>VXBI01012068.1:921616-1113606 GCA_013397375.1 Toxostoma redivivum
AAAAAAAAAAAAAAGCGTTAATTGGAGTGTATTTAGTTTGTCATGGGACAGCTCTGGTTAACACAGGCTGCCCCCAGCTGCTGGGGACTCACAGGGCAGTAGTGGCTTTCTGGGCACAGGTCACAGCTCTCCTTGCCCCGCTGTAATTGGTACTCTCCTGTCCTGCAGGCCTTGCATCTGTTGTCACTGGGACCTTTGAACATACCTAAATAGCAAATAATCACAATATTAAGGTCTGAGAGTGAACCCCAGGACCTTTGCAATTGCATATGGATGAATCAGCTTTCAAAGCCACAGGGAGAAAGAGCATTAAATGCTCATGTGCATAACAAAAGCTGAGCCTGGACTTTGGTCCTGGTTCGGTGACAAAGGGCCAGAACAGAACAAACAGAGACAGAGGGACTAAAGAATATTTGGGGTCAGACCTTGGCAAACAGAGTAGCGTGAGTAGGAGTCCATGGGAGAGGGGTTTAGTAATGAGCTCTGGCTTCAGAGTAGAGGGAAGATGGGAGCTAAAGGTCAGCAGTGTTTCATCCTCTCTAATTCTGGATTCAAACACCTTTTCCAGCTCTTTGAAACTTGCTGAGCAGACTTCAAAGCAGAGCTTAGTCTCCCAAGGTTTGTGGGAGAGATGGGTCACAGAAGTTCCAAGTCTCAAAGTGGTAAAATGCTTTCCTGCATGTTTAAAATGCAGCTTGGCTATGAGACATCCCTGGTGCTGTGTCCAGACTGGAGGCTGGACACTGCCATGGGGGTGGCCAGAGTGCAGTGCCTGAGCTCTGGCTCACCTGCTGCAGCCTGGTGTTGTTTCACACAGCACAGGAACCGTGTCCCTCAGTCCCTGGCCTGTGTCCCTCACATCCCCTGCCCATGTCCCTCATGTCCCCTGCCCGTGTCCCTCATGTCCCCTGCCCGTGTCCCTCTGCCCCAGGCTGCCCCTGCAGAGCATCCATCTCTGAGAGCAAGGCTGTGCTTTCCTCAGCCAAGCCACCACCATGACAAAGATGCATTCTGCTGGAGCTGTTACTCAGCTGTGGGTTTGGTCTCCCTGGCATTCCAGGGACCAGCACACATGAACCAGGCTGGCAGGAAGGTCTGGCACAGGCACAGCCTCCACCAGCACCCAGTCAAACCAGGCGGGCACTGTCCCTCAGTGCCAGGGCACAGCTCTGCTCTGCAGGGACCTGCAGCCCCTGGTGGGATGAGCTGAGCCTGGAAGAAGCCCTGGAGCTGGAGCTGAGTGCTCTGAGCTGGGCACAGCCTGCCCTCCCCTCCCAGGTGCAGTTACCTGGCGGGCAGGACTCGCATCCCTCCGACGCCTCCCCAGGAGCCTCCTGCCCCCCGGGACAGGACACACAGGCTGAGCAGCTGCTGGTGCTGGGAGGGGACAGGAGGCAGGACACGCTGTAGGATGAGCACTTCCAAGGCCAGCCCAGCCCACCAAAGCCAGCTCTTACAAACTGGAGTCCCCAGGGTCAACCACGCCAGCCAGGAACCTTTGCTTTTCTGTGAGTGTCTTTCTCCAGTGCAGTTTTTCACACACTGTCACAGAATGATCTGGGTTGGAAGGGACCTTAAAGATCATCTCATTCCAAGCCCCATGCCATGGTCAGGAACACCTGAGGTGTCCTGGTGATTTGTCTTTGGGCACTACACTGGTGGTTCCAGCTCAGTGGCTAAAGAAACCCCCCCTCCCTGTCCACCTGAGATCCTGCACCCGAGGAGGCTCCTTACTTGCAAAATGATCCTGGCCTGCAAGGCAGACAAAAAGATGCATTTTTCTTGGAGTTAAAATAGCCTGAAAAAGATAAGAGTAAGGCTTCAGGACCCTGCCTCCACATCTCTGCACCACATCATTGTGTATTTGCTCATGTCCATTTTACAAGCAACCAAACAACTCCCCACAACATGTGTCAGGTGGCATTTCAGGGGTTAATTTAGCATATTTGGGGTTATATTTGTCAAAAGCTCTGAAAGAGTAGTGAAAGTTCCCTGCTGCCCTCTGCCATGTTGATGGATGCACGGAGGGCTCTTGCTGATTCTCCTGGTGTCACATCTCACATCACTCAAAACCACGCCAAGGAGACAGAGAAACCTGACACCATTCCCAGTACCACAGGCAGAACTGGAATGAAGCTGGAATAAGTGATCCCAGTGCCAACTCCCAAGTTACTCAGCTGAAGAAGGTTTCTGGCCAGGGAAAACCTCCCTGATCAGCCCAGCTCTTCCAGACTTTCCCCCAGCCCAGGAAGTCTGGGGTGTATCTTCTTCCCTGCAAAAGGAAGGACACAAGACCCACCAGCCAAGATGGCTCTGCTGGTGCAGAGCCTCCCTCCCTGCACCACGAGGACCAGGATGGGCAGGAGGACATGTACAGACCCTTTCAAAGCACAAAAAGGAGTGAAGTGCCCCAAAGTGCCCAGGGGCCAGCAGGACCCAACTTGTGAGTCCCTCCACATCAATAGGAAAGCTGAGAGAGCAGCACTTGGGAATGCAGGTGGGTTTGGAGGTGCCTGATGGTGCACAACACGGTCACTGCTCATATGGGACAGAGTTAAGGTTCAGAGAGCAGCTGGATGTGGTGTGGGTAAGATCTGCCTCAAACCTAGATCAGCCCCAGGCAACAGAGGCTGCAGCAGAGCAGGATGAAACCAAACTTACTTCCTCTCTCCCTGCAAGGAAAAAGGAACTTTTTACATTTATACTTGCAGGATTTAGGGGCCACCCCCACAGACTCCCCTGTTGTCTAGCACAGTGTTCAAATCTGCTGAGTAAAGGGAGTGACAGACCCCATTGCTGTCACCAGTCAGATTTTGTTCCTCCCAAACCCAGCAAGTGACAGCCAAGGTTTAGGTACAGCCCAGCAGCTTGGTGGGTGGATTTTCAAAGGAACAGTTGTGCATGTTCAAGCAGGACCCCATTTTGGGTGCAGAGGAGCTGCTGCACTGCATGTGTTAATTAGGGTTTTGCATAAGTAAGTGCTGTTCTGTTCTGCACATGCTGTTACCCTGTCTGCAAACACATTGTACCAGGCTTGAGTGGCATTAGCCAGGTGCAAAGCAGCTCCTTTTGAAAACCCCAGTCTTAATGTGTGGAAAATAAGGAGAGTATTACACTTAATATTCATACTGCAGAAGATTGCCTAAATGAAAACAAAGATGGTTTAGACTAATTTTTGCTATCAGAAATAGAGGATATTTTATTTTCCTGACAACGCTTCCCCCTTGTGCTAAAACTGGATTTCATAGAACTTTTTTCCCGACTTTCATTGCAGAGTTAGCATTAACTTGTTGCAAAAACAAGCATGGCTGAGATCTGCTCTTTTCATTTTAATAACAACAGAATAGGGAGGAGATCTGCTGGGCTATTTTTAGCCTGTTTACCCTTCAGTGCTTTTAAGTTACCTGGTAATTGCATCTGGCCCTGGGACAAAGCATCATGCCATGAAAATGCATTTGGATTGAACACAGAGCAAAGCCTACCTCGCTCACAGGCTCTGCAGACTGCAGCCCCAGACTCATTAGCAAAATGTCCTGGTGGGCAGGGAAGACACACGGTGCTCCTTGGGAAGCTGGGAGGGAAGGGAGCAGAGCGGAACACAATTTTAGTTCACTCAAGCCTATATCCACTTGGAGAAAAGGGAGCAGAACATGACACTGACTAGTCTAGAGAGAGAGCAATTATGAAAAAGGAGTTCAGGCAGCAAAACATTCGTTTGAACTCACTTGAATGTTAAAGGTCCACTAAAAAACTGAAGTTTTCTGTATTATTAACATTAGAGATGCCTTGTGCCTGTGGGCAATATGGAAAGGGACCATCTGAACTGAAGGTCTTGAAAAATATGTTGTGGTCAGGCTTAAAACCCTTGGCTTAAGTCAGACTCTTAAATCCACTCCTGAAAATGGATAGGAAAGGTGTTTGCTGTTCAGCATCCACCAGTGATTTCAAAAGTAGCTGCTCCATTGTTGGGAATCAGGAGTTGAAAAAAAGGACCTAAACCACAGGCAGTGAGAGCCCTGACCTTGAATTGCAGGGACTGTGGGAAAAGGGAGGAAATATGTCAGACCTCCAGGAGGAGTGGGAGGAAATGAGGCAAAGGCAGGGAAAGAGGAAGCTTTTACATTCATCACTAACAGAGCCAAATCCTCCTCAACAAGTGTGTGGGTATAGGAACTTGATAACATACTCAGAGATGCTTTGGAGGAAAACAAAGACATGCTCTGTAATTCTTTCAGAAACTGCAGGGCTGCCTGAGATTTGCAGGAAAAAAAAAAAAAAAACAAACAACAAACCACAAAACCTAAAACCAACTAGAAACTTAGTAAATGCTTTGCTGAAAACAAACCAATGCAGGGTCTGCACCAGCCAGAGCCACTCAAAGCTGCAGGGAGGCCAAATTCTCCAAATACCACAGAAATGTTAAATGATCCTATGGAAGGCCAGGCAGTCACCAGGAGATGGCCATGCACACACTGCACCCCCAGGTCCCCTCCAGATCTCCCCACTTTTGGTCCCTGCTCTGGCACACACCAACCCAGCACTGCTGCCTGACCCTCTCTGGTCCCTGCCCTCTCCCACATCCCAACAGCAGCAGCTCTGTGTGCCCTGCAGGCTGCTCCTGGCTGCTTGTTAAAGCAATTTAGGGATCCATTTTTAAGGCAGATCCTCACAGCACAAACTGCAGGGGGGAGCACAGAGTCCAGCTGGCACCTCAAACTCAGGGGCTGCTGCAAACAAACTGCACTGTCAGCTTACCCTTCCTACAGCCAGGTTTTGATGCCATTCCCCAGGACTGTTCCAAATGGAGCTGTTCTGCAATGGACACAGTCCTGGGAGGCTCTTGCCACCCCTCCTGTCCTTGCCACCACACAAAGAACACAGCTCACTGCTTGCAGACATGGATATAACAAGAGAAAATCCCATGGAAATGGGGAGAGCAGCACATGCACTTGTCCTCACAGCCAGAGGACACTTGTACAGCATCCCTGGATGAGGCAGCCTGGGGTAATTTCAAGACTGGGCTCCTGGATGGGATGTCTTGTCAGCTTTTCCACACTCTATCAGCTGAGGGTATTGCTTTAGATGCCAGACACTCAAATGTAATGAGATGCCTTGGGAGCAAGAAAACAGGGATTGAGAAAGTGATTGGGCAAAGCAGGGAGATGGAGCCTGTTGGTCAGACATATCCTAGAGAAAAGCTGAGGAGATGAACCCACACCTCAATCCCAAGTGTCTCTCCACCACAAAACAGCATGTTCCCTCAATGCAGACAAAAGGCATGAGAGTAAAAAGGGAACTCCACAGAGAGACAGCCCTCAGCTTTCCTGATGAGGAGAATTTGAGAAACAACCCTGGTAGCAGTTTTCCTACAGCCCTAAGAAGAGAAGTGTTTTGTGGTGTATCACCCAGCCCCAAGGGCTCAGTCACTCACCTGCTGTAAGAGCCCTGTGGGCAGGGCAGGCAGGCCGGCTGCCCACTTTGGGGCTGGAAGTGGCCTGGAGGGCAGGGGCTGCAGGCACTGGGGTCACTGCACGAGCCCCCCGAGCAGCATGAGCAGCTCACGGTGCCTAAATTGGGACAAAAAGCCAGGATCAGGATTGCAACACTTGACTGGAACCCCTGTGTCTGCCAGAACAGGTCACTGCCACAAAGGCAGGAGCTTTGGGATGCAGTTCCTCTGGCAAGGCACTCACAGAAGATAGAAACTGCAATGTCCATGCTAATTATGCTGCTGTCTACTGTTAGCAAGCTGCAGAACAGCCAAAAGATGATCTAAGGAGTCAAGGCTATATCAGTGTGGATCTCCAGTAATTTAGCTCTGCTTTTTCCTTCTTTAATTTGAGCGGCCAGGAAAATTTTCCTTGTTTTCCCTCCAACACATAAAAAAACAAAAAGAGAAAAAAAAAACCCACCAAAAAACCAACCAATATACTTATTTAGATTACTGATAATTTAAGCTTGTAGGAAGAAGAACTGATGAGTAAAGCCCCAGAGTCAAGAATGTGCCTTAAGCAAAAACAGCTTTTCTTTGAGCACAGGCACCATGGCATTGCCAGCAAGCAAGTTCTGCCCCTCCCTGCTCCACAAAACCAATCCCAGCCACACAGAGGAATTGGGTGGGATTTACTGCAGCTGCGCCAGCAACACAGGCAAGAGGAGATGGCCCTGTCACAGAAGGTCCTGCATAAAAGGGAGGTGGGAGATAACTCCTGTCCTCTGCAGATTCACCCTAAAGCATCAGAGCTGCTTTTAAAAAATGCCCTACAGTGCAGGGAATAAGCAAAAAGTACAGGGCTTGTATTTTGGAGAACGATTTTCTTTTTTTGAATTTTTTTTTGTGGGATGGGATGGCGGTGTTTGAAATCAAAACCCAACCATATTCCAACTAATAACTTCTGGGAAAGGTTATATTGTGCACTGCTGACCACAACAGAGGTTGATCAATTACTTTCTCAAAGACCATGGGAAAAGGCTTTCTCTGTAGCAGAGATTCTTTCAAAAATTTGAGACAGGTGGAGATTGACCTTGTATTTGGCACTGGACTACAAAATGATGTTCTGCCAATAAATCAAACAGTACTTGTGTTACACTTTGTGTCACAATCTGACTACTTTGTCACCCCACTGGGGAAGCCTCAGGAAGACCAAAACACAGGACAAGGCAAGGAAAGGCCAAGTCTTTGATTTCAGAAGGGTGAAATTAATCAAGTCCCTCTCCTGCTGCCTGTCCAGGCTTCCAACACAAGAACAAGTGCTGGCTTCACGTCCCCTGACAATCCCTTTTCCCTCTATGGCAGGAGCTGGGAGCATGGACCCTTACCTTGGGTTGGGACTGTCCCTGGGGGGCAGTGGGCACAGGCTGTCACATTCACTCTGCTGCAGTTGGAGGGCTGGGGGGTGCTGGGGAGCCCAGGGGATGTGGTCACTCCTAGAGGGGACGCTGGGGCTCTGCTGGAAGTGGCTGTCAGTGCTGGAGATGCTTCAGAGGTGGCCCTGCTGCCAGAGGTGGGGACAGTCCCTGTGGTGCTGGGCAGAGTCTGGGCAGGGGTTTTTGTGCTTGGATCAGCAGATGGAGCTGCTGTGGATGCAGCAGGGTTTGCAGTGGTTGGTGTCAGTCCAGCTGAGAGTGTTGCAGGAGCAGCTGGGGGAGCAGAGGCTGCAGCAGTGGTTGCACTGGAAAGTGCTGGGGTTGATGCAATGGAAACCTCAGTGCTGGTTGCACTGGGAGTTGCTGGGGTTGATGAAATGGGAACCTCAGTGCTGGTTGCACTGGAAAGTGCTGGGGTTGATGCAATTGGAACCTCAGTGCTGGTTGTCTGGCCTAAAGCAATACCTAAGAGAAGAAAAAACATAATTAGAGGCTGAATTCTTGTTCTCCCTTTAATGGGAGCTTCTCATTTAGGTCTTTATCAGCTGCTTAAACCATGTATCATTGTTTGATGTCCAGAAACTCCCCTCTGCTGTGTTCCACTACAGAGCAAGGATCTGAGCATGTCTGGCACATGGGAAACTTACCAAGGAAATAAATTAGTGGGTCCATGAGGCCACAAATAAGTAGATGCCAGTGTCCAGGAGGTCTGACTGAGGGTGTGAGAATTGCCTGAAACAGCCAGTTTTGTTGGCTCCTTGAGACTGTTTATGCTGAGATCTCATGACAAACTGATTTAAGATGTTTGTCAAGCAGCTGACGGCTTTATCCCATCTCCCTTAAACAGATCAGCCAAGAAAAGACATGGGCTCAGGGTTTTTTTAAGCTGTTCTGGTGGTACACCCAGTAACCAGAAGGGAACCTACAGGCTAAGACTTGCTTTAATTCCGAAATCCCTTCTCAGAATTAGGATTGCTGAAATCTGTAGAGAAAGGAGCTGAAGCTCAGGTTGTTTTGCTGTGATACGTGGTAGACTGGAACATCATCTGCTGATGGAAGGCATCCCTTGGCACAGCCATGGGTAATGTCCTCCAGTTTCTAACAGAGGACAGACCCATGAAACTGAGCATGGAAATCAGCAGGTTATTGTTAATTTAGCTGTGTGGTACTAAGCAAAGAAAGGAAAACAAAACCAAAACAGGCACCTCCTGCCACAGCAGCTGTGCCCACCAGCTGGGTTCAGAAACTCAGGGCAGGGATTTACTCAATACTTATTGCAACTCTGGAAACATCCAACCTTACACTGCACCAGTAGACTACTGGAGCTTATACTGTGGGGTGTAAATGCTCTCCCAAGCAGCACAGACCTGCTAAGCTCCCCTGGCAATCCATGCCCAGTGACATGGAAAACACAAGGACTCCTAAAAAATTGGTTTATGGTTTTCTAGGAGGTCAAAGAGGGCAGCTGGCACCCAACAGTGGGATGTAGGTGAGGAAGGACACAGGCAGGGTGACAAGATGGGTGACAGCACAAGCTGTCGGGTGTCAGACCCACATCCCTGCAGGCTTTTTTTCCCCAGCCCTGATTCACCTTTAATTTCTCTCTCAATTTTGTACCCACCATGCAAGGCCAGGCACTGTGGGCACCAGTGCTCAACACTACCATGGTATGAACATCAACATGCAGACCAAGCTGATGGCAGCTCCAGTTAAAGGTCTGCACCAGGATCAGGACAATGGATAAAAGAGTATAATGTTGTGATCACATGGAGACAGTTTGCTGGGAATGCTCCCTCCTATTGTTGACTGCCTGTTTTGTGCCAAAACCCGTTTTGGGGTAACTAGTGAGTAAAGCAGATGAGCACCCAGCCATCTGGGCCAGTGCCCAGGTTTTAAAGAATTAACAGAATAGTCTGAGTTGGAAGGGACCCAGAGGATTGTGGACTCCAGCTCTTAAGTGAATGGCCTATAAGTGGATCAAACTCACAACCTTGGCATTATTAGCACTGTGCCAATGATGTTCAGCTCCAACTGAACTAAAGCTCACTTTCCTGCTGTAGCCCTAAAACAGAGACACCAAATCTAAGAGTGATCATTTTGTAACACACTGGTTTGCCCCAGGCTCAAATCCAAGGGACACAGGTACCAGCATTGGTCCAAGGTAGGGAGAGCAGCTCCACAGTGCCCACACAGGACACTGCTGCTGTGGCCACACCTCCACCCAGAACCAAGATGCACAATTCCCCTCGTCTGAACCCCCTGCCTTAGGTTGAAGCCAGTCTGCTTGCTTTTTCCTCACCTGTGGAAACAAACTGAGACAGTCCTGAGATCCACTAAACTAATCCAGTTAGTTAAGGGCACTGTCAGATTTCCAGGGAAAACCTTTCAGAAGGACTTCTGAGACTGAAGTCTGGTCTCCCACAGCTCCCTCCTGTCCTCAACAGCTCAACTCTGCCAGCCAGAGACACTGCAGAGATTTCAACAACTTGGACTGCCCACAGCTGGATGAATTTTGTTGTCGTTGTTGGGGTTTTTTAATTGAACATGTTCCATTGGTTGGTTGGTTTTAATGTCAAATGGTGGTGCTCTTAAGAGGAATTTTTTAAAATGGAAAGTAGTTTTCCATAACACGTTACCAAAAGTAGTAGAGTTGTTTGCAAGACTTAGTAGCCATCAATAACCTTTGGTATCCAGTACTTCTTAATAATTTAAACAACTTCTGGAGAAAAAGTAAGTCAGGCTAAAAAAAATAGTTTTGAGCACTAGTAAAGTGTTTGTGTATTTTACCAGCTCTAGTCAGTCACATGTGTGTAAAACCAGTTCTCAAACAGCCTCAGCTTCATCAGGCAAACCATTTTCTCTCCTGCAGTTTACACTGTCTATGTCATGGAACGGCAATTTTTCTTTCTAGAGCTTTTTTTTTTTTTTCTTTTAAGGAGCACTCTGAATCACTCAAAGTATCTCCAGGAGACCTTGAAGGATGTGATATTTAGTGTGTCGTGCCTTGGTACAAACAAGAGCCTTGAGGATATCAGAGAGGAATAGAGACCTGATCTTTGCCAACCTACCAACGGCATCCTGCTCCTTAGGGTTTAAGATAAAGCCCCTACAAATCCTCAACATGCAGAGTAATACAGCTCTATTTCTCCTTTTTTTTTCTTTTCTTCTTGTAAAAGCAAATTTTTGTATTTACCGCATGCATCCCACTTCCAGCACTGCCTGTGTTTCAACACTTATTTCCTTCCCTGCCTTCCCCCAGTCCACACTGGTGAGGCCCAGGGCTCCCACAGCCCCATTATGGCTTTACCCTGTCCTCAGCCAGTGAAGAGAAACCCTGTGTCAGGACGACTTACCTGTGAAACACACCACGGTTAAGCTCCACAGCAGAGGACGGGGCCAGGCACTCATTTTCCCCTGAGGAGTAGCACAGCCTGTCAAAAGGCAAGATCAGCAGCTAATGCCTTCACCCAGCTGCTCATTCTCCTCTGCTTTTGTGCCCAATTTTGTCACCTGACTGATCATGCGGCTCAGTCAAGTCAACCTCTGCCCAACAAAGGGGGGTTTATATTCAGAGACTGCAGCAGGTCTGGAGAGGATGCAGCCTGCTCAGAGCAGAGCACACACCAGCACCCAGAGGAGCAGAACTGTAGAAATCCGTGTGAGGAGTGCTCTGGAGGAAGTGATGGCTCCTGGGCAGGAATGGGCAGAGCAGCATGGGAACCCAGCCTGGCTGTGGGCCAGCCCCCCGTGACCTCGTCAAGTGAGAGGATTTAATTTCTTAGACACACGCGATTTCCTGAGAGAAGAGAAACAAGAAAAACACCCCCAGAAGAGTTCCCATTTTAACTGGGGCCAACCATGCCATAACCAGAACGCAGCCTTGGTGAGCACAGAGCTTCCCCAGCCAGCATTTCACTCCCCCTCCTTCCCTCATTGCCCCCACGGTGTCCCACTTCATGCAGCAAGTTTCTATGAGGATCAGGCTCACAGATCCTACTGATGATGATGATTTTGAGGCGAGAGCATTCAGTTTAATGAGGCCCCACCCCATTTCCCATGTATTCCAGTATCTGTACTGCCTACTGGGTCACCTGAGGACATTGATGTCCCCATGTTTTCCTGACTTTGCAGCCCTGCTTGAAAGATCCCCCTTTCCCTCTACCCCCACTCTTCAGCCATCAGCATTGCCACGTCCCTGCTGTGAGAGGATTTCCTTTAGTATTCAGCTGAATGCCACAGGGCTACTCATACAGGATTGTGGATGCTCCACATGCAGCCTCCATAGCTGCACGTTCAGTGAGATCAGGCACTGTCATGCACTGCTCCTGTCCCTTGTGCTCCAGGATCCTCAACAGGGCCAAACATGGTGAGCCAAAACTTGCCTGCTCTAACACAAACCCTCAGGCTTTCCTCACAGTGGCCCAGGTGGGGTCAGTTTGGGGCCAGGGACACTTTATTGTCCTCCTGTCTCTGGCAATGACAGTCTGCCTAAATATCCTGCTTCATGGTAGCTGCACAGAGACAGGGCAGCCTCCTCCACTCTAGTATCACCAGTTTGGGTGGGTGCAGGTCAGACTGTGACCAGCTGGTTTCCAACACTGTCAGACAGAACCTTAACCTGAACTGATGACTGCCGAAGTGACACCAAGCAAGACACGAGGCTCAAGGACTCGGCCCTGGCAGCACAGAGATGCTGGGGTGGGTAGAGGGCTGCCCCTCCCCTGCAGGCAGGAGAGCTCTCAACATGACATTGCTCTGCTTGGCTTTACAGGTTTTACAAGTCTCTGTTTGATCTCAGTCTGTGTAAAGATCCTGTTCCACCCAGATCTGTGCAGGGCCATCCACCCTCCAGTGGGCTGAGGCTCTGCAGTGAGAGATTCTGCAGGATGGAGCAGCTCTGTGCAGGTAGAACACTGCCAGTAATTACCCAGTGAGATTCATCCTGCTAGGGAAGCTGTCAGCAGATCAGTCCCCTCCATCCCACAGGCTGCACACTCCTGGTTAGTGGGGAGCTTTCCCATACTCCCCAGTGCCAGAACAAGACATACATTTGCTGAGCAGCCACAGCACTCATGTACACACTGGAAAAGCAGTTCAGAACTGGATGTGGCAGCACTTTCACTGCAAGTTTCAGCCTAACACACAGAAGAGAAAGGGAAATTGTGCATTAAAGCCTTTCCTGTGCCCTCAGAGCCCTCTTTCTGGGTGAGCTACCAGAGCCCAGGTGAGAGAAGAGACAGCCTGCTTTCCTCTCAATTGTTGTAACAACTGGGCAAGCTGGAAATACACTTCTGACAGAGAAAATCTAATGCCACTGCAGGGTAGAAAAGTACAAACAGACACATTCATAAACTCCTGACCTGCCTGGGCCTGTCTCCATTGAGATTAAATGCTTTTGCTAGTTGGTTCAGAGCAGTGTCATGGTTTATCAAAAGCGATGTTCTAGGCTGGCACAGGGCCCTGTTCTTGTCAGTTCTGTTGCTCTTCCATAATTGGCAGACTTTGTGTCCCCAAACAAACCAGATCGTGCCCTGCACCCTCAGAGCTTACAGGGCAGAGACAGGAACAGGGAGGCTTCTCCCAAGAACACAGCATCCTGTTCCAACACTCCACCAGTTTGTGCCTACTCCCTGGCCTTGCCCAGCCTGGAAAAGACAGCTCTTGTCCCATGCTGCCCTGATCTATCCAAGCTGAGCAAGAAAAGGATGTGACATTTGAGGTTTCATCTGCTGAGGGCTGACTTGGATCTCTGAGCTTCCCAGGCTTTACGAACCCAAGGACCATCACAGGGCTCTGCACTGACTGCCTGCAAGTCACCTGGGTGTTAGATATCCAAGTGATCTGTTTACAAGGAGAGCTACCTGCTAAATAAGGAACACCAGGCAGGAAGAATCTCTCAAACACAGTGTCACTTGTGACCTGCCACTGCCTCAGCTTTTGTCAGCTGGGATGTGACTGTAAGTGCTGTAGGGGTGAAAATCCCCAGGTGAGGTCGCACCTGCAGTGGGGATAGTACAAAAGAGAGGAATGTGTGAGCTAACAGTGGACTGAAAGTCCATCAGCCTGAAAATGGTAGGTCACCAGGTGACTCTTTAAGGTCAGGAAGGTATTAACTACAAGCAGAGGAATGCAGGGTGGTTTGGCTTGAAAGGTGCTGCTAAATATCATCTCATTTCAACCCCTCTGCCATGGATAGGGACATCTTCCACTAGACCAGGTTGCTTCAAGACTGATCCAACCTGACCTTGAACATTTCCAGGGATGGGGCAGCCATAGCTTCTCTGGGCAACCTCTTGTAGTGCCTCACCATCCCCACAGTTTTTTTTTTCCCTAATAACTGATCTCATCCTGTACCCTTTCAGTTCAAAGCCATTCCCCTTTGTCCCATCACCAACATCCTTGTGTCCCTCTCCAGCTCTTACAGGTCCTTGAGGTAGCAGAAGGTGCTGTAAAGTCTCCCTGGGGCCTTCCCTTCTCCAAGCTAAACCACCCCAATTCTCTCAGCCTGTCCTCATAGCAGAGCTGCTCCAGGCCTCTGAGGATGGTAGTGGCCTTCCTCTGGACTTAGATAATTTTATCCTCATATTCTTGGGTTCTTTCCATGGCTATCCACCACACCATTGCACTGTTGGTGTCCAAGGCTTAACAGACACCTGTTGGAGTGGCAAATGACTGTCATGTTCCAAGGTAGGCAAGGTGCTGCAAAGCTGTCCTGTTCCCATGACTCTAGGAAAAATGGTGGTGCTTGGTGTGCTGTATCCAGAATTTGACAGGACTGTGGTCCTTCGGCAGTGCTGCTGAGCTAGAAACTGGGGATGGGTTGAGCTGCTGCTGTTGATAGGAAAGAGAAACATATTCAGGCAAACCTGAAGCTGGATTCTGACAGGGGCTTTTTCTTGGAAAAGATTTTTCTTCAAGCAGTATAAGTTGTGATTCCTAACCAAACCTGGCTGTGTACTGAAGAGGTACCAGCTGCAGGCATCACTTGCTCCTCTGCAGACAAAAAAGCAGAAGCACTCCTGACCCCCTGGGATGATGCACCACCCCACGGGCTGTGTTGGGAAGCAACAGCAAATCCGGATTCCTCTTAGATGCAAGGTCATTCCAAGGTATATCCACTGACTCCCATAAAACAGGACATGTGTCCAGGCTTTAGGGATGCCACTTTAACTAGCAGTCAACAGCTTTGTGCCCAGGAGGGGGCCAAGACACTCCTACAGAGGTGAGAAAAAGAAAAAAAAGCACCACCACTGTTCCCAGAGGAACACAGGGTTTTGTGCTCTGGACGGCGAAACCTCTTCGTGAGCGAATGGCCACGCGATGGCACCACAGCGCTGGGCAGGGGACACCGCCACGCCCGGGCCGGCATCAAAACACCTCAACCACAAACAGCCTTGGGAGCTGCGCCTCCCAAACTGCACCAGCAGAAACCTCCAGCAGCTGTGGCTGTTGTGGAGGTGGAATAACGAAACCCACAAAAGGGAGCTGGAGGAATTTAAATAAAAAATAAAAGTTATTACAGTCACTTTGACACAAAAACTCCACACCTTTTTTTTTTTTTTTTAATGTGTTTCTTCTGTGCCTGGCTTTAGAAAGAATAATAAAAAAGAGCAGAGCTAGCCAAAGGAAAGGTGCTGTACTGCAACAGGAATCTGATGGTTTAGCCAACCATAATCATATACAGAGGCTAGAAGTTTATTTCCTCACAAGCAGCACAGAACATTTAATTCTTATTTAGTCCCCCCATCAGTTAAAAAAGGTGGTCTTAAATGGACCAGTGTGCCTTGGGTGTCAGTCAGTTCTAAGGACAGAGGTCAAACCCAGCTGGTGCTTTAGGCAGAACAAGTGCAGGGGGTGTTGCCTGTGCTGTTCATGCCGGCAGCATTTGGGGGAGGGAAGGAGGAAACACCTTCCATTGAGGCACAGCTTGGGTCCCCCTGGCCAACAGCTCTGGATCAGTGATCAGATGATCACAACATTTTAGCACATGATCAGCTTGTCTTGCCAATTCTCCTGTGTCAGGAAACAGCCAATTAAAAAAAAAATAAATTAACTGAAAGGTGAAAAGGAAAAAGGAGAGAGACTATTGACTTCAGCGACACTAAATGATGGGCTAGGTACTAGAATCAAGCTTACGTGCTCATGAGGGGTTCAATCAATCATTCAGAAAAAACAGTTGCTTTCTGTTTTCATTAATTCTACCAGGAAGGAATAAGTATATTATAAAACCAAATGCTACACAAGAACCGTATTCTGAGAGCCAAATAATGAAATTTCCCCAAGTTCCTCAGGAAGAGGTCACAGAATCCCAGAATGTTTTCAGTTGGAAGGGACCTTAAAAATCACTCAGTACTAACATCCCTGCCATGGGCAGGGACACCTTCCACTAGACCAGGTTGCTCCAAGCCCCATCCAACCTAGCCTTGAGCAAGTCCAGGGATGGTACAATCCAAGTGTCTTGAAACAGAGCAAGTTTTGAAAACACAGTCACCTCATTTAAACAGTCAGGTTTTGCTTCTTGCCCGATTTTCCCTTTCCTGCTTTCAGGAGAGCCTGTATACACACACACCCACACGGCAGGAGAGTGGAGTCCAAGATGTTCAAGCTCTCTCTAAAGGCACTCAGAATACATGACAGCATCTGGCACAGGTTTGTCCAGGTCTGGAAGAGGCCAGTGTTTGGTTCATCATCAGTCTTAAGGGTTAGACCTAGAGCAACATCCTAAACAGTACACCCCATACAGTCTTGTTCCAGCTAAGCCTCTCAGAGTGTCCAGTGGCACAGAGACTGCTAAAATCAGCAGGGTCTGATTCTGCCCAGGCCAGCCTCAGCAGGCAGGTGAACTGGCACATCCCTGGCCATGTGGAGTGTGCCAGGGTCTGGGCACCAGGAAATCTCAGAAAGCAAGTCCTCCAGGAAATAGCAAATGAAGTGTGCGTCTCAACCTCTCCCAAAGCTTTCATCCCAAGCATTCTACCAGAGCAGCTGACCTGGAACAGAATTCATTTCCTGGCTATTTGATAAGGTCAACTTGACACAGAAAAAAACTTCTGACTATGTCTGGCACCACCCCAGCACAGGCAAGTAGAATAGACCCATTTCACACAGCTACACATAGGGAAATTGGGATAAGGCCAGCCACACATCTCCACATAACACTGTTAAGACAAACCTTCATGCTTATCACAGAACCAGACCCTAGGAATCGTACATGAGCATGAAAACAGTTTGTAAAAAAACCCACAACAAACCCCACTCTATAAACCACCAATCCCAAAACACACCCACCTGCAGCACTCAAACTGAGAGAAGCCACCATTGCTTCAATTCAGATAAAGGCAGTGTTGAAGAACAAGGTTTATTCCACACTTCCATACCCCATCCACAGAACCTGGGCATGGCAGATCTTCCTCACACCATCAGATCTCAGCTGTGGCTCAAGTGCTTCAGCACAGGCACACCCACACACTTCAGACACAGCACCCAGGGCTCACCAGCTTTCAGTGAACCCACACACAGAGCAAGAGCAGGCACTTCTGTAAATTAGGCACAAATATCCTAAACCAAAACCAGCACTTGTCAGCTTTGAAATGCCAACTCTGAAAGGCACCTACAGAAAAAATGCCACAATCTGAAAAGATACACATTATCAGACAATTTGGCTGTTTGGTCTTAGGCTGG
This sequence comes from Toxostoma redivivum, assembly GCA_013397375.1. Taxonomy (NCBI): domain Eukaryota; kingdom Metazoa; phylum Chordata; class Aves; order Passeriformes; family Mimidae; genus Toxostoma; species Toxostoma redivivum. The sequence goes on from VXBI01012068.1 coordinate 938,165, forward strand.
TGGTACAGCAACTCAACTGTTAGTACAATGAACAATTTGGTTATTAAGAAGAGCATCAGTCCACTTCCTTAGAAAATCTAAATTTTTTATTATACATACTGTATTACACTGAAAATACGTACCCAAAGACAGAATATTTTGAATTTACATCTGTACAAAAAAAAAAACCAAAAAAAAAACACCCAACAAACAAAAAGCCAATAGAAAACATACGGGCTATGCTATAGATGTGACATTTTACAAAATGACAGTTTTTGTTAAAGGCACCAGATTCCCAGAGGGCTCTGGCTTAACATTTTTTAATCTTTTTTTTTTTCCAGTCAGATCTTACTATGAAAATGTGATTCACTCTTAAACCGTGTGATGTCAAATTCTCAAGATTCTAGATAAGTGGTCTGCACTTTGACACAACCTAGTAAGAGAAGTGACCAATTCCACATAGAGATATCAAGCAACTACCAAAGGACCCTCCCCACTGTATACAGGATCCTATGGCATTGAAGTGAAAGATTAAATGGCAAAGCCAGCACTGAAGATCAGGTTAACCCACAAAATACCAGCCCAATACTAGAGTGTTAACTGTACTAAGCCCAGACAGATTTGTATGGAGATAACTACAAAGCATTAGAGTAGCAAAAGAATGAACAGAAAGATGGAATCTGTGATCAGAACTCTTGCTCAGCATCCTTCCTGGGCTCCCTTTCTTCATAACACTAATTTCACTCTTTCTGGTCCTCACAGCACACATGAAAGAAAATGGAGACTTCAGAAATGTAGCACTTACTACAGGACAAGTTGTTGAGGAACCCTGGGTAAGATGAATGTGCTCTTTCTCCCCTAAAAACAAAGTTTGGACAGGACAGGGAAAACAGCAAGCCACTTTCATTGCTTCTTTCTCCAGAGTTTCACACTCAAATCAAAGAAGTTTATTCATATTATGCCTAGGCTTGCACAGACAGGGGGCTTCATCACAAGCAAGGGCAAGAGAAACTGGGACATCCCCCTTGAGGTGCAGTTCAAACCCAAAGTTCTAAAGTTCGGGCTTGCTATTTCCTAAAACTTCATGCTTGGATAAAGGGATGAGGAAAGGACAAAAGCAAAGCTTTAAGGAAACTCTGAATTACTCCTCTGGTCAACTCAGTACATCTGTAAGTCATTCTAGAGTAAAGAAATGCTTTTGTTTAACCTTACAGCACACACTGAGCCTCACTGAATAGCTTCACATCCAAGTGACTGAGTATTCAAGACAAAAAAATGTCAAGTTCCAAGGCCAGATTTTGTTCTGTACATAACAATTCCAATATATTGGAATTTCAATATTGAAGTTACCCTTTCTGATTTGTCTGGCATTATTCCTACTTTCAGAACACAGATTTGAGGATTCCATTCACTGAAACTAAGAACTCCATATAGTTTTACTTCTTACTGCAGGATTTTAACAATGTTGCAGAAACTTCCCTTTCTTTAGGCATTTAAACACTTTCCAGGTTCACAGATCAAGTTGAAGTAATGCTCTGGTATTGAGGGTCATAGAGTGACTTTAAAAAATAATTTATTTTTGCAGTATTAAATTCTCATCCTACTAAGTTAACGGAATTAAAAATACACTATAGTTCTAGTTAAAATTTCCATTTATTGCCTATGACTGACTTTAGACAAACAGGCCTGGAGACTAACTGCATTATGCAGCAATTACAAACAGCAGCATGGTTAAGCTTCCTACATACTACTGCACTCAAATGACTCCACTGCATTCTAGAAGGGCTACTTGAAGAGCAGAGGGACAGCTATCTCCATCCAAAGCACAGGTCTGAAATGCAGACTTCTATGGACCCAGAAAGTTTAGTGAGGGACCACCATTAATCTCAAGCAAGCCAAAAGAGCCACCACACAGCAGCTCCTGACCACAACTGAGCTGCACAGGTCTTGCACCAAGAGTTTACAATGACAGTGCACATCCCCCAAGCCAGCCAATTTTCTAAATACTCATTCTTAACAATTGTATCTGATACTTGCAGCTCATCTAGCAAGCAGAACAGTTAAGACAGAAGCATCATACACATTTACCAAAAACTGGTCATATCACAAGGAAACTTTAAAATCTGAAGGCAGACAACAAAAGGAATGTCACTTTTCTTTAAAGCTTTCTTCTAAAAGATGAATACTTTCATATCCTATCGTTAGCCCTCACTGTGTAACACTCTGAAACCAAATAAGTTATAATCATAACATATTCCACTAAACTTCTAAAAACTAAAACTCACTACTCACCCTCACTTGTCAAGCTGTTTAAAAAGAAAAGTTGGAATAAAAATTACAATCTATGTTCTTTCTGAAATGGGTAATTCTGGGGAGGACAGCCCCAATGTGACAGTTATATGTGAGTAACTTTCACACTAAAACATGCACAACACTCTGTAACAGCAGCAGTTACCATCAAATACCCTGCCCGCTACAGGAAAAAGAACATTCTTGTATTTGCTTAAATAAAATAAGGAAATCTACACTTTTGGTCACATCTTAAAACACTGTAGAATTCAGGGCATTTTTAAAAATATTATTTATACTTGCCCTGTCCTGTTGGGTAGTTTGACTGAAAAACTAAGATTAAAATGCAATAAAAATTCCCCCCAAAAAAGACTCTAATCAAACATCTAAATGTCTTTATTAGTATACAAGTGTACTATGGGATTTGGTCTGCTTTTTTCTTTTTTTTCCAGAAAAATAAGAAACAAATAAAAGCCTCATTTTGTTGTAAAAGTTCTATTTCAACATGAACCTTTAAGTCAGCCCAAGGTACCTCCTCAACACCACTCTGCTACTCATCTTTGTATTTCTTCCTTCAAGGCAGCATTCCCAACCAAGCACAGCTCCATACACAAGTACTGGCAGAAACCAGACACTGAATCCAAGACTCCTTCAAATGATGAAGCCAAGTCTCCCAAGGAGGAATCCTGACTTACGTTCGTAAATCCTCTCAGTAAGTGCCAGCTTTGTTTGTATTATTAAAGCCAGGTTACACCTGTGGTATGAACACACTTATAAAGATAAAAACGTGTTTCTACTAGCAGGGGGACAAGTACAAGGCACATTTATATGCCAGTATAATTGTGGTCACATTAGCAATTACACTGATAAAACTACACTGCTAAGAACCACAGCTACAGTCATTCAAAACTTTTTGGGTCAGGGCTTGGCAATCACTTGATGACTGCTCAACCAAATGTACATTAACAGTGCCTCAAGACAACAAAACTATTCAGATGTGTCTCAACCATTTCTAGGGCCATTTTAAACTAAATTCCAATTGGTTTTGAGATGTAGTTGTTTCCCTTCCTCCAAGTAAGTTATGCTGTGCAAGGGGCTTGTTATGCAAGTACCATAGATCAACTTCTACCCCAAGACTTCTATGGCAAGAAACTAACACTTCCAGGCAGTGACAAGCTACAGTTACTTTTATAATTTTGATGTTTTTTCTTTTCTTCAGAAAGTTATGATACTCAGTTTCTGTCTATCTCAAATAATGCCAAATATAGATTAACTCATGCTGGGCATGTACACTGACAATATAAAGAGTTAATAAAGCTGTTCAATCTCATCCTGTGACCCAAGCATAAATAAGCTAAACATACAGTGGGTACCTTTAGACACTGACATCTACCATCTGCAATAGTTATACTGCAGCTGAAATACAAAATTATCAAGCAGCAACCTGTGGTGCTTCAAACATCCATTCTTACAACAGAACTCATGTTGCCAAAGATAATGTTTTTACAATACAGATCTGTGCCCTCAGTCAGCAGTAAACCGTGAGTGACTGTGCAGTAGTCTTTTCTTCTGGTACTTAGCAGTAAACTGCTTCCATCTGTAACCTTTTAGGTCTGAGCTCCTTTTTCAGCATCCTGAACTGCAGGAAAACAAAAAACACCAACAATGTCCCCCCACCCAAGATCATCTTTCCCTCTCCCAAGATTAATGAAAAAAAAAAAGTGAGTTTGACACCATCATCTTCTGTGTTCACTGAGCTCAGTTTGGTTGAAGAGCACAGCTTCTACTGTGGAGGGTAATAAGAAATGTACACATGAATGCCATTTTGTACAGTTGACATACTCTATGAGCTGGTTGACTCTAAGCTTGATTTGGTCCAGTCTGCTGCTGCTGCATCTCTTAGGAAACATTAGTTATAGGTTTGTACTTCTTGAATCTGGTCCATTCACCAGTGGCATAGTTCATTTCAAAGACTGTGTCAACCAACATAGTGGTGCTGCCTGTGCCATCTGCCTTTGGTAAATCTTCTGTATGTTCACTAAGTTTAATTTGGATGATGTCACCTTGCTCTTGGCAAGGATTCTCTGCAGAAACAAAGAGAGAAACACGTTATAAATTTCACCAGTATATCAGACAATACAGGGGGTTCTTATGCTGAAAAAAATCCGAAACAAAACACAGACAACAATTCTCAAACCCAAAGCTGAGCAAACCATGAAGATTTTCCTCCCTCCATACTCCTGAGACTGAGTTTTAGAAATAACAAAACTAGACCCCAAAAGATGGAGCTCAAGGCTAATGTAATTGGAAGAGCAATAAAAGAGGGATTAAAGCCTGCCAGTGTAATTTCTCTCTGCCTCAAGAGTCAGAAGAGAAGCTTATATTTAAATGGAGTTGGTAAACTTGAACTACCAGAGTTACTTTACTTGGGACACAGTTTGTAGTTAAATGCCTCAAGAATTTTTAGCTGTTAAGGAAGCCCAAAAAGCTTCACTGAAACCACTTGTCCCAGACTCAGTTCCATGACAGTAGAATTTTTAAATGTTGCACTTCAAGATACTGGAATGATGTTCAAGAATATCAGTTGGCAGCTATTTATCCAACCTTCAGAAGGTGCTGACATCATGGCTGAAGTAATTCATATTAATATATACTTTACTATATAGGTATATGTGAATCTCTATCACACACACTTCCAAAATAATATTTTACCTTGCATTAGATAAAGCTGTCCATGTAGATAATAAAGTATTAAAGTACAACCTTCTACTGCAATATGAAGTAGCACTGAGTACACCATTATTAATGCAAGATGCACTAAACTTAAATCACTACAGTAACTCTGCTCATCCTCACTAGTGTACTGCATTATTCCAAATGCATGAGCCATACTTAGGCTGCAGGACTCTGGTGATAAGACCCTCCAAATACCAAATTAGAAACCAGAGCTAGTGCAGATGATGGAGTTCACTTAAGGACTCTTAAGCCCCTTCTCATCTTACATCCAATAATCTTCTAGGTAAAACAGCTTTGGTCTATCAAGGCCAATACATAACAGAATCTAGCTAAAAGTCAGCTTATCTCCCTGTGATTCACAGCACCAGTTGTTATCTAAAGTCTCTGAGATAGCAGTTGCCAGTTTCTAAAGCAAGGAATTAGCAAAGAGGTTCTGTACTACCCAACTGATACATCAACTGGCCATGAAAGAATTTACATTCATTGGTCCTCTAGGCAGAGCAGCAGCACCCAACCACTTTGTTTTCACTGCTTACCAGCTGCCTTGTTTCTCTTCAACCCTAAGCCATGATTCTACAGTGAGTTCAGTTATATTGTGGTCAGCAGCTGTTCTGACAGACCAGTTGACTTAGTGGAAATGGGCCCTAAAGATCCATTTCCAGACAGTCAGAACTATAATTCATAAAATTATGTAGAGTCCAGTGTAAAGCAAAGAGTCCAGCACATAGAGACAAAGCTAAAGCAATACACTCTCATGCACATTTAGAAATGCTGGGCTGTATTTCAGATTTGTGTACTCAGAAGCAAGCTAAGTTAGTAATCAATACATGCCTCTGGATCCTGCCATGAATCCAAGTATAAGAGCCTTTTCTGGCCTTGTAACTTTGTTTGCAGTCTTGAACATCTCCTGTGCAGCATACATTTGCTCCCTCTGTAACAGATACAAGTAGTGTCAATTCATTTGAGAAAAACTCTGCCCAAAGATGAGCATAAAAGAATAAGGGGGAAAGGCTGTAGGACCTACAAAAAGTTAACAAAAAAGGCATCTTAACCTCAAGGCTTCCTCTCTGCAATAGTTATACCTAACATGCACAGCAGTCACAATTGAACTCTGGACATGAAGAAACACCCCACCTTCAAATAGTTACAGAAACATGTGAGAGGCTTAATAGTTTATGTTATCAGTTTTGTGTCCTTTATGATATTATGGAAAAAAGAAAATAATCCAGTCTTTTGCTAAAATCCAACAAACCCAGGCTGGCAATAATTTCAGAGGATTTCTTTTCCTTTAATAAATGCAGTAGAGGTACTGAAAAGAAGTAACACAGTGTGCTAAAGTTCAGATTTTCTAAGCCAGGCTTACAGGTGTGCTTAGCAAAGTCTTCAGTTGCATCTTGAATTAACTCCAGGCATGCACATAATATATACCAAAGTACCAGGAATAAGAAGCTTCAAGATATATCCCCACTCTCAGGCTTTGAAAAATGTGTAATGGAGAGATGAGGTGGATCAGAAATAAAACCTTTTATCTTAAAAGAATCTATTAATGTATTTTCCTCCCATTACAGCAATGTCAGGACAATTTAAAGCAATTTATATTATGTGCAATTGGCTAGGCAATTTCTGCTGGAAATACACCTTTCTCCCAAAATTCTTTATAATGAGCAACATATTATTTTACATAACAAACAGCATTAAGTAATGACATCGTATTGCAACTTTAACACTGCACAACTAAAAAGGCTGTGAATAACATTTAGACAGCAATGCTAAACCACAAAGTATTTTTATAATCTTCATTATAAAAAAGCAGCCTCAACCACTCCATGATCCAAAGGCCAAGAAATGCCAACACAGAAATGAGATCCAATCCACATCAAAATCATCAGTCAAAAGGAATCTGTTTTTACTTACTGTGAGAGAAAGGCTTTTCTTGGGTGGTGGCTGTTGCTGAGTTTGGGGGGCCACTTGTGGTGCCTGTGCTGCAGGGGAGATGGCAGGAGGTGTGGTGGGTGTTAGAGGTGAGGTAGGTGTAGCTGCAGGGGGATTAGAGTTACTATTGTACATGGGTGTTCTTTGTTTGAACTGTGCAGGGAGAGTTGTAGTAGCATTTGGAGCTGCAGGCTCTTCAGTCTGTCTGTTGGTCTGCAAGGCCTCTCGTGCAGAGCCAGCTGCAAAAACCAGTCAGGATAATTAAAAACATTATTATCCACAAATAGGAATTAGCATCACCAGTGGCCTTTAAAGAAAACAAAAATCTCTGATGATTCCATTTTAGCACCACGATTCAATATGCCATCTAATATCCATATGAAAAAGTTAAGAGCTAATGCTCTTTCCCCTCAATTATCTTTAGAAATAATTAGACAACAGAGTAACTAGCTGTTCAATATGGATACACTATATTTAGCAACAAATTTGATGTTTAATATGTTTAATCAATATACAATTTATTAAAGCTGCTATACTTACTTTTCAGTTTATATAGCTATAACAACTGTACTCTGGTCCTAGCAGGATTGTTGCTGTACTATTACATAGAGCAAGTCCAAAAATAATTCATCAGTTTTTACCTAATGTAGTGGCAGCTTTCAAAGAAAGTGCCATTAAGATACTGAAAATACAAATATACTTTAACAGAATTTAATGCAGTCTTCACAAATCACTTGTTATTTAAACACTAAGTTAAAACCCCAAAACTCTGACAAGGCCTTAACTCTTCTTTCTCAAAGCTGATCCATTCACCTGCATTAAGGAAGTTACACAATTCCAAACCTGGCTGCAGTTGGAGGCAACTCATGAAATCACAGCAGCTTGACCACACAAGTTACCGTCTGACCAGCCAGTGGTCATTACCCAGTGGGCACTATCTATGCTCTTTTGCAGCTGTTGGACACAGGCACAGCTGCTTAAGCACCCTTCACAAACCTCATGAGGTTTAAGCTGACCTGTTTACACTGTGCTCACAGCAGACTAAACATCAGACATAAACAGCAGATACACATCAGAGCTACACTGATGCCCTTCAGATCAGATTTTAGGAAATGAGACATCTGTGGTTCTCCACCTTGGCATAGACATTGCAATGGTTTTAGCAATACTGGTACTTTTTAGTAGATGTGGAACAATTGAGATGACAAACATTTGCAACTGTGAGTTATTCCTTATTCTTGTACAAGTTTTGTTACTGGCTTTGTCTCTTGTCAGAAAGCTGACTTTCATAAAGTAATGTCTTAACTATGCAACCTCAGATTACATGAGGCCAAATCTGTGGATCTTCTGTGTGCATCTTATATGAAGGAAACAGTTTTATGTTCCTGGTCCATAAGAAAAGTTAAATACTCCATACTCCTAAAGGGAAGAGTAGAGAATAGAGAATTTTAAACTAGACTTTTTCTGCTATTGAACCCAATGCCAACACTCTGGAAAATAGTACTATAGCTGCTGACACACTGATGTGTTCTTGGCTGCATTCCTTCTGGAGATGCCAATTTTCTGCCAGAGAAAGATGTTCATGAACCTTCAGAGAGATTCTGAACTGTTTTGAGTTCAAATGAAATGATGGGTTTTGCATATGCAGTTTTCTACAGTGCCCAAAATGCCACAGCTCACAAGCAAAAGTAAAAATAATGTATTAAACTGAAATGTTGGTTTTCTGTTAATGGACAGATCTGGTCATGAATCCCAGTCTTGCACATCTGTTAGCACAAACTGATACATTCCTTTAAAGATTTCACACACAGCAGGGAAGGAAAAATAAAATCAAGTTGGTTAAAATAGAAGTGTAGGAAAAAAGGACTCGTACAAGCTATTTTTTATTACTGGCAATTTTCTAGAATTAAAAATAAGAGCACTTTTTAAAATACGCTATTACCTTTGTTATACAAAGGTATAAGAAAAATTGATTGCTTAATGCCAAACTGTGTGAAAGGTAACATGCACTTGTCTCTAGAAATAAAACTGTTATCTGAAAGCAACTGCTTTGTATGTGCTAGCATATGTCTGCATGGAATATACACTTCAGACTTACACTGATTTCTCTTTGGGGATTACAAAAGCTGTATTTTCTATTACTGTGTAAGAAAAAAACCAAAACAGGAAATTGTTTCACTTACTTGACTTACCTAGCAGTCACACTAAACATTTAGAGCCAACAATTATTTTCTTTACTTAGGTTAAGTGCTATGTCTGGTTTCCCCAAACTCATAGGTTGGAGTCTTGCAATGGATTTTATATTGCTAAGGTGGAGTTTCACTCAAGTTGAGGGACAGTAGGTTTGTAAACAAAAGAGCAGCCAGAAAGTAAAACTGTATAGAGTTGGAGTTATCAGGTCCCAAGAGCAAAGAAGTATCTGTTACCTGGCTGTGTTTCAGAGCTTGGGATATAGGAGGAAGACGGCACCACGCTGGGGGTAGCAGGTAAGTAACTCGTAGAAGGTAATGCAGGCTCATTGTTCAACGAGCCAAGTTTCTACAGAACAGAAAAGAAAGTTTTAAAGCCACACTGCAAGTATTCATGGGCTCTTTCTGCATTTTAAATACGATTTCAACATAAGATATTCCTTTTGGGAAATTAACTGTAGATTCCTGTTAGGAGTCCTACCTAACAACCTGTTCAACACTTTCTACTCCAAACATCAGAAATTTATGCAGATGGCACTCTGTGAAGAATTACACTTTAGGATTAAGTGATCTGCCAGAGGAAACATGCTCTTCACTATTACCAGGCAGAACCATGTTAATCCATGGGCATAAGGCCTACTAGGGGATCACAAAGGCCTCTGGGACATAGGCAAGCAGAAGGCAGCAGTAACAGTAAAAACACCATTCCCACTGAAACAGGCAGTCAACATGACTGATGTCATCGAGGACGATGAGGCTACAGAAAAAGCCTCATTTATTATTTTAATATACATGACACTGTATACACAGCACAAAGACAGCAGCATGGCTGTTGATTTCACTGTCTGATCCAGCCTTGTGAACATAAGGGAGTGAGAGAGGAAAGAAGTTTTGGGGGGAATAAGTCTAACAGACAAAATAATTTAAAATATGAACATCCTGTAAAATGTGGAACTTGCTAAAACATTCTCTTAGCACTCTGCAGAAACAGAGGCAATGACCTTCACTCCTGACTCTGGCCCACCAAGATCTGCCTGTATGTTGGCCTTGGCTTGTCACACATTCCCAACAGACAGTTTCTCACTCAAAAGCCAGGGCAGGACATAACATTCTTGTAGAATCTACATCCTGACTGATAAAACACAGCTGCGCCATGGTTTCTAATAGGCTGTATTTGAAATAGGAGGAAAAAAGCCTACCTATGACTTGTTCTCTCTCGCTCTGACTAAACAACTTCTAGCAACAGATTTACTTATTTTTTGGTGAAAATATAATGGAATTTTGAAAATATTGGGTAAAAATTTTTACATAAAGAGACATGTTTCAGTGAGTAAAATACCATCACAGTGTTTAAGTGGTTTAAAATAGCACATGTCACGACTATAGTTTGTTTGGTTTTTGTTTGCTTTTTTTTTGACTGGTTGGTTTTTATTTGACTGATTTTGCTTCGTTTTACCTGTGTAGATACAAGGCCAGCAGCATAATCTGGGGTAGCATTTTCTACTACTGTTTCTTCTTTGGCTTGCTTTTCCACAACTTCTGTATCTATTGCATAAAAACAGAAGTGAGTCCAAAATTTTTTTCAGAGATATTAAATATACTTTTTATACAAAGATATAAAAATGCATTTCTCAAAGCACGCTAAAACATAATTGAAGAGATGTATGCTGAAATAGATACAAAAATCTCCAAATGCAGTTTTATAATGAACTGAACCACAGTGTAAGGATACAGTAACTGAGAAATCTGATACTAGAAAGCATGAAAGCCCAAGCAACATTTTAACTGCAATTATGATTTTGTTTGAGGTGGTATTCTTTTTTTGTGACAAATACAAAAAAAGTTGTTCTGGGACAAATATGCTGCATAGCATATCTTCTTGATATGGTTAAGTAGGGCACTACCCTGTCACTTGCCTTAAAAGCTGTGTATCAGATATTATTCACTCGCTAAGATCTCAGCCAAAATTTTGGAGAGTGCTATAATCTTTTTCAATATTGCTTTCACCTAATTTACATGGCCATACAGCCAGTAGAAGTGAGCATATGAAAGTAACTCAGAAAAATTACAGTCCTGAAGCTACTCACACACCTATAGGTTGCCCAAAGTACAACTGATTAGCTGAATCCTTTCACATGATTGAGTTATATTACCTAGGCCAAGGCAATATGAGTAGGAGCACTGAAAGAAGTGAAAATCTTCCCTCAAAATCTGTTTGGGTTGGTTGGTATCACATCCTCTAATTTTTTAAAGTTTAGCTCAGGATAAGATTTAGCAAATTAAGAACAAAACAGTACTACAGATCTTGATCATATTTGCAGGTGTACCGACAGCTTTTGCAAGTAGAATGCTGTACCAACCTAATGTCTTTCTTCTTCTCTTCGCTTCACGGCCAGCACCCACCATATCCAGCTCAGAGATATCTAGAAGCTAAAAAGAAAGACCACAGAGAATTAATAATTGTTAAATGTATACAGTTTAAATATCATCCTCAGTTTTTTTCCCATTAATATATTGATTCAAAGAAGCAGCAGCAGAAATTCACTTTAGGTGAGAGAAGAGAGCTGAGCAGAAAAACAAGGAGTGCACCTACCTTTACTCCTCTTTCTTTGCGCAAAGGCGTTCTTGAAGGAGGAATAGGAGTTCTGTTTCCAGAAGGACTAAAAACACTGGGTGCTGGAGTATTCCTGAACGGAGCTTGTTTTGGTATTCCTTTGAGTGGTGCTTAGGGAAGAGCAAAGAAAGCAACAACTGAAATATGTATTTAACTGGTTATGAAAAATGCTTTAAGCAAGTTCTTCAGCTCTTCTCCTTCTTAATGCACACACCACTTGTCCTTTAAAACATTTATAATGTGGAACTGGCTGTAACACTACGTGTCCCTTAAAGGTCATTTAGGTTTTACTCTTCCAAAACAGAGTAAGAGCCAATGCTTACAATCCCATTCTACATAAAGTAATCAAACAGGTGCATTGCTAACAAAATCTACTTTTCCTATACACACAGATGATTTCCTCACTTGTAAAAAATAAACTATGAACACATACAACAGTACAGGACATAAATCGTTTGAATCCAATTATCACCAAAGTTGCTATTTAATTTTCACAATCCAATTATTTGTTAAAACTGTATTTAACCAAAAATCTTAGCCAAGCTTCTGCAGGGCTAAGGGCTCGTGATCTACTGCAAAGGTAAGTTACAGCCTCACACAGGGGTATGAAATTCTAGAGCTGCTGTTTGCACAAGGAGGACCCAGTCTGGGTCTACAGTACAAATAGAACACCTGCTGTCTCAATACCCAGTAGCATCAGGTACACCTGTAAGCATCTGGTTCCTCCCAACTCTGATGCTGCCCTTCTACCTCACACTTAATGCTACCACTAAACACAGCAATCTTTTAACTATTAAAAGATATGGGATAGATATACAGATCTATCAGGTCTTAGAGCTTCCTGACAATTTCATTGTGGTCTGTAAATTGAAGATAAACAGAGAACTTCAGTTTGAGCTTAGAGACTCTGTATCCCTCTAAATGTTGAACTGAATATTTTTACCATAGGATAATGCTCTGACCTATGTGAGTACCTTTTAGCAGGGCAAACCTCAGTGGGTTCCCAGCTCCGGTTTCTAGAGGCCAACAGGCTCTAAAGGCCAGGTCTAAGAACTGGCTTTATAATTCAACAACCACACAGAATGCCAAGAACTAACAGTCCTTTTCTATAATTTTTAGTTCAAATTACAGCTAGACTTTTTGCATTTTCTGCATGAACACGAGGCCAAACTTCAGCCCTCAAAGCCACATCTTAAATAGCATCAACACAAAGTACTTCATAGCTTCCAATCACAACACCAAGAAATCACTCAAAGGTTCACACCTCAGCATCACTGGTGGCCAGGAAAGTTATACCTGTGCAGTGATTTAAGAGTACATAACTAATTTTAAACCCTCTTCCCACACTGTATTTGAAAAATTCGAGCAGTTCAGGAACTTCAGCAAACAAATGAAATGCATTAATACAAAGCTGAAGGATCCTTCTACAGGTTTGCCATGTAGAATACACTGCTCAGCCTTGGCTGCAGAGAACACAGTGTCCCCTCTTCTTTCTCCAGACAGAATTATACAAATACAAGATAGTTTCAGTTTACTTCACAGCATTTCAAAGAGCACAGCAGACTACTGTGTTCCACTCTAGACCCTTTTGGAGCAACATGGCTTAGTCAGGAGTTATTCCTGGAGTGATGCAAACTAAATTCCTATCAAAGTCTATAGGCATGATCTAGCTGCATAGTTTAGAAGCATGGCAGATATACTTGCCATTTAAAAAAACCCACACACTGTTGTTCTTTCTGACAAGACATGTCAGAAATATTTAAGTATCAGGAGAGAGGGAGGCAAAAAGGGAGAAATCCTTTGCTTCAAAAAAAAATTAAGCTTTTGTAAAAAACAGATGGTAATTATATTCTTCAAGGCCACATTATCAGGTTTTCTTTCTGAGAACTGATGAAATGAGCCATACTTGTTGTATCTATCTTCTTGACCAGTCCCCTGCCTTTGGCATGGAAAGGCACTCCTGCAGTCTTCTTGAGCTGTTGTGCAGTTTCTGTTGCTAGAAGGAAAAATGGCTTTAGTTATTACAGAGCCTGTACTGAAAATATACAACACATTGCTTCTTACATAAAATACTATTAACTAATACATAAAGAGATAGGAATAGCAGCAAAGAATTAGATTTTAATCAAAACCCAGCTCATTTATGTGAAATAAGCACAGTATTTGGAGAAAATGCAAAATCAATATGACTATGCAATGGACAAGGTGGCCTAAGCTAAAAGAAATTACCAGAATAGGCAACTTACTCAACAGAAATTTTTTTTTTTTAAAGTTATATGGCACATTAAGAAAAGTTACAAATTTTGTATTTAGCCAGAGCAATTCAAATTGCATGCTAGAAAGCAACAGAACAGCAGCTGCAGTAAACTATTTTAAGATCACTTAGTTCAACCAGCTATCAATACATATATGTACACATATGCTGCCTTTTGTTAAGAGAAAACCTTCTTGGTTTTTACACCCTTTAAAGCCATACTGAGCGAAAGAAAGCATTAATTAGCAGCTTTTGCTCCCTGCTCCAAAAGCAAATGGCGAAATAAAACTGTTCTCATTTTACTTTTGTTTCAGGAGCTTTAACCAAGCTGTCCCTCAGAAGTCTTCCCAACTGACTGTTACATATACCCAGAAGAGGACCTATCTGTGCTTTATGAAGCTACAGCTCTCTGTATGCCTTGAAATCTGAACAGCACTTAAATTAAGATTAGCATTTTAATGCAATCCTGGCTGGAATGACTTGCACCTGCTCTTCCACTCATCAGTCCATCCTCATCCAGGAACACTCTTGTAACAGAAAATTTTCATGCGTATCACCACTCTGGAGAGAAAGACTGAATATACGGAATATAAGTCTTCCTTCCACCACTTAATTTGTACACAATCTTAATACTACTTACACTTCTGCAAGAGTTCAGCTCTGAGAGTGGCACTTTTAGGTTTCCTTTTCAGCTGGAAATGTTTCACTGGGGGAGTAAGTGGCCCAGCCAGTGTTGTCAAGGCATTTTTGTTTAAGTATTGGCATTCCAACGGCAACATAGCTGAAGTTTCACATTCACTTACTGCATAAAGAGTTAACACAGTACAGAGGGGTATTAGCACCTCTTTGACAGCTAATGACAAAACATTTTACAATTAGATTGTACAGGTGGTTTTAAATTTTAGATTACCTATTTAAACACCAAGACTAATTTAGTTCTAATTATTACACAATACATAATCAGTTATTAGTATGTTTGTTTTTCCCACGATCTTCACAAAAACTTCCATTTTAATTATACCTAGTCAAATTATAGGTATCTTAAATATGCTACTATTGTCAAAAAAAGATAAAAATTATTGAATTCTCAGATTCCTTAAAAATTACACATGAGAACCAAACTACTGAATGAAAATCCAAATCACAAGTGCTGACAGACAAATGATCACTTGTTTATAGAAAGAAAACAAAGTGTTTCCACCTCCAAGTCATTTAATTATTGTTCTGCTGCAGCCTACAGCCCCAGACCATGTCTGTCCATGAATGCCTGAGGGCTTTTTCTAGACAATGTGCTAAGATAAACCCACTGATGTGGGAGTAGTTTTGCATCACCATTTACTGTTTGAAGCAGCAACTGTGCAAGTGCCTGACCTCATATTTTCAGCTGCTGGCAATCTGTAGCTACTTGGCCACCAGCAGCACAACTCTTCCTGAGATCAGTTTCCCTCCAGCACCTATCACCTGCAGTCCAGGCACTTCCAGCAGAGGCAGTTCCTGCCCAGGACAGTGTGGTGCTTCCACATGAGACAGAGACTTGCTGTCGTCTTGGGTACCACGAATGGGAGACAGAGCAACACAGAAAAAGCCTCTTCTGACTAAGCTGCAGCACAGCCTGTCTGTGGTACTAATGAATCCACACACTTGTGCTGCCCTTCGAACTCTGGGCAATAACTGACATTAAATTCTGACGATGTGTGAAAAGACAATTTAAGAAGGTACCATTCCTCAAATACCACAGTTCCCAGCCCAGTAACATTCCAGGTCATGAACTGTGGTAGTTCAGAGACAAGACAGTGCTTGTTCTCATACCTCTACCTTTAAGGCTGCCGTGAAATGACAGGTTACTCCTAAAAAATGCACCACATTCCTGCAATTTTCACTAACAGAAAAGGCTTACCTTTCTCTCTAAGCTCTCCTAAAATATCTTGAACATTGGGATTCTGTTCTTCAAGATCAAGGTTAAGGGAGCCAGTATCTGGAAAGGATTTTAAAATATCAGCTACCATTAAGACCCAGGGGTCTGAATCCAAGGTAGCGAGCTGGATAATTTCAGTCAGTGCCCCTTTCATCTAACAAAAAAAGAAAAAGAAAATCAACCAATTGGAAACAGTTTTAAACAGGTTATAGTTGGATTTATTTTAAAAACACACAAACATGCACAACGTTTTTACTACTGGGGAAGGGAAGAGGGAAACCATTTCCACACAGTTACACATTAACTCTAGAACCAAGAGAAGAATAAGCCAAGGTAATTTTTTTATACTGCTTTCAGCCAATCTAAGCCAAGTTTGTTTTGAGCTTTTGGCAGCTCAAAGCTTTGTTTAGCACTGGACATTTTTACTAAAAGCAGCAGCCAAATTTTTACATTACTGTCTTCTTCTGTTTTACACTCATACTCCCTGTGAACCCACACCTTCTATTCAGTGATAGGAATATGCAAATAGAATACAATTTATTTAGTACAGGCATCTAAATGAAGATGTGCTCCTTGTCAGCCTAGAGCATAATTACAGACAGATTATAGCTGCTTCATTATTGTCTTCAAAATATTACTTAAGATTAGGCCAAAATAACCTAATCAATACCGTATTGTTTGACAAAAATTATGTATTATGGAAGTGAACAAAGCCCTCTGACATGCCTCAAGTAACAAGATTTTCCATCTACCCGAAGTTTCTATAGTCAGAAAAAAAGTTATTTTTCTATTTTGAAAAATGAAAAATAATACATGAAGTAAATGATAAGTTTAATTGTAATAGTATTTTTTAAATTACTGTTGGCATTATGACATGAAAATCAAGGTGACTACAGTGAGGGATTTACTTTCATTCACAAGTACAAACCCCCGAAGACTGAACACTCTTTCTTCCTAAGTAAATTTTTATGTAAGAGTGACAGCATTAGCTTCAGAGAACTAAGATGTTTGAGTCATTCTGTGTGCCTAACAAGCCACAAAACACAACAGTAAAATTGCATCAAGTATTCTGCAATACTCTATCTGCATCGTATTAACACTGAAGAATGTACAAGCAAGTATAAGGAAATACATCAATTTTGATTTTCCACAACCCATTGTGGCACATATGGCTTAGTTACAATCATCATGTTTCTGAACACAGGAGACAAGCAAGAGACTCATCTTCGCCTTTATGCTGTATTTCTTTCTCTTTATTTAATAGCACTCTTATATGAAAAGGTTTAATAAAATAAGCTTTCTGCTCCCCATTCCTCCACCATCCACTTTTAAAGCTCAGAGGCAAACAAACATTGACATTTCTCAAGTCCTTTAATCCACACAATGTTATTGCCCTCTCACTTTGAAAGTGTTTACAAGTCCACTACAGAGCCAGTTTGTCCTTTACCCCCTGCACGTTTTAGAGCTCACACATTACGTGCTTGTGAAACAAACTGTATCAGTACATCTGACCCAAAATGAGCACCTCTGTAGGTTTAAGCTTGACCAGCTCCTTGCAGTGAGTGACTGCAGTCACACAAACACCAGAACTACAAAGAGGGGAGCAGGAAGAAGACACTACATGGGCCAGTTCCCATCTTCAGCAGTGCCATTGATTTGCTTTGGATTAAACTGAGCAAATAACCAGGACCACACACTGTTTAATGTGCTGTCAAATTTAACCAATGCTAACCCAGTGGAAAGAATCAATTTCTGAGGTTCTAGTTTTTGCTGCTCTCCACCGCTCATTTCTTCCTCAGTAAATGTAACCCCACTAGAACCTCCACACACTTATCCACCTCTCTAATCTAACCCTAAACTCCTTAACTAAAAAGTCACTTCCACAGTGGATGAGGATGACTGTGAACACTATCAAAGCTAAGTCATTTGTTCTATTATCTATCCTAAAGGAATCAAGGTACTGATTTACACAAAACACCTGGAAATCTAAAACATCCCAGAAGAGCTGATGAATTCACAACTTTCACAAGCTTTTCTGGGGATACCACTAATGCAGGTAAGTGTACAGAATGTCATTTCCTTCATCAAAGCAAAGTCAGTCAGTAGCTAGAGGAAAAATGTCTCTTGCATGCTTACAATTTACCCTTCATAAAACTCCTATTTGTACCAAAAATTCACAGAGCTACATGCCTATACTATGAAAGCTCCTGCAGAGCTCTGGTCTGGGATGTTGCATCCCCTCTGCTCTCAGGGCTAAAGTTCAGGCAAAAGTTTATGCCAAAATCCACTGCTTAACAAGCTTTTGGTTCCTTCAAGAAAGGAGTCCAGAAAAAATTTGATTGCCTAGCATTGGGGAAATAACATTATCATAAGTCTTCATGACAGAAAGAACATGGTGGAAAAACAGTCACTATCACACACAGGGAAGCAAAGCAAAGCACACTAACAAGTATTGAGAGCTAACCAGAGACCTTGCCTAAATATGGCTTTGTATTTAACAAGCCTGGATTCAAGTTTTGACTCAGGTTTGTCTTCAAATGGCAATTAAAATACACATTCCCACTTCACTGTTCAACTGGCAGCTGAAAGAAACATTTCATTTATGGTTTGAGAATGCATGAAAAGCAACTCAACAGGGAATCCTACATGCAGTTTTCCTATTACTTTACAGGGCACAGCCATAATCCCAAATTCTTAGTTGTCTACGATTGCAACACCGGGTCAGTAAGACTCCCATTAGCTCCAACCAGCATGTTGTTAAGCATAAATATCAAGATCTGATGTAACATGTTCCAGTGTCTCTCTCATCTAAAATTTAAGGATCTTAAGTATTTTTCTCAGCCTGCTACCACACAAGAAAAAGCATAGGCCATGACTAGAAACATCTGGCAAGTAGGGATCAGGCAGGATGGGATGTGCCTTGGAACAAAGGCAGATTAATAATGGCTGTGCAGGAAGGACAAACAGGACTGTGAGAAGGTATAAAAAACGGAAGTGTTACTAGTACATACAACATCACAGTCCCAAGATGACTATTTACAAAGAATTCACATTTATTTGCTTTATACTCTGCCTAAATTAATGTATATTACAATACTTTTAGACAACTGCATCAACAGTTGGCTAATAAACCAAATGAAGCTTTAATCCTTCTTAAGGCTATGAAAAATATGGCATTAAACAGGTAGGTGAATTACTATAGAGCATTTTCATTAAGCTAAAAAGCATTCTATTGAAAACACAGTATTAATATTTACACAATACAATACCACTATTGTATGTGGTTTGCATTTTAATAATGAAAAAGAGATGACGTGGCCAAGAGAAATATTGGATTAAAATACACCATTTTACATCACAGAATAATTATGAACTCTAAGTGCAGGCCAGAAAAGTGCACAGCAGCCTGTGTGCTCTCAATACAGAGGGAAATGCAAGTGTCATGTCTCCTCTTACTCCTTTGCACTCTACTCCACAATTCCCACTACCCTGTATAGATGGCTCCTGGTGCACATAAGCCAGGACAAATAAACAGTTTTAATTTCTACTGTAATAAATGGGCAGGTCCCTGCTGGGAAGGGATCTTCCTCTCTAGGTAATTCAGAGAGCACAGAAGCACAGTCCTTGTTTCACACTAGGGTGTAACATCACAGTCTAATCCTGAACAAATAAATTAAACATTGGCATAAAAAGAAAGCTTGCACTTGCCACTGTGAATCAGGTTAACAAGAATATAATATGCAAAATAAACAGAAATAACAGTTCTGCCAAATTCACAACTGAAACTCTGGTCAGCACTACACTGAGCTTTAGGCATCACTTCAAGTAAGTGCAATTATCTAGGAAAAAAAATAGCAGATGAAAAGCCATAAGATTCAAGAGTTTACAAGTTCTGCACAGAGAATTTCCCACAGAGTGGGAAAGGAATTTTTGATAAATGCCTAGAAACACAAAATGAAAATGAGAACCAATTATTCTTATTAGTCAGCAGGAACAAACATGCAGTAATGAGGTTCACAGCATGATAAAAAATTAGGTTTATTACCTGTCCCACAAGAATATTATGAGGATTAAGTCACCTATATCTATATAGCATTTGGAGTGTTGAATGAAAACATTATGAAAATTGAAAGATATTACATATGAGGATAAAACCACTTAAGTGAAGGACTGAGCTTTCAAGAGAGCTCACTGAAGATTCACTTGTCTAGACTGAAGCTTTCACAGAGATTTAGAAAGGACCAGGAACAAATAAATCCATTCTAAACCAAATACCACCAGTTTCCTTGATTCCCTCATTGCTTTCTACTCAAATGTCTGCTCCCAAATAGCTTCCGTGTTATTCTAAGCTTTCATGAAAATGCTACTATACAGAAAACAGAAAAAAAAATTTAAAGAGAAAATAACTCAGTTTAATCTGTTGTCTAGAGAGGAGAGTATGTTTTAACATGTAACATATCCTGTAGCTGCTATTGAGATTCCCAAAGCTTTACAAAGCTGATGCAATACATTTCCAATACAATTAAGCTTCCAAATGCCAGCTCGGTGCTTCTCGCACATGATCGATACAGCTGGCACATGGCATGGGAAAGGCATACGACTTTCAAAGAAAATAATTAAGTACTCTCATAGTTAAATTTAATCATTTTCAGACATGGGGGTGATTTCCAAGTGACAAATTCACTTCCAGGCAGCTACAGCTACCCTGTCCTGGCAGGAAGGCATCGCTTCTAGCGCTCCCCAACACACAAGCAGAGGCTGCTGCAGAGATGTGCACAGCGCAGCTACTTTGGACACAGACACATTTATGTATTTATCCATTTTCTGTGCAAGGTACTCCACGTCAATTAAAATATTTAAATTTTTGATAGTAAGTTAGTTTTATTTGTGCAGGTTTGTCACCTATCTTAGCAAACTAATCACAAATGACGAGCATCTGATAAGACAACATCCCTTTCTGTCAGCAATTTGGTTACATCAGCTATTTTTACCATCTATAGAAGGTAGCCTGTAATGTTAATAGTAGGCCTACCAGCAATGTTAAAGGTTTCTGCCTCAGGATTTTTTCTATTTTTAATCCTTTTTTTAAGGCCCTTCTCCCAGTTTAAGGAAAAAAAAATCACATGTTCCTGAAATAATTAAAGATGCTAATGGTAGATCTCAATCAAGCATCATCAGCTTACAATGAAAACTTATGACTGAATTCACGAACTCTACCAAACTGAAAAATCCCACAGTATTTTGTTATAGCAGTAACAAGAGCTTTACATTTGGAACACAACCAATCACACAGTAAAAGGCACACTGACTGACTTGCTTTTCTCTATGTACACTTTATCTCCACAGCTAACACAAGCACAGATCCAGGTGAGTTGCTGTCTGCCATCTTCCTTGAGTTTGGTTTAAAACGTTCACCCAGTGAACACTCTTGAAGCATTTCAACAAATTATTTCAGTTTGCTTGAATGCTGCACCCCCAAAGAGTTGCTGTAAGTGCTAATTATGAAGGTCCCTAAGCTT
Organism: Toxostoma redivivum; assembly: GCA_013397375.1. Taxonomy (NCBI): domain Eukaryota; kingdom Metazoa; phylum Chordata; class Aves; order Passeriformes; family Mimidae; genus Toxostoma; species Toxostoma redivivum. The sequence continues at coordinate 959,592 of VXBI01012068.1, forward strand.
TTTGAATCCCTTTTCAATCTAAAAACACCACTGATTTTTCTAAACACTGCAATACGAATTTCTTCCTGGCCACTTGGATTTTCACACTAAGTTCACAAGAATTTTGCAAACTCACAAGTTCACACGAGCTCCCATCCCCCTTTCTGGCCTTGATTATTTAGTTTGTCCAGAAAACGACCCCATTTATCACACACAAGGATGACAGCTTGTTCTCTGGACAGGCACTAAACTTTAAAAATTAGAATAAACATGCTGAACAGGAATTGTCTTTTTTAAAGTGAGACCAGTGTAACACAGTGAAGAATCATACAGAGGTATGTGGCAAGAAAAACACTGACATACACTAAATTATTGCTTAAAGGTGATGCTTGCCTGTTTTCAGCCTAGAAGTGCACAAAAGCTAAGCATACAAGCTCATTTTTGGACTGAACATAACAATCCAAGTTAAATACCACACCCTGCCTGGTATATATGTATATTAAGCTTGAGAAGCAGCTGTGTCTTAGCCAAGAAAGAGACTGGTAAAAGCACAGCTGAGGATACTCTACACAGGAAGGTGAAAACTAACTACACACCACTTCCATGACTGTTACCAGGAAATACTACTTTACATGATGGAAGTAGGAGAGGAATTCCTCCAGCTGGCTAAAGAAACTTAGTATTTCCAGACATTCTCCAGCTATTGCCCTAAACATCTGTAGCTGCCTACTGGTAAGATTAAGCCAAGTGCAGATGAGGTATGGTTCAGGACCAAGTGAAAAAGCCTGCAGAGTCAGCTCAGACTCAAGCCAGCCACTTTATTAGCTGAGGCAGGACAACAGAGGAAAACACCAGCTGTTCCCAGAAAGCTAAAGAGAGGCAAACAAACAGCATGGCAATTGTCCCCAATCAAGACCTCACTGCAGCAAGGTGGGGAAAAGCACTGCTCAGTGAAGACCCCAGAAAGGCCACTCCCAAAGTTTCAGCACTTGCTGCTGTCCTTCCTAAAGCCGAGATGCTCGACTTGTGCCACCTACCCAGCTGCCAGTACACTAAGGAAGAGCGGAGGAAGCCGAACACAAACACGACTGCTCCTAAACGATCCTGCCTCTGTCCTAGCCGTCGCACAGCCACTGCCTCAAAAAAGCCCTCTTCCCTAAAACGCACCCTGAACACAGCCCTACAGAGTCCCTGTGGGCCACACAATGGGTTTCATGTCCAAACTGCTTTCAAAAGGCTAGTACCAACCAGTGAATCCCCGAAGAGCAGGAAGAGGAGGAGCGGCAGCAAAGCTCCCATTCCACTGACTCCCTTATCACCGGGAATCTCGGATCTTTTCCTCACACCGAGTCGGGAGACCTTCTTCGCTTATTCCTGCCCGTCCAAAGAAGGCTGCGAGGGCTGTGGGGACCAGCCCTACCACACGCCCCTGTCCTGAGGGGCTGCGGCCGCTCGGCTTCGCCCCGCGGGCGGCCCGGGGTCTCCCCTCCCTGCAGCCTCCGTGTGGAAAAAAAAAAGGGCGGACGGGGGAGGTGGTGCCGGCACTGCCCCCCTTCTCTTCCCTCACACCATCTCCAACCTCTCCCCCTCACACACGCACGCGGGCCCCGCTTCCCTGCAACTCCCGCCCGGCTCTCACCTCATCCACTGCCCGGCGGGGCAGGTGCAGCATTCCCAGGAGTAGCTTGAGCTTAACGGCCGAGGAAAGGCCGTGGAAACAGAGGCGGATGTTGTCGATGACCGAGGCCGTGAGCAGCGAGGCAATGCTCGGCGGCGCCCACAGCTCGTCCGTGGAGCCCAGTTTGTTGTGCAGCCACAGACCGGTGTCGCTCTCCCGCATCGACGCCATCTTGGGAGCGGGGCGAAAAAAAAGGGGATTCTCGACGGGCATTTTATGAAGGCACCTAAAGGGAGGAAGGGAGGGAGTGAGGACCCCTGCGGGTCGCTGTCTTGTTCGTAAGCCAAAATGGCGGCGCCCAATGAGGTTGCGCTTAGGAAGGCGGATGCTCTGCCGTAACCTAAAATGGCGGCGCCCAGGAGGCGAAATGCAATGACTTCTTATCTTTCGGCCAAATGCAAAATGGCGTCCGCCACAGCTTTTCGTCCGTATTGCAAGATGGCGCCGCTTCACTGTAGAAGAGCTCCGCTGTCAGCCCCAACTCATTGTCCCTCACATTGTGCCCTGACTCCTCCTGGGCAAAACGGGAGGAGAACGGCAAGTGGCCCGCTGAGGCGCGGCGGGGCTGGGAGGCAGGGCTTCCTGCCCGAGGTGGGTTGGCCCCGCGTTTTCCGGAGCACCACGTCTCATTTCCTCACAGCCCCCAAGGGCGGGCCGGCCGTTCGCTCCGCGCCTCGCTTGCTCTGTCCGCGGCCGGCCCGTGTTCCCACCCAGCACCGCTCCCTGGCGCTAATGCCCCCTTAAAATGCTTTAGGGCAGGGCGCGGCTCCCTGAGAGCTGGCAGCGCTGCCGGCCCGGAGCAGCCGGGGCGAGTCGGAGAACCGCGGCCGAGGTGCGCCTGTCACAGGGGCCGAGTATCTCCTCCATGAGACTGGCATGCTGGCTGCTTCAGCCGCGTAGGAGGTTACCTCGGTGGCCGTAGCACAGGGAGTAGGCGCTCAGAAAACCGCAGCGATTTGGCTCGTTGTTATTTAAATATGAAAAATTAATCAATCGCCTGAATCCCGGAAGATTCAGGAGGCTCTCAAGTGCAGAATAAACGGTCCATTTTAGCGCGGCTCTGTTTGAAATTAAAGTACAGGAGTTGTAGGAGCGCGGAGCAGATTCTGCTGATCTCTTTCTCCTAAGGTTTTGAATAAAAACGTTTCCTTTACAACATTCTGCCTTTAAAAGACGTTGTTTACAACCTGATTTCTCTGGGAATTGCCGAGGTGCTTTATATTTCCTCAATGTAGAATCACAATCCTTCAGGCTGGAAAAGATCTCGAAGGTCATCAAGTCCAAACATCAACTGAGCACTGTCCAGGCCACCACTAAACCATGTCACCAAATGCCACATCTCCACGTCTTTTGAACACTTCCAAGAATGGTGATTCCACGACTTCCCCTGGGCAACCTATTCCAATGCTTAACTACCCTTTCAGTGAAAATGTTTTTCTTAATATCAAATCCAAATATGGCATCGTGGAGTCTTTTTTTTGTTCATGTTACTGATATCCAAAATTCTGTGTCTGCAGCTCTTGGGTGCTATGACTTCTGTCAGTGTGGAAGTTTTTTGAGTTAGAGTTTCTGTGTGAATAAATTATATATTAGTACACTGTGAATTTTTTTCCGTACCTAATCATGCACTTTGTTGGTATGATCAAACAATGTATACTCAAATCTGATATAAGACAGACTTTTAGTATGAAGTGGGCTGATATTTTAGAACAGCAAAATCAAAATTGAGGCACTTTGTGTAGCAGATAAATATCCAGGATTTCTGTTGACCTCTACCTCGGTATGTGAAGTCGGTATGTAGTTGGGGGGAGGGAATTATTTATCCACGAGTAACTGTCTGTTAGTTTGTACAGGAAAAAAACCTGTAACTAAGACACTGAGGTCAACTATTAAATTGGAAACAGAATAGGAAATTAATTAAAGCAAAAGGTTTAAAAATAGCTGTAAAGGAATTGTATTAGTTTAGTCATACAATCGACATGCAATTATCACTAGTAATCTTTGCCCTCCATTCGTTATATCCAGCTGTTAAGGGCAGGCACCAGTTTGGTAATTCTCTGGTACATGCTTATCTATAGTAAAATCCATGAGATAGTGTAAAAAAATCTAATTAAGTAAGGAAAACTAGTGATGTTCTCACTTTTTAATTGTGCAGAAAAGTAACCAACTCCCTTTGAAGTTGTGTTGAGGGAGGTAAATGAGAACCTGTTGGCACAGCTGGTTGTCTTGAAGCAGTAGCTGTAACAGGGTTAACCTGGTTCTGTGAGATGGCACAAACTCCACCAGTTCAGGCGGCTGGACTGGCTGTCCTTTGAAAGGGTAGCTCTGTTTCAGTAAAGTTACTGTGGCATTTGATGCTGGCTTTCTCAGGAGAGCCAAACTGCAGGCTGATGGAAGCTAAGGAAGAGTTTTTGCACACGCTGTGTTCCTATGCTTTCCTCAAGGCGTCTATTTTTGGATGCTGTCAGTGTTAAAGCACTGAGCTGCATGGCCGTCTAGTCTGAGCTGCTGTGAGCACTTCTGTGCTTTTATCTGAAGTGTGACTTGAGAAGGGAGCCTATTCTGTGATATGTATCTACACTGTAAGGATTTACATAGTCAGTTTGGCTCCTGCTCTATCACCTGCAAATTTGTCCCTCTGGCTCTTAACTGAAGAGGCATCAGAGCTCTGGAGATAAGGACAAAGTGCTAGCCAGCTGTAAGAGCTTTTGTCCTGCCAGCTACTTGTACCTTAAATTTCTGTTGGAATAAAGTGCTTTTTATTATTTTTTTTTAACCTAATTTTGCTTAGCTTGGGTAGTGATTTTCAGAGTGATATGGCAGATATAAAAGTCTCATTCCTCAGGGGTTTCTGGAGCTGGAAAGGACATACTTGATTTCTCTGGAATGCTTTATATCCCTCAAGATGTTGCATTGCACAGTTAACTGTCTGCAGATGTTTCCTCCTCTAAGTTGCAGGTCCCTATTTCAAAGGTGGTGATGTTGAAGATGAAACTGTTGAGAATAGTTGGAGTGTGCTACAAAATTGACCAGGGGGAGACACCCTGGATTAACTCACCCAGTCATGACAGTATTCAAATAAGAGCCAGACATAGGCAAGGGCTCATTTATTTGAATCTGCTTTATAATAGTTTTAAGAAAGGTGCAACTTTGTCTGACACCAAAACCAGTGCTCCATTAATTTCCCAACTTGCAGTTTTGGCTTGTTACCTGTTGAAATATTATCTATCTGTCTGTCTATCTATCTATCTATCTATCTATCTATCTATCTATCTATCTATCTATCTATCTATTTATCTAGTCCTGCACTACCCAGAGTGGAGTGCTGTGTTACCTTTCAGATTCAGGGTAACTGTTTGTACCCAGCAGGATGTTCCAGGGCTAGAGCCTGGAGTTATCCTGGTTCCAAGAAAAGCAGCACAGCTTCTGGTACATCAGAGGTTTCAGTTTGGTGTTGGCATTGATCTCTCAGTGAACACGAAGCTGCTTTACTGATTTTAAGGAAGTGCTGAGGCCTGTGCAGTACACACAGTGTTGGCATGAGCAGTGGCACTAAGTTCCCACTGGCACTTCATCCTGCAATGGCAAGTATGGCAGTGTCTGAGCCAACAAGGCTTTAGGCTGTGATTCATGCCATGCTGACAGGGGCCAGCCCAGAATGGCAGACAAAGCACTAGATTGTGTATTATCATATAATTTATCCTCTTGCTGCCCCAACATTGCCATCAGGACTGAATAACAGCTTTTCTATGAACTTTTATGTATCTTGAGTTCTAAATGCTACATCTTTTCAATATGCTTTTAAAGTGCAGTTTCCTAGGTTTGCAAAGCAGAAAAAGAAGATAAATTTTATCCTTTGGTATCAGGCTGGTATGTAAGTTTGCTGGGGTGTTAAGCCTTTAGAGCTGTCGGGGCACTAATGGAGTAACTGGTGGTAGTACAAGTCTAATATCCTTTATGGTAACTGACAACAGAGATTTGTCAGTGGGTCTGAGGTACACAGTTAATTACACAGTTAATTGTTATTAAGCAGTAGTTGATTTTATAAAATATATTTAATGTCAGTTTGAAGACCTGTAAATACATTATACATTTTTATAGCAATTCAGTTTGTAAAATGCTGCATATTATAGGTTAATGCAATTGTGTGGGTGCATCATTTTGGGTGGGAGTTTTATTTGACCCATTTTAAGACTGCTGTATCAATGTGATCTGAAACGACTCACTGGCTGAGAATTTACTCAAATAAAACCAGATTATCTGACTTCCTCAAGTCTAAGGCAGAGCTTCCTTGTGGGAACATCCTGTGTCAGCTGTGACACAGCCAGCTCCCTTCCCTAGCAGGCAAAGCCTCTGGCAGAAATAAAGATAAATAAAGATAAAAGCTATGAAAAATATTCTGGTACATCTAATCCTGTGAATTGGCGTGGCATTGATGGGCAGTAATTGTTTCAATGGTGCTCCATCCAGCTGCCTGTGTCCAGGATTATGCTTACATTACTGTCATACCCTCTTGCAACTTCAGCCACATGATTTTGTGATTATTTTCCCTCTCAAATAAACTTCAAAATGATGCCATGACTTAAGACCTACGATGAAAAAGGCCCATGAAGAGGGAGAAGTTGAACTCTAGACAGTAATTTCCCTTCTATTTTGTCCTAGAGCAGTTTAACTTGATATACTCCCACTCTGGGCTCTGATATGTGGCTGATGGGGCCTGAACACTGAAGGTCAGCAGCGATGAAACAATTTAGCTGAGGTCTCTGTAGAGCAGCACACCTACCTGAGAGGTCTCATCCTTGAGGAAACACCCATCTGTTTGGTTGCCTCTGTCACCTCTTCCATTGTCTTTCTTTTCCTCTTGATTTTAGTAAGATTTTTAATATATTAATGTAATAAAAGGAAGAATTTAAATTGTTATATAAAATATGAAACTATGAATGCAGAGCTCAATTAACTTCTCAATTACTTCTAATAAATAGGAACACCATCACTATGAGTAGTCCAAATACCATTAATCAGACCTAACCATGTGTGAAATTAAAGACCATTAGAGGCTTTGAAAAACTTTTAGGACCTAAAACACAAATAAATTTGTTGTTTTAAAGTCGTATATTTGCCCATATGTTGTTCTTCAAATTGTCTCTGCTTATGATGATGTGGCCAAATGGTAGAAAGGCCTTGCATTGGATCATCTGTTATTTGACATCTTGTGGCATACAGTCTATAAAACATCCTATTATTGTTTTGTTGGAGGCATAATGCTTTCAGCAACTGTCACAACGAAGTTATGCTGTGAAATGAGAGGTATTAAAAGTTATGACATCAGGGCACGTTGAGACAATGTTGTGATCTTCCACAGGGAAGTCACCAAGTTTTCAAGGAAGAATGCTTGCCTCTTTATTATCCCCAGGGACTTTGTTTGCCAACACCCATAAGTTTCTTTCCTTTTTTTTACCCGTCTTTATTATGTTTCAGAAACTATTCTTCATCTTATTTCATTTTTTATCACTCTTCATGCATGTAGAATTCAGAAATGCAGGACTGGATGAGATATCTTACACGACCACTTGCTGTCATGTGCCACATTATTGCATCAGTCTTTTTATAAGCTATTAAACTCCATGTTACAACTGGCTTGATTGTTTTATCCTGCTGCTGAAGGCAGAAGAGTATTCCAGAAACTCACTGTTCTGGCAAGGATTGCTACCTTCTAATTTCCCAGCTAGACTACACCCATTTTTTTGAAAACCTTCTTCTTTCTTTGCAAAGTGGATGAACTTTGAATTAAAGTAGAATTCTTCAGCCTCTGTAACAGATTTTTTTGCTTCTTATTTCTCTGTTTTAATGACTGTGGGGTGATACTTTCCTTGCCACACCTCTTGATGGAGTCCAGGGTGCATTATTTGCAGTGAGAATGCACTGTTGGCCTAAATTGGCTTGTGCTCAGCCTGACATTAGTGGGATTCCTTGGTCCTTCTCCTGGGCTGATGCTCAGCCAGTTTCCCACCTATCCTCATGTCTGAGGTTTTTCATCAAGCCTGAGTTGTCTCTTGGTCTAGTCCTCAAATTTATCAAGATCTCTCTGGATTAAGTTCTGCCAGTCCTCATGTCAGCACTCCTTAATTTGGCATCCATAAATTTGCTCGGGGTGCATTCTGTGTCATCATCTGACACACAGTATTCTTCACTAGCTGCATGTCAGCCATTTCTTGAGCCTGGCCATCCACCCAGTTTTCAAGCCATCTGACAGATTGGCTACACAGCCCTTGCTTTCTCAAAAAAGACCATTTTTATGTGTCACTGTATAAAGTAGAAGATAACTGGGGTTTTTGTAGGGTCTTTTTTTTTGTTTGTTTGGTTGGTTTGGTTTGTCATAGATCCCACACTGAACACTTGAAGAGAGTTTAAAAGCCATGGGGTCACAGAAAGGACACACTAAAATATCTGCATAGGAGTTACAGTATCTAAATCTTAACCAGACAGTATTGTGTTCCTTGTGCCCTTTTCCACTGTTTGAGATACTCCATGTGTGATACAGCTGGATGTTCCAGGTGTGATTTGGGAGATGTAGGTGTCTGGGCCTGAAATTCTATGAGTCAGTGGGGAACTTGGATTTCACAGCCCATATCTGCCAGCTCTGAATCCTGATCAACAGCGGTGGCAGCACAAGATAGAAATACTCGAATTTAGAAGTTGATAAATCTCACAGACAAAATTTCCTGCTTTTAGTGGTAGTTCCTGACCCAGTGAGCTTTCTAGAGTTACTGATGATGTATTTCTTACTCTTATAATTAAAAGAGAGGTTCCTTAAGGCAGCATTTGCTTGAGTTCCAAAGATAAAATCAAAGAATTCTCTCTTTCTCTCTCTCGCTCTTTCTCTGTCACACATATACACACACAATTTGATGCAAATCATTAATCAAAAAATTATAAAAATTCACTGAGCTCTCCATCTTGTCTGAATAAACCATAAATAAATAACCAGATAGTGCCTGACAGTTAAGGTCTCTGGTGTTGGTTCAGATTCTGCTAGGAGACGTGGAGTCTTTTTTGAAAAACACAGATTACAATAGGGAAAAAATGTAGATGCCTCCAAATACCATGACAAGATAAACATATCTGAGGAATCTGGCTAAAATAAAAACATCTCTCATAATTTAAGAGATACTATGAACTTGAACTATAGTCCCTTAAAAATAAAATTAACTGAAAGCCTTTCAAGGTTTTTATGCCAGTGAATTCTCTCCACCTATTTTTGTTATTGAAATAACACTTAAAAGTGTTTTATTTTTGCTCTTTTCATTGCTATGAGAAAAATCCAAATAAGCAGGGGAAGATTACTAGCTGACTCCACAACTTTAGAGCTATGTAGAAAACAATGTAAATTATTATAAATCTTCTAATCTTTTCTCACTTGTAAGTTATCTTAAGTTTTATTGGCTTTATTGTACAAGTGTTTCTTGCAAATGCTTTACTTTTGAAGTAATACTTTTGTAATCTGTAAGAAAGGTTAGGCTTGTACCAAAACATAATTATATTTTATCAGATATAATTGGAAAAATAAACAATATTTCAGGCTTACAATCCTTGTGTTTGGTCTGATTTAATCTAATAAAACATATTACCTCTCCTTCCAAACTCTCTTTCCCAGCATGGATTTTCTCAGCATGGCTGGATTTCCTCCAGAACTGTAATAAGAAATTAAAAAGTTGCAGCTTATGCAGGCAGACTTAGAATATTTATATGGGATTGTTCATTAATTATTGAGTCATTTTTACTCCTGGAACAAACTGATATTGCATATCCATTATAAAACCAGTAAATTAACTCAGATTAGTATGATGTGCTGAGAATTTTTTCTTTTTAAAAAAAGTTATTATTATGATTTCAGCAAGACTTTTGTTATATTCTAGTAACTGAGGTCATATCCTGATGAACACATTTACAGGGAGCTTCAGATGGCATAAATTTGGTTTTCATGTACTACTGGTATCTGTTGGTGTGGTTCTGCTTGCCCAGTGATTGTATTGACTCAGTCCTTGCTAAAAAGGATTCTCACCATTTTATGAGATCTGTACATGTGTTACCCTGTTTAGCAAAGAGGCAGCAAAGGACTAGGGAAGATGAAATTCTATGCTTAGGGTCAGGTAAGAAAACTAGATGAGACAGGTCTTTAATTAATTGCTCCAGTATTTCACTGGTGGTTTTTACTGGACATGTTTCCCCTTGAAGAATCACAGAATGATAGAATGGTTTGGGTTGGAAGGGACATTCCAGATCATCTTGTTCCAATACACTGCCATTTGCAGCCTTCCACTAGACCAGGGTGCACAGAGCCCCATCCAGCCTGGCCTTGAGCACTGCCAGGGACAGAACATCCCCAAATTCCCTGGAAAACATGTCCCAGTGCCTCATCACCCTCTGGAATTCAGCTCTTCTGAAAGAGAGAGATAAACTGGGTAAACCAAGGAGGAGAAAGCTGGAGTTAAAAATAATGTTGCACTCTTACCAGTTTACAGATGTGTTAATGAGGAGGATATTTAAATCCATCTTAGTCTATTAATCCATTTTTTAGTATTGGGTGATGTGAAGTAGCTTGCAGGAAAATGTTCTGGAATGGATTGAATTGACACACAGAAGAGTTTTTGATCTACAGCTCTTAATGCCCTTTTCAAAGGCAACATCATGGACTTAGCTTTTCAGACTGATGAAGGAGGGGAGTGAGAAGAGCGAAAGGAAAGAGAAAATGAGAAAAATTAAAATCCTTAGAAATTTAAAAAAATACAGAAAATGCTTTGGAAAAAATAATGATATAAATTCTTCATAGTATTTCTTAAAGTATTTTCAAATCCTGCTTAGGAGACCATCATTAGGAGGTCAGGCATAGTAGGGAGACACTAAACAGGGAGCAATCTGATCATCAGATACAACAGACTCACTGGCACTGAGCTGTGTCATAGGGTGACAAAAATAATATAAAAGCTTTTAAAGCTGTAAAGTCAAACACTCTGCAGTTAAAAAAATGCCAGGATTTGTGCTGTTTTCAGAGCTTTGATTTGCCTTCTGTTGTATTTGATTGCAAGGCAGTCATTAATGACAGGAGTACATTAGTGGCCAGAGTAGTCACTTAATGAGCCACTCTTCAATATTTTGTTCTCTTTTTGGTGCTTGTTATGGGACTCCATGTCTTACTAGTTACTGTTCAAATTCTGCTGTGAAGGCAGAGTTACCAGTTTTGTTATACATTTTTCAGTGATATACAACAGGGCAGGAGCCAAGAGCTTCACAAACAGAATTCAGTGTATTTTGATAACATCCTCATAAATTAAGGAGAAAATAGCATTACAGCTAATTACATTACATTGCAGCTACATTTTTAGCCATAAAAGCACAAGGTTAGAATTTAGGCTTTCAGCAAAATCCTGTACCCATTTCATGGCCAGCCATGAAAAATGGGTTTATAAATGGCTAATTTAGTAGTCTGTGAGAAGGACAAAAATAGAATCCAGTCCTTCTGAGCCGCATACAAATGCCTTAGCCTGGAACTACTTCTTTTCCTCCTGCAGTCATTGTGTTCACTGTATGTAACAAACAAGTCAGGATTCTCTGGACAAGATCTGATTCATCCCACAATCCTGACTCATCTCCAAACCATGGTCCATTCTGTTCACTGAGTTGCTATATACAGCTCTATGCCAGCAAGCTAGATATGCTTCCCTAAACATGATGGAAAAGTGGTAGAGAAAAAAAATAAAAGACCATTACTGCAAATATTTCTAGCAGGCTCAATGGTCCTGGTATTCCTCTGCCTCTCTACCCTGATGTGGCTTCAGTGTGTGTCTGTGCACATGTAGGTTAAATGTATAAAAATGCCTTTATTTGAAAGATGGGTTAAAAATGGCTCATGAGGTATGTGGAAGACAAGTGCTGAGATGGAGGAGAGGAATTCTGGTTGTCAAGAGTCTTAAGAGAATTTGCTGATAGGAAAAGGAGACCTCATTTAGCTCTGCAAGGATGTGTGTTGCTGTTTCCCACCACTGGCCGCGATGGTTAATGTGATTCTGACCTGGGAAAGATAACAGGATGCCCCTCACCCTGAGAGACCCTGAGAGCACTGTAAGGCATTGCATGACTTCCCTCTTTAAAAAGAGCAAGATAAAATCAGTTCTTCTTATCCTTTTCCTGATGGGTGATGGAGCTAAACCCCTTGAAGAAGTGATAACACATAGGGGAGGGATAGTTTTGCCTTAAAATCCCTGCCAACAGCCTTCTTGTGGGTCTTCTTCAGCTTCTTGATCTCTGAATGACAGTATCTGGAAGCTGTTGAGTGCCTTTGGTGGGACTGTCAGTGAGTGATGAGTGCATAAACAAAATAATTCCTAGGGATTTTCTCATGTCTGTAGTCATCTGGATACTCTTCCAAATGGCAGGAGAGCCTAGAACTCCTCAAGATGAGCCTGAAACTCCTCAAGGTGCAGCAGAACAGTGGGGTGTGTGCAGCAGGCAGGGTAGGGTGGCACTGTTAGTGTATTACAGGTCTGCAAGTCCCTTGTGACACAGGGACAACTTGCATGAGCACCCGTGTGCGAAGTGTAACAACGGCCTGAGGTGGCAGCAGGGCCAGGTTTGGGTCTGCTGCACAGCTCTGCTCTGCTTGAGTGGCTGTGGCTGCTCCAGGTGGGCATGCAGGGCTACCAACACAGCTTTGGTTGTGGTCAGAGAATTCCTGCTCCTTCTGCAGTACAGGCAGACAGGATCCCCCTTTACATTACCCTTATGTCAGGAGAAGAGATTGAGAACTCAGTGCCAGCACTGAGAAAGAAGCAGTCAAGTGTTTGATGGATTTTTGTGCATGAGGATGCAGCATGCTCAGTGAATCTATACGTGCAATAAATGTAAAGAGCCTCTGGCTCTCGGAGGCAGAAAGTAATAGAACATTCACGGGCTTGAACTCACAAGCTGCCATAAGTTTTTACAGAACATTTTTAAACTGAGGCTTTCACAGGCTCATCACTTGGCCCAAATTTATACAGTGACTCATAGGAGCAGTGAGAAGCCCATCCCTGATACAGAGAGCTTCCCTGTTAAAGTTTGAGGCTCTGCATCAAACTAGGAGGTGCACAAATATTTTAACAGAGCAGCCTTGCATTCCTTTTATTAAGATGGCCATTCTTCAATCTTTTATTCTCATTGACAGCTGAACCAATCTTTTAATAAACAAGCAAACAAAATGCCCTTCAAGTCCTCAGCAATCAGCCAGCACAGAAAATCTCATTCAAAGAGTTAAGGCTGAATTTGTAAAGTACTGATGACAAACCTAGTAATGAAAGTGTCAGAAGTCGTGACATGCAGTCACTTACTTTTACAGGCTACTAATTAATGACATTTTGTACCTTCTATTTCTTGCAGCTATGTTCCTCAAATCAGTTTAGTGATGCAAAGTGTTAGTTCTAGGTAAGTGAACTCAAGTCTTTATGTTTTAAATTAGATAAATTATTAATTATTGCTTGATAATTATTAAATTAGTTCAAGCAAGACTGAAAAAAATGTAAATAGGTGAGCTAAGCTTATAGCAACAGTTTTGAATATGAAGGGATGCATCTGGCAGCATTTGGGCTTTCAGGCTGTTCTATTACAGAAGACAAGTATAGATGTCTTAATTTCCACTTGAGAGATCTGCCCAGATCATACCTGTTCTCATTTCTGTAACCAAAAGGTGGCAGCATATTGTCTGCTTTCCCTTTCCATCCATACCAGCTCTAAGCTCCTGAATAACCTTACTTGCTCTGTTTGTCCGAATGCCAGGAAGTCCAGAACAATCATGCTGACTCAGGAACACTGATGAGATCTTATGTAAAATCAACTCTTTATCACCTTTAAATAGAAACAGGAATAGATCAAGGTCTGGTGATTTTATTCCATTGTTTCAATGACAGCCTGATTGACTTTTGGAAATGTGAAGAAGGGTTAAATTTCAGCTCAGTGGCGTAACTTCAGAAGGGACATCCACCTATAGAGCTTAACGCTTTTGTTAACATTAATGATTGTTAAAAAACGTGAGGCAGATAATGGTATCTGCCAGATATTATTGCTGTGTCAGACTTTAACTCAGTTTTGTTTCTACTTAGGTACTTCCTGTTTTGGTAAGTAGACAGAAGGCTAGTGGACATCCAAAGGAGCAGCAAAGGTGAGGCAAATACGTGATGTAGTGCAAATACCAAGGTGAAAAGTACATGAATGTACTTCTTGAGTTTTGCTGCATGAAGGCATCAGTTCAGAGGCTTCTGGAAAGATGCCCAGAGACACCCATTTCCCATTTGGCTGGTAAAGAGATCTGGAGGTGGAAGAAAGCATTCTGAAACACAAGCTGCTCTCAGATCTACAGGGGTGCTGTGTACTTGGCACAATGCCCCAAGTCCTCGCGAAACACAACTGCTACAGAGCACTGCAGTGTGTGTCCTCAGCAACTCAAACATCCGTGTGCATGTCAAACTCATTCCTGCTCTCTGCACTGGTTTCCCATGCTCAAACTCCAGGTCTCAGTCATTATTTCCCTGCTGCTCTGTGGCCTGGCCTGAGAACTGTAAGTGACCCTCTCTGGGGTGTTGGGTGGAGTTAACAGTGCTGTTCCTGAGGCACTGGGGAGCTTTTTACCATGAGGGTAAAAAAAGCCCTTCAGCTTGAGAGGATTTAAAACTTCTGTTAGCCCCAGCTGGAGAACAGGTGTGCAGGAAGGACAAGAAAATATCTGGTAATTACAGAAAACGTTAGGGTCTCTTTCAATCTCCAACTCTGTAGATGCATATTAAAAGACTCCCATAAGTACAAACCTCAGCCATTCAGTCTGAGCCCAGAAGCTTTTTTGAAGCTACATGATACACTCAGTTCATCAGGTTGCTGCAGCTGGCAAGCGTGGGTTCTGTAAGCAGCAATCCCACGTGGCATTGTTCCTCCTGTCTTTGCTGTCCACGACTAGAGATCAGAGCTGGAGGTTTGAGGAGAATCGTGTGGAAGCTGGTGCTGACAAGCAAGGTGCAGATGCAGGGAGGGCTGCTTACATGGTTGGGAACAAGGGATCCTTTGTTTCAGTCATAACTGCCAGTGTAGATGCATTTTGGGGAGTAGCTCACAGACTGAGGACACAACTCTTGCAGAAGTTAAAGGTCATTTAAAATTATTACTCATTCCTCCAAATGGAAGATAGTTTTTGGCCTGATGTCTCTGACATAGAAACATCATTTAACTAAAAAAGCTCTCCAAATGTCACATTCTCCCTCCTAAGAGTGGAAGAGGAATAACAATGCTTATCTGAAATTTTGATGTGATGTTAGCCCAGCACATGAATGCAAAGTACTAAAATATACTTAGCAATGAGGCCATGTAAAAGTATATATGGAGGAGGATTTCCAGACAGTAGTCTGGGTCTGTCATAAGCTGAGATGCCTTTGAGGGAGGCTGGTGGATTTTGATGTGGTGGCTGTATCCAGGTGCTCCTCAGCAGCACTGCACTGGGTGTGTGGTTTGATGTGCAGTAATTCTTGTTGAGCAGCCACTTCACTCTGCTGTGTGAGTGGCTGCTCCTGACTGGACAGTGCCTGGAACTTGCATTCCTATTTAATCTAGCATCAGTTCAGCCACCTTTCCACAATGTCAGCCTTGACTCTGGAAGGAATAATAGCCAACAAAAAGTGGCATGCATTGTCCCTGCCCACGGCAAGGGGGTTGGAACTAAATCATCTCTAAGGTCCCTTCCAACTCAACCCATTCTGTGATTCTGTGGTGAGCCCCAGCCACTGCAAGTCTGTTGCTCAGATGAAGGATGCCTCCCACCAGTCAAACTTGGTTTTATGTCTATCATCAGAGAGACAGAAAAAGGATAGTATAATTAATATTCCTGTATGTACTTAGAAATGCACAGGTGGGAAAATCCTCTGTGAATTGTCTTGTATTTCACATGCTGTCAGCCAGGTGATGTGTTAATACAATTCAGCCATGTCAATATGAGCAGATTTCAAAGCTGCATGTCCATTGCTCTCTTCATTTCCCACCTCTTGTTGAACAGGTGGTCTCTGGAGACAGAGGAATTATTTCTGTTTGGAGGTTTCAAAACCAGCTTGAAAGATAAAGAGCAGAGAGCACCTCAGTATGTTCTCTCTCTCCCACATTGTTAGCACAGCTGAAAAATTGTCCGTATGACTGTAAATCTCAGTCCTTTTTAGACCTGGAATAGACATTCAGCACAGGTTCTATTTTGAATGGGAATCTATTTTCCTCTATCCTGTATTTTAAAAACATCTGTAGTTCACAGCTATAATCAAAACTGACAAGTCTGCATGTCAAAAGGAAATGCCAGTATAGTATGGTGTGACATGAACAGTATCCAAACATTTTCTCATGGCTTTTATTATTGCTGGTGCAATAAAGGTATTTTTTAACATTTGTCTGTCTCAGAAGATGGGGTCTTAAAATTATATTGTCTTTATTCTGGAAAGTTACTATTTCTGCTATCTTTATACCCCTCTCCTTTTTCTCCAATGACATTTGCAATTTAACACTGATTAGAAGAGCCATAATTCATGGCTTGAGAAGTATCCCCTACCACAATATCCAGCCTCTTTTTCACCTAGATAGAATGTGCTAGCAAAAAAAATGCAACCAGCATCAAATTTAAATAGCTGATCTCAAGATAAAAGGTGACTCATGGCATAATCAATCTTCAGAGGCCATTCTTATGGAAAAGGTGACAGTTTAATCCTCTGGTAATTTCAGTGTTTGAAAAGTGGCAATTTTCAACTCTATCTTGGAAGAAATTAATTGCCAGTTAGGGCATTCTATAGCACAAAGATGAGATGTCTAAGTACAGTATGTGCCTCTGCTCTCCAATATGCTTTTGCACTTATATCTAAACCTGGTCTATAAAAATCCACTTGTTTTGGTAGTTGCTATTAGTTAATGAGAAGCAGCAGGCTTTTTGAATAATGTAATGACTCCTGACTGTGCTTAATTACAGCCTTTAAAAACATACATCTGACACTTCCTCCAATAAATAAAATAGTTGACTAAGTAGAAACAGTCCAACTAATAAAATAATTGATAGTAAAACAGCAAATATTTTCTTTTCTCTCAGAATTTTAAAATTCAAGAATATGCACATGCTTTAATTATTGTTTTTTTTTACTTTTTAGCAGACCTGGAGCAGAATAGCAGCTTGGCAGGTCTAAGTGAGGGTAATGAGGAGAATAATGAGGAGAAGCATTCCTGAAGTTCAGGATAGGGAGGGTTATTGCTGGCCTGGAAGTGAATAATTTTTCTTTCATCAGAAAGGAAATCCATCTAGAACCAGGCAATCCTGCCTCCCAAGGAAGCAAAGTCCCCCAGCTGGGTGGCTGATGGGAGGTACTTTGCCTCTCTGGAAGGCAGCAGCTCTTGCTGAGCTCAGAACATAATTTAAGCCAGGAACTGACAGCTACAGCCTCTCACAATTGCCTCTGTAAGGGGGCTGTGGCAGGGCCAGGAGCCACAGCCCAGCAGCTCTGTTGGCTGCCATGGCCATCCTGGGTGTCCCACACCACCAATCTGTCTTCTAAACCATGCATAAACCCCTCCAGTAGCATCAGTGCAACGGGGCAGTGAACCAAATTGTGCACATCAAGGAAAAATGTTAAATACTTCTAGCTTTAAAACTGCCAAACAGATGTTCTTTGGTTTTGACTCAAAACCATTCAGGTTTAAATACAGAAGCCGCTCAGCCAAGTGGGAGCATTTCAGGCTCAAAAAACCCACTGGAACCAACAGGGAATGGTAGGCTTGTTTTGTTCTCACACCAGTACCTACAGTCTATTTCAAGTGCTTTGTCTGAATTAATTTCTGTTCCAGGACAGTATATGAAAAAAATAGCAATTGGAGAGGTTAAGTAAGGACCACAATATAAGTTGTAATTCAGCTTTAACAGCCCAGGATGCTGCAGCCACGTTTGTCTGCCTGCATAGTGCATGCTCTTTAAAACACTCTAGAAAGCCTTGGTACCTCTTTTTCAAAAGGATACTTCATCTAATGTTACTAGAAAACCTTTCTTTATCTCAACTATATTGTAAAGGTGATACAAATTTTTTAATATTGATAAACTATTTATTTCAAATTGCTTATTAAAAAACCTCCTCATATGACAGCCCCATTCCCTAGATGTGAACCCATTGCCCCACAGTGATTTAGGGTCAGTAACTCTGGAGAGGTAGCTGCTGCCCATGTTAGCAACATCAGCCTATCACAAGTACACTGTTAGCACAGACATTGCAGGAATTCATGCTTTGAAAAAATAGGTCTTTTAACTCTCACATAATCTCCTTTTTTCTTCCTCCTGATGCAATTTCTAGAGTGTAGTGGGAAATGAAGTTAAAGATACCTGTTTTCTGAGAAGAAGATGCTGCTCTCTGGGATAAAAATGCAGGATGCTGGCCCAAAGAAGATTCCTTGGCAAGAGAAAAATATTTATGCAATCCAGAGCTCTCCTTTGCTCTTTTCATTTTTGGGATGTGGACATAAGAAGTCGCTTATGCATTATCACAAGTTCAAACACGGCACCTAAAATAATGCAGGAGGGTACTTGTGGACATATTGCTGGGGATAGGATGGTCTTCCCTATTGCAAACTCCTCACCCAGAAGAAATGAAAAGAAATAGCCAAGTGGTTACTGTCTTGTCTTTCCCATATCTCTAAAATTAAGTGGAAAGTTCTAGAAAAGGCAAGATGGGATTCAGTGTGAAAAAAGATGGAGAACTTCTAAAGAGGGCTTTTCCAGCACTTGTACAGCCTCCTGTTTACCTTGGAGCCAGCTGTTACTTTTTAGGAGATGGATTGGGCAGTTTTTTCTCTCAGCCCTCCCTTGCCTGTAATATTCTTTTAAAAATGCATGTTTGTGTCTTGCTGTACCCAAATATCTGATATACACTGACTCAGCACAAGCCCAGCACTCATACTGAATTACTGACTGCTCTCAGGGAACCTGTGCCACTCACTAGCTCCACAGGATTTTGAGAGGCTTCCAGGTTAAGTTTGGAGTTCTCAGGGTGGTTATGTGACTTTTAAGAGCAAGAGACTCCCTTTGTTCTGCATTCCCCTCAGTCTTTGTTTGCAGTCTGTTTGGCTGTACTGTGTTAGGAGCAGCAAGGCAGCCGAGCTGGTGGTGCTGGTTCTGGTGGATGGGACAAGGCAGGGGTCATTCAGTGACACTCCTTGGTGCCCTTCACAATGCACTCTGTGGTCCATGCAATGGTGGGAGGTGTTTTGCACCACTTAATTAGTGGTTTGTTTGGAGTCTCTTCTGTCTTCACTCAGAGCCAGGATTAAAAAACTAATTTTCTCGTGTTTGGCTTGGTTGTTTATTAAATGTTATCTAAAGTACAGAGTATTCAGCAGCACTTCTAGCCACCAGCTAGAAGCGAGCAAATTGGAGATGAATCCAGCTAGCTACAATGTTTCTTAAAGCTAAACAGTCCAATAGAGAAATAACACCTATATTATTTATACTTTTAACCCAATAATGAAATTCCCATGACCCTCAGTGCAGCACTAACTCTCCAACAAGAAACTACTACCTGAAATCATGAAGAAGAAGGAAGATGAACACTGAAAGAGACACAATGCAAATTCCTCCATCAGGTCCCATACCTATTACTATATTATAAAAAAATCAAATTTAAACCCTTTACCATGTAAAAGCACACACTTCTATTTAACTACACACCCATGACTCTAACTCCATCACATTTGGAAGCCTTCTCCAAGGCCTCAGGCCAAAAGCAGTGTTCTCCTGGGGATCAGTGTCAGAAAGCACAGAAAGCTCAAAAACCCCAGGATTCTGGGATCCAACAGTACCAGACTGTCAACTACAAGGGGATAAGGAGCCAGTGTGCTTCTTCCAACCATCTTTCTACAGAACAGCAGCATTTTGGCAGGGGAGATGTGCAGAAGCAACTCTTTCTTTGGAGGGTTGATAAAATGCACTCAGAGAGCTGAGTGCCAAACAAGGGTCAGCATTCAAACACTGCAGCTGAGCATTGGAGAATATCAGGGGCTGAGAGACACAAGATGTTAAATGGGGACAAAGAACTAAAAGCTAGAGAGAATGAGTAATTACAGCAGAAGTTATCTGAGACAAGAGCAGTATATGAAAGGAGCAGAGGCTAAGTAAGAAAAGGAAGAGCTTAGCTGAGACTTCTTTCCTTTTCTCTCAAATACCACACTGTCCTGTGCAAATCTCTAAGCACCTGGTAAAATATCCTCTGTGAGTTCTCTTCCTCCTCACCTTGAAAATTTGGCTGCACTGTAAATTACCCGTTCCTGATTTGAAGCATAAGTGCTGTTTCACACTATTAAAATTGTATAAGCTCCTGTCCAGCTCCCACACAGGCAGTGCTGAATTTTGGAAGAGTGTTTGGCTGCTTTGGCAGGCAGATTCACCTCTCAAACAGATCTGCTTACAGTGTCCTGACAGCTCTGGGTTCCACCACAACCTTTTTCTTGATTTGCCGAGGTCTAAATTTCTAAAACCAGTAATCCACAGAAGTCATGGTAATGGGACATGACAAAGTGAGCAAGACTTTGTAGTTCATGGAATCATAGAATCAAAGGGTTGAAAGGTACCTTTAAAGGCCATCTAGCTCAACCCCCATACAATGAGCATTTTCCACTAGATCAGTGTGCTCAGAGCTCTATCCATCCTGACCTTGACTGTTTCCAGGGATGAGGCATCTACCACCTCCCTGGATAACTTTTTCCAGTGTTTCACCATCCACATAGAAAATTCTCTTCCTTTTATCTAAGTGAAATCTGCCCTTTTTTAGTTTTAAGCCATTACCCCTTATCCTATCACAATAGGTCCTGCTAAAAAGTTTGTCCCCCTCTTTCTTGTAAGCCCCTTTTATATACTGAAATGCCATCTGTTTTAGAGCTTTTTAATATACATCTCACTATGGCATATTTATTTGTTTTCCTTCTACATCCACAACTCCTTAGGATACACCTTTTTTTTCCCCATGGTAGGGACTTTTGTTGCTTTTTAAGTGAGCAGATGTGAAGATGAGAAATACAATAGAAAAAGAAGTATTTTGGTGGAAAATTTCAGCATCTCAACCTCCCGGGAGGTTGCCAGTTATCGAAAGGCTTTTATTGAGAGGAAGATTTTGCAGCATTTTCTAATTCTGGTCAGACTCTGCATTCACCATATTTCTTCTGAAGCTACTCATGCAAACAAATGTCCTGAACAAGACTGATTTGTTCTCAGCTCTCTTAAAGTACATTCTGCATAATCTCAGAGCTGCAGGGTTGTGTTCTGTAAGATGAGTTTGATACTGCTGGGGCATGAGATATTTAAGTGCCACTCTTTCTGCATACACTCATGTGGATTATAACCACATGCAGTGAAACCCAATAATAACAAAACCGAGAGCATGAGTGTGGAAGAAAACTGAGATATTTCCCTGGGTGATAGGAATGAAAGAACACATTGCTTAGAAACTGAGACTGGACGTCAGAGCACAGAAAGGTGTTCAGCTGCTGTGTGGGACATGCCCTACAGGCCATTGGGACAGCACTGGGAGTACTAATACAGGTAAACAGTGGTAGCTTAGTAAATAAGAAGACTGACATAGGATTCTTCATAATCTGAACATAATCTGTTATTTTGAGGGTTGTAGACCTACACTTTTTTTGCCAGATTAGAAACTAAGCTCTCCAAAGAATAACTCCCATCCTCCCATCCTGCCCGGGTGGTCACTGCGTATCCCTCTAGAATGGCAGCCAGATGAGTTTGAGGACTTGAGGACTGTAATTTGGTTTTGAGTGTGTGTTAGAACTTAATCCCTGCCTAGATCAAATTCTGAACTTTCTAAGGATGAGAACCTGTCCCAGCTCTGATCACTGATTCTCCACTGTTATTTAGACTCCAACTGGCCATGCTTTTAATGGTATTGGTTCTGGTCTGTTTTCCTGGATTTCAGCCAAGATTATGGCCACTATAGTGGTACTTATGAAATTTTAATTGCTTCTTTGCCTTTGGCCTCAGTCTAAAAACATCCCAGGATCACAAATGAGGAATTAATTTACAAGGTATTTTAAAGGCAGACATGAGTAAGCTTTTAGCTGAAAACTGTGCAGTCACAGCTAGTGCAACATCAGGAAAGTACTGCAGTATCTAGCTTCCAATTTGTAGTACTGTCACTGTAGAAAGGAGAAAATAATCCATAAAGGAGAAACTACATCCATCACCTTGTAAACATGAAATCAAGTTAGAGATGGAGTTTTCAAACACAAATGTGTGAACATACATCCATCTTTAAGCTATTAAATAATAGAGATTATAATGTCAGAATTATTGATTCTCAATGAGAGCCAAGTATTGGTGTCATAAAAATCATCCTGGATTAGTCTCTTGGCTGTGAAGGGGCTGATTCATAAAGCAGAGAATGGATCTGGAGTCCTCTGAACACCAGTCTTCTGATTTCTGTAGTTTGAGAGCCCCGATGCAGACTTTGGATAATAAACATCTTTTTGAAGGAAAAAAAAGGTCATCATAAACTTCCAATTTTAGCAATCTCACTTTCTTTAGTTCCCTCAATTGCTCTTTCTCCAGGCAGCCTTTGCAAGGAAACTGGCTAACAGTGCACTGTTTTTCAGCTGAGAGATCTCTCCAGTGTTAGAAGAGGCCCCTGGACTCTGAAGTCTGGCTCCAGACTCGGAAGCTTGGGAAGTAAGAGCTTTGTTCCCCTCTAGTTTAAAGCTCATTCTAGTGCCTGCGTATTTAATTGCTGCTGCAGAGTACTCAAGGCATACCTGTGGAATTTGCAAACAAGTTAAAATTGCAACTCTTATGTACCCTGAAATAGCACAGCTTTATTCCCCAGAGATGTGTGTGCAGGAGGATGCAGAGGGAGGGCGCAAGCCAAGGATGTCTCAGTTAATGATAACCCTTCCTGAATATCACCATGGGATTTTTAGATGCTTCTCAGCTCCCAGAGAGAGGCAGGAAGATATGACCCCAATTTAGCATTTCATCCAAAAAGCAGTAAGTAGTTCTGACAGTGCAGGTCTCCCTAAGATCTGTGTGGAAAAGTCAGACTTGGATGTGAGCCCAGCCTTAGCATTATGCTCAAGATTTTTGGGTCCTAGTATGACTTCAGGCAATCCATACTGTGAAAGATAGGGACTGTGGGATTCAGAGTTAGTGACAAGGAAATTGTTCCTAAAATTACTGGTGGGGAAAATGGAATGAGGAACAATTGCAATTATTTGCTGCTACCAAGATAGGCAAGACCTGTTCAGGGAACAAAGGCAGGCTTCGCTTCTTAATCCAGTCACTCTGACACATCCCAGGAGCTTTACATTGGAAGGAAAAGAATAAGAGGCTTCTCTATGAATAGCCCATATATCAGAGTGTGGGAGAATGAGACCAGCTTTAGGTAGTTTGACTTTATTATAAATCACATGTGCCTGGAGCCCTCTATGAACACTCCAGCCTTGTGGTGCTGCACCAACAAGAGCAAACACAGCCCCTGCCCTCAAGATATCACAGCCAGGATTGCAGGGGGGACAGGGGTGACAGGCAGAGGTGTGAGCAGGGACCCACTGGTATGACAAACACGTTTGCATGGCATCCACAGCCCCAGACAGATTCACCCAGGCTCTGCTTTGTGGGATTCATGGCAGAGATAAAGCATAAAAGTGTAGTTGATAGAAGACAAGATGGTACGTTGTGGGGAGATTTTTACCATGATTTAGAGGGCAGGCTATGAGATAACATAAAAGTGTCTCTAGGAGAAATGACAGAATCTGTTACCTTTAGTGAGGGAAGAAAGTTTTCTGTAGTGACAGGATATTAGATTTAAGAGCCAAGGAGAGACCAAGTAGTGGAGAGGCTTAGAGGTAAAGGCTCAAGCTTTTCTTCCAATCTCACAGAAATATTTATAGTATCAAGACATGTGCTATCAAGATGAAAAAATGAATCTCAGTAATAGTGCTTTGATGTTTCTTAGCTGGTGGAGATCTTAAAAAAAACCCAAACCATTGTGTTCAACTTCATTATAGAAAAGACGCTATAAATTCTCTCTGCTTTCCTCATGAATGATCCCAAGGGCAGCTGAGGAGTCAAGCTGTTCCAGCTATCACACAAATGTCACTTTTCACACTCAGCCCATGGTGCCTTATGAGCACCACTGCAACTTTGGACACACCAGTGAAATCACCACTGAGGGTGCTGTGCAGGTGCTGTATAGTTCCAGTCTTGGTCTGTACTTCCAATTTTCAGTGCCCTTGAGCTAGCATCTCTGTGGCCTGTGCTTTGTGAATGAGGGATATAAGAAGGAAAGTTTTGTTTGGGTTATAATGTTTTGTTGGTTGTGCCTCAATGTCTTTAGCATGAAAGCTGTTCCCACTCTGCAATTCCATGAACAGACTATGCAATGTATTTTTATTGTGTTAAGCTTAGTTTGAAAAAAACAAAGAATTCTGAATCAGAAAGCCAGAAAGTTCAGAAAAGCCAGAAAGCCAGAAAATCAGAAGCTCAGCATGAAGCTGAGTCAGGAGAGGTTTAGGTTGGCTATTAGGAAATGGTTTTTCACCCTGAGGGTGGTTGGGCAGTGGAACAGGCTTCCTATAGAAATGGTCACCAGCCTGACAGACTTCAAGGAGTGCTTGGACAGTCCTCTCAGGCCCATGGTGTGACTCTTAGGGATGGTCCTGTCCAGAGCCAGGAGGCTGACTTTGATGATTGTTGTGGGTTCCTTTAAACTCAGACATTCTATGGTTCTATGAAAAATATCCTGAAACGGAATGTCTATCTCCTATATGGAAGACCTCCTCCTTGGTGAAATGCTATTTTCCACTTGAGAAAATTTTAGCTTCAGTGAAGAGAAAAACTGGTGCTTAACAGAGTGCAGAGTGAAGTGAATAAAGAGGAAATGTGTTTAAAATTCTGAGTGGAAATTGTTCTTTGAAGGATAAAGACAAGACAAGGCTTAAAAAGAGACATTGCAATACTTGGTATGAGATGCTTAGAGTAAGCAATTTAGCATCTGAATGGCAGAAATAGATGTTTTAAAGTTTATTTAGTGGAATTGGAAGCCCATTGCATGGGTATAGAAGAATTAATCAGTGATAACACCCAAGGTACCAGGACTGGCTGCTTGGTGTTACTGTTGTGATAAAGGACAGGATACAGGAGAACAGATTTACTGGGAATGATCAGGCTAAGAAAAGGCATATATAGAGAAAGGGAGGCAAGTGGAGTGTGTTTCTGTATCTACATGAATATCTATGTTATTTATCAGGAAGACAGGCCAAGGTGTGAGATTAGAGGGCAGAGAGTGATCACGAGCAAAGTTTTGCATTTGTAATTTATATATAGGCAGGTACTAAATCAGACCAAATGCCTGTATCTGCAATGCTAAATCTTGTTTTCCCAAAAGAACAGTCTCTAAAAATTATTTTCCCCTGCTTTCTGTTTTTGTGATGTATAAGGATAGCAGTACTATAATTAATCCCCTCTTGACTCTGCTCATGGATGCTGTAACTTCATACAGCAACATAGTTACACACTGAACAAGCTGAAATTTAAGCTTGTTACTTACTTACCTGAATTGATGGGAGCAAACCATTCCTCTAGGGTGGTACAGGAGAGGGGTTATAGAGCAAATTGAAAAGAAAAATGGTAGCCAGCAATTCAGTCATAATTGTGAGGAGTTTCTGCTCATGAAAAAAAAAAAGGTTGTGTGCCTGACCTTCCTGGGCACAGAATGCCCCCAATTTTCACCATGAAATCATTGAAGATTGAGTCTCCTCTGAAGCAGCTAAAGCAAACACAGTGCACAGCACTTTTGAAGGTCTGTGCATGCTCCTCAGTGCAGTGCCTGCCCTCACCTGGGCTCATTCTCTCTGAAACTAGCACTGCTAGTGTCTAATTTGTCATGGGAGATGTGGTTTTTGGGGGGTGATGTAATCCCTGAAGTTAATTTTGATTTGACAAAATCACTTTTATCATCTGTATTCCATTGTATTACTGCATGCAGAACAAGTGCAGTCAGTGTTGTCCTGGAGTGCAGCTCATAGGACACTGAAAGGGGGATAGAAGTGGAGGCTGGAAAAGAGAGGTTCTGAGTTTGGGCTCAAGCTCCCACTCAGAGTTTTAGTGGCTGCAGCTACTCCTGGCAGCCCTGGGACTGGAAGCACAGAAACACTTGGGAAAGCAGGCATGAATGCTTATGACCCCTGTAACTCAGAGCCACTCAAATGGCAGGCAGTGCACTGAACAATTCCTGAGTGCAATCCCTGGTCCATCCTCATTTCCCATAAAACAGCTGTAGTTTGTCATGGCTATTTTCAGGCTCCAGGCAAGCAAGTTGTTTGAACCAGGCACCACATCCAGCTGCTCAGACTTGAGGAAAACCATTCAGCAGACTTAAAGAGAAATTAATCAAATGGCCTGGCTTTAAAAACCTTACCCAGAGCAGGTGAATCAGTGCTGGATCTTGCATGTCAGAGCAGGAACATCCTTCCCCAGACCTGGGAGACACAGCCTGTGCCTCTTTAAATCTGCGCTGTGTGCTGCAGTGCTCTGCATTGTTGCCATGGCAGAAATCTCCCCATAGTAATAACCTCTTTCAGAGAAGGTTAAAAAGAGACAGTGCACATGCTCAGAAATGCTGCTCTTGTTCTCTTAGCAGTTTGCAGCGGCCATTTCAAAGAAACCATCACAAAGACAAGAGAAAGATCAGGTACTGATATTTTTTCCTTTGTTATAGGGGGTGACTTTTCTCTTTCATAGAAGTCCATGCACAGATCTGTCTCTGTTCCCAGTTGTACTGCAGAGAGAGACCACCCTTGAAGCTTGTCATCATTATTCCTTGCAAATTCCCATGCGATAACTAAGAGGCAGATGTGATTTTAAATGATTGCTGCACTAGAGAAGCAGTTATTTTGCAGTGGGGCTCACATAAAAAGCTGAGCTGAATCTGGGGTGGGTGATGGGTAAGGTACCCAAAAAAAGTTTAAGTGTATCTGTTTTGTTTCGTTGAACCTTTGTAGTACTCATAGTCAACTATGAGAATAGCCTCTGCTCCTACTGTCTTCTTCATCAGGTACTTCCAAAAGAGGCTGGTGGTGTCCTAATTTGCTATTACTTGGAGACACTCTGCTGCATCCTATTGTAAAGACTGGTATTTTTGATTTTACTTGTTTTTATTGCAGATCACCATTAATTAAAACAAAAAACCCAAGCCACTTGTAGTGGTTTTAGTCCCTTTATTTTCAAGATTGTAGAGATAAGAAAAAGAATCACATCAGATGTAAATAATGGGTGGGACAGGAAACCCAATATGAGGGTGTAGAAATTACATTACCCTATCTTTTTGTTGCCATGGGCTCAAATATATCTGTGATTCTACTTGTACATGTTTTTCTCTTGCTTCTGAACCATTCTCTACTCTTGTGTTTAGGTCGAGGTGCACAGGAAGGGGATGTGTGTAATGCTGCTCCCTCCCTGGGTGAATTGCTGGTTTGCACATGCTGCAAGCGTCCGTGCAGAATTTGCAGCTTCACTTTAGCTGTGTCTGAAAAGGTGGATTGCACATATTGAAGAGCAGTCTTGTTCTGCTCTGAGTTTGTGGCAAAATGGGGAAAACCCTTCCCTCTCCTGCCTCCCTCTACTGCCTTTCTGAAAGTGAAATACAATCTGTTCTGGGGAGTGCTGTACTCTTGCATTCAGTACATGTAGATCTAATGCTCTTATGCAACATCTTTTGCTCAGTAAGCACCAACTTGAAAATCAGAAAGAGGCAGAATGTTGTCCTGCTTTCCCACAGTTAGCTGAATGGATTTTTTTTATCTGGATTTTATTGTATTGCCATAACTTAGCTTTATTTAAGTCTTTCTTTATTCTATTTTGATGTACAGGAATGAAAGGTAAACTTGGCTGAGATAAGGACCTCTCTAGCAATGTGCCAGATTCCTTTGAGGCTTGGATTGAGATCTCTACCAAGCAGTTGCAACTTGAGCCAGTCCCTTTCACTCTGAACAGTTTACCTGTTGGGTCAAGAAAGTACTTAATTTGAAACTTATGAAAAGACTTGCCTCTGAGTGAAGGGAAACTGTTGCTGAACCAGGTTGTACCAACCTCAGGTCATGGTGTGGCCTGGCTGTGGTGTTCAGGAACAAATGGCTGCAAATAATGGCCTGAAGCCCAGATTAGAAGGGGGAGCAGAAGGTCAAAGAGTTTTGATGCATTTACCTTTAGAAATTCTACCTATGAATTTGTGGAGGTTTAACAAAAGTCTTTTCCTTCAAATACTTTCATAAAGGAGTTATAAATACCATGCTGTGCAATGCTAGTGGTTACCTTTAGTTATTATCCTTGTGAGAAGATGATGCAGTAAAACAAGCCAGAGGCCAAAGACCTTGTTTCCAGGTTCTGTTTTTCAGCCAGCTCTGTAATCTCAAAGTCTAACAGTAAACCAGCTCTCCAGATTCATGTCTGTGACTGTGTAGTTAGAAAAAAGTCACAGACCAGGCAAAGTTGCTGGCATACTGGCTTTCAAATTAAACCAAGGACACTTTAGGGACTTCTTATCTTGTGTAGGGATGTTCTCTCCCAGCTGAGTTTTATGTCCACTCCGCCCTGGTGTTTTGGTATTCTGTTCTGGTATTTTGATTTCTTTCAGAGGAAGACTGACAATGCTTTAGCCATCAGGAACATTAACTTCCTTGTAACAAAACCCTTGTGCATCTGTAGTGTTTCTCACTAACTTGTTTATGTTTCCTGACAAGCAGAGAAGCACCCACTCCCACGATGCTGGCAGTCTGCCCTCTGAGAAGAGCCATCCTTACAGTTCCTTTCGTTTTTGTGGTTGCACTACTTGTCACGGAGCCTGTTAGAGCTGACCAAGAAGCAGGAACAGCCATACCAGCTGAAAGTATGTACCACCCTTCAGTCCTCTCCTGCAGCCCCTGCTGCAGTTCTCATATTGCAGGACTCTGAAGTTTGCCCAAATAATTCAAACTATTTTGGATAAGTCTTGCCTACATTGTTTTAAAACCCCAACCTGATAACCTACCAGCGCTGTTTTCCTCCCGCATCCAAATCTCTTCACTCTCTTATCCTTGTCTCCTGCCTGTTGCTGTCTTGCTTGTAGCTGAAATCTGCCACTGTTCTGCACCTTTTCTTTTGTCCATTGTGTTAGCCCTTTCTATGCCAGCAATCACTGTGTTTGCTTTTCAGAGACATTATTGAGATTTGTTCTTTTTCAATTGGCATTGACTGTTCGTTATATTCTATTCTTGAGAATGTTTGCTGCTTTAAAGTAATGAATTTTTATTAAAAAATTCACAATGAAGATTCCAAGAAAGCATTTTGTTAACACTTAATCTTGGGGCCTTCAAGCACCTAATTCTCCTTTGCTGATCTGTGTTGAGTTTATTTTGACAGGTCCTTGCATCAAGTTGTTGATGTGAAAAACTGCTGTCCTCTCCTTTTGTCCAGTGTAAATATAGTAACACTGAATTTGGGTGATGGTACAACAATGATGGAGCAGGTCTTTAATACTGTTTAATGTGGGGGGGGGGTTGTATCTTTTTCTTTTTTTTTCTTAGCCAGTTTAAGAATTTGGCAGGCTCCCTTTCTTCAGCAGGCAGAATTCCTGGTTTCTGATTAGCACTCAGATAGCGAGCTGGAAACTCATTCTCCAGTGTGTCAGAGGCACGTACAGTCCAACATCAAGTGTTTGCAAAATGGGCTTACACACAAGACACAGACAGAGCAGGATTTTCCAACATAGTCTAGATTTCATAATTTTGTTCACACCGGGCCCCAAAGAGCAAACTAAACCTGAGCTCAGAATTTCTCACTTGTGCAGTATTTCTGGTGACATTGTCAGCCAGGCACAGGCACCGAGAGGCAAGTGAGAGCATTTGTAGGGCCTGATGAGTTAAAGATGTTCTGCTCTATCTGTATTTGCCGTGTCTCAGTACTGCTTCTGCTAGGGCACAAATGTGTGGTGCAAGGTGGCCAAGACAAAGCAAGCCTTGTGGCCTTCAGTCTGAGTGTCTCAATCTGGGAACAATCTCTTAAGCACTCCAATAAATCCAGATTGCAATTCTGCTTATCAGCAATGCCCACTAATAACAGGGCAGTTGTTTGGGCAAAGCTGTACAATATTCGAAGTTAGAGGCTGGTCTGTCTTTATGATATTGTAGTCAGTTTTATTCCATTAGTTTTCTATTTAGAGCTCACATTTGTTAGATTAGGAGATGAGATTTTTCTAGGGAAAAGGTTCATGCTTTCAGACATTATTTCTGAAGGATATGAAGATAAGGTTGAAAATGTGCCCAGGGTTAGTGGAGTAAAATGAAAGGTTCAAGTTAAGGGTTTAATGTTTCCATACAATGAGCTGTGGAAGGAAAAGTGGAACAGCAATATGGCAGGAAGAAAAATATTAATGTAAATTTGAAGTAATTCTGTCGCCATGATTTGGGGGTGCCCTCAGCGACACGGGCTTAGCGAGCCATGCCCAGATTGTTTGTTGGCCTGCTAAGTGCCATAAACCAGCAGAGTGAAGAGACTGGAATATGTAGAAGGCATAATTCTGCAGTTTATTAGCTACAAAGGCATCCTACTAACATATTCGCTATTCAAAACTTTCCAGAGGTTTATATATCTTTTAGGGGTTTTACAATTTTCATCAATAACTAAAGGGATTCTAAACTTAACCAATCCTTAAGGGATTTTACATTCAAAACCAGCCTATTGATGCTAGAAGAAAATGGACCACTAATATTGCAGAAAGATAACAGAGGGGTCTACATTCCATTTCTAAATCATCACCTAGCAAGCAGTTTCTTATCTCTATGAAATTATTCTCCATGGGGGCCTTTCTAAGGATTCTGGGAGATTTTCTGTTTTGGGACCACTTTCTGCTCCCTCCACATAATTCTTTTATAATTGAGAGACTGGGTGTACCATCATAGTGAACCAATTACAATTACCTGTGTTGTTCAGGAGCACCTACATCAATACTCACAATGTGGACCTCTTTTCTGTAGCTCTTCTTCTGTAGCCATATAGTCATGATTCTCTATGAAATGCTCTCCTAGGCCGCCCTTGTGTTGATTGCCATGCCTTTGAGTTCATGCAGAGAGCTCTGCAGGATTTAAAGAAGACTGCCTATAATCTAGACACAAGGGTAAGGAAACATTAAATGTCTTCTTTTTCTTTTTACCCCAATATAAAATAAAATTCTGTGGATAAAAGTAGATAAGGTGGATGGATTTTGCACACTCGGTGAACTGTACTGTCCTGTGCTCTAAGGTGAGGCTAGTTAATTACATTTCACCTCTCTGTGAGATAATCTGTGGAATTCTTCTGCTTTGGGGTATCAGGGACAATAGGAAGTAGATGAAAGTGTGATATGACTATCCTCTCACCAAATTATAGCCATTAGTGCTGCTCTTCTCACTCCAAATGCTGAGCACACATCTTTGTTTTTATGTCTGGGGGAGTAAGGTGGAAGTATCATTTATATTTAGTACCCAAAAGGAAAGAGCCAGCTCAAACAAAAAGCCTACTAAAATAAAATACTCCCCTGCACATGCTTTTACCCCTGGGGAGAAGCTAAGGGAGGAAACATCATCCATAAAGAGTTTTTACATTTCTCTGATTTCGTAATGATGAAAAATGCCCAAAGTAGAACAGCATAGAGAATGAAACTTGTTTGGCTTGCAGTCAGTGTGCAGAATCTGCCAGGGGTGGTACCTTCCTTCTGTGGGGATGCTGAATCTGTGTCTTGCTGCTCAAGCTGCAATCTGTGCCTACCTGTGTCCTAGCTGCTGTCAGATGGTGCTGTCCCAGGAGGGTGGCTGTGTCCCCACCTCCTGTGTACCTTTAGCTGCAGTGCTATAGATACACCCCTGCACAGATTGTTCAACAGAAGGCACTGAAACTTTTCTGCTTTTCTAATCTATGGTCAAGGTTGTTCACAGGTCAAAGCCTGTGAACTGTTGCCTTTGAGGAATGGTTTGAGGTTACTTCAAGCAGGGTCCTTGATATTTAGGTGAAAATACAAGTACATGAATGAAGATGCCTTGAATTGTGACATACCACAAAAATAAACAAACATTCCAGCAGAACCAGATTGGTATGTAGCACATTTACAGCTAAACAAAATCTGTTCAATAATAACAGGTCAAATATATTTTGGGCTTCATGAAGAAATTTTGCTAATGAGTCTGCTGAGCACTTTATACATCCCAAACAAGATGTTCAGATTGTGCTGTAAAGTTGTTCTAGCACACCTCTTCCTTCTACAAACCTTTGTACTTTTTATCAGAATTTCTACATATTGATGCAAAATCTCTTAAAGTTTTCTCTGGGTGTCTGGCTATGGCAGTGACCTTTATGAAACCTTTATCTCACAGACCAAGAGAAAAACTTTATATAAAACACAGATATCCCAAGCAGCAGTAGCAATAAGAACCCCAAAGATAGCAACTGTGTTTTAATACTTAAAAAAAAAGCCAAAGAGATAAAATGAGCAGACAAAAAAGTCAGTTGAGATGAATGTCCTATTATTTCACACTTGTAGATTTGATAGCAAGCCTGAAAATGTGATTTATTCCCATGAAAACAAACCTATCACTTCCTTATGACTTTAAAATCTAAATAGTTGAATTCATATTGAAATCCTTCAGTTCCCAATGAATAGAACAGGCCTATTCCAGTCATTAAGCTAGGAATTCTGCCTAAATCCTCAAAAGACATGGAAATATTTAATAGTTGAGGACTTCTTGGAACTGCCTTCTAGGGTATTTTAATTCTTCCCTTTATTATTCAGCTGTGGCACAATTTAATGCAAACTGAGGGTTTTAGGACTACTGCTTTCAGCCACATATATATTTCACATTTGACTATTTTAGTCTGTTTTGCTGCTTTGTGGGGCAAGTATTCCTGCCCCTGAAGATACAATTCCCGTTGTTAATATTCCCACTGGAGACATTAATTTGCTTGAAAAACTCTCCTTTGTTTGCAGGCAAGATTGTTAGATGATGACTAAGCAGCTCCTAACTGTGTTGGAGGGGGAGGGATTCCCAAAAGCTTAGAGAGGAAATTCTCATTTAATTCCTCCTGCACATCTTACCCTGCAGTTCTGTACAGGGGAGGCCTGTATATCATTTTATTGCACAAAAATTCTGCTCAAGAGCTTTCACACTTCATTTGGCCCTGGGTTGATTTATATGGTGTCTCAAAGCAAACTGACTCTAGCATAGGTCACAGACACTTTTACGAAGACCATAGACTGGATGTCCTTCCTTTTCTAGCAAATTCTACAAATACTAGCTGTGTTTGTAACCTACACTGCTGTGATGATCCCTCACTGATTGTCAGGCTGGCTGCATAGAAGGGTCACAGATCACTTCTGACAGGCTGACTTTACACATACCAGATCCGTTTACCCCTCTCTGTACAGTTTTTTGTTGCTGTTGGGCCCTCAGAGCAGGCTGGAGTAGTTGTTTTGGCAGTGAGAACTAGCTGTGGGCAATATTTTCTGGGGATATCTGTGGTTCACCACTCAGCCAAAGTGCTGTATGTGATCATGAACTGGGAAGAGGGGTTCTGTGCTGCTGGGAGGGAGCTGCTGCCACCACAACCACTGTTCTTTATTGCTTTATAAACTGTCAGTGGTTATTCAGACTGTTTAAAGGACAGTAAGCTAGATGTGTCCCTGAAAATAAAAAGAAAGGCTTGAAAATGTTATTAAAGATATATAAGATGGTAAGCAGCCCTGGGGCTCAGCTCCGAAGATGTGGGCATGCTGTCAACCTCCCTTATTCAAACTATTGCAAATGATGTCAGTGAGGTGGTGAGAAGGTGGTGATTGTCTTTTCAATGATTAGCAAAGTCTGATCAGATCTTTTCAGTTTTGCAGGACAGCTTAAACAATCAAAAGTGATACCTGATTTCATACAAAACCACAGGGCTGTGGTTTTTCCTGAGATTTATTGTCTGGGGAAAAAGCCTGAGCAGCAGATGGCTTTTCCTACACTTAAGAAGGCAAGTGCAGAGCAGGATGCTTCAGCCCAGCTCTGCTCTAAGTGCCTTTAGCTGATGTGGGTCAATGAATAACACAGCTTTTAAAACACAGCCTTTAATCACATGGCAACTTCATCTCATACAAAAATTGCAAGTCAGGCAGATTAAGGATGGGTTTGATTTGCATTTAGAGCTAGTAGTCTTCATAATGTTGGGGATTTTTTTTTTTAATGTGTAGCTGGTTACACCAGTAGGGATTAATTTGGTGAGCGGACTTCCCACAGCTACTGTGTCCCATGAAAATAAGGGGCGAGTTCTCTCTTGGATCAGGCTGATTTTCAGATACAACTTCAGCTCATGATAGACAAACTGAGGTGAAAATATGATGTTGATGTCAAACATCTCTGCTGCATCATTCACCTACTGCAGCAACAAATGTTCCAGAAAGCCAGGAAAACCCAAGTGTGTGTGTGCGTATGTGCTAGAGAAGAAGGATTCCCAAATTTCCTTATGTAGCCCTGCTGTCTCCTCCCTGGTCCTCAACTCTTTCTCACACAGGTAGGCTGGGAGGGTGCAGACCTTTCTGATTATGCCCAGCTCCAGCTCTTGGAAGTTCCCAATCCACCCTTGTTTCCTCAGAAACAGGGATCTGTGGGCACAGGGATCTCCTGATATTGATGAGCCTCTGTTCAACCCAGAGACCTCTGCTTTCACCAGTTTGAGACCCCTTTCCTTAAAGAAACCAGGAATCTTACCACATGTTTAAATTGTGATGGCTCTGTCCAGCTCAGCACCTCTCGTCTGTTTTAGGCTCCAAAGCATTTTATCAGTAACTACTGAATTTTCCTATTATCAGGAGTAAGTTAAAGAGAAACAGAAGAAGTTAAAGAAGTTAATTTCTTCACTGAGAGTGGGTCCAGGCTGTCACAATCTAATTTTAAATTCTGAGTCTGTTTTTAAGTAAAATAAAATTTCTGACATGATTTGGGAGTGGTAGGGAGGGGAGTTAAGCCTCTAATGAACTTCCAACCTTATGCTTATGAAATAAGATTGTAAGAAAGCAAGCTCTCTCCATGTCACAGGAAGTAGTGCTATGTTGGTATGCCATTAATCCCACAAAAGCAAAATAATTTTGCAGAGCAGTAAACAATAAACCTGATTTTCACCTCAAAATTCACCTCATGCCACTAGTTCTAAATTGTAGAATAAAAATATAATGGGCTTTTCTTTGGGAGCTAATTACTTTTACAGTGCTGACACTTGTTTTTGATGTTGTTCCTCCCTCTTATAGACAGAAACTCTGCTTCTTCAGGTGGAAAAGAGAAATCTGTGCGACTGTGTAGCTGCCAATCTACTGAACTGAATCCTAGAGAGCCCTGAGGAGAGTCACCTGTCCAGCAGTTTTTAAAATGCAGCTGTATAAAATACAGCTTTATGGAGTTCATACGGCAAGCATGTATGCCCCGATATACTGATTAAATTGGGGGCCTATGTCTGATGTATTTGTCTGTTCTGTATATTTTTTTTTAAATACCCTCTTTTCCCATCTGCTGGATTGCCACTAAGGGCTCAATTCAGTAAATCTGTTACTTATTTTAGAGTAGGGGGGAAATGTAATCACTTTGATTTTTAAATCAGAATTTGCCAAGTGTAACCCACAAGATAATTTTGGAGAACAGTGCCCTAGAGACATGTGCAGCTGTTTTTTTGTCTCTAATATGAACATTTGTCTGTGGCAACTTACCCAGTTACATTGAGACATGACATTGTGGTCTCTGTAGGCTTTGCCTGTGCATTAAAGATGATTAAGTCCTTTCTGTTTGTTGTCTGTGCTGTGACCACCTTCAGGCATGTTGTAGTTCTGTCAGCTGTAATGGGGTGTGTGTCATGAGGAGTTTCACGTCTGCTGTTCTTGGACCAAAACAGTTTATATCTCAGTGCTGAGCCTTCTGTTATCTGGCAGAAGAGTATTATTCTCTTTAATTGAAATGTTTGGTTTCTTCCTCTCCTTCCCTGTACACCCCATTCTTAACATAGTGAATGTCTGAGTAGCTTTATTTTAGCAGGTCAAATGGATAGAGTAAAATGGCAAATCAGGGTAGGACTAGGCAGCCTGGCCAGTTCCAGCTGTTTCAAATACTGCCACCAGCAACTGCTCAGTATCACATTGAAGGACAGCTCTGTGCAGTGCCAAGAAGTTTCTTCATGAGACTGTGCCTTATTTTGCTTCAAGTCAAACACAGTGATTAGGTCACACATATTTGGTCCATCCTGTGATGGACTGAACACCAAATGTTTTGGTTTCCCCTCGTAGTTGCCTTTGAAAACTGCTTTTTGTTTCAGGCATGAAGAAAGACCTTTGTACCTGAGAGCTGAGACTGTTTCATCCTCACCTCTACCCCTTTATTGTAAAATGCTGTGTCCACTCACAAGTCTGAAATAGGCTGAGCACTGTGAGTAGGTGCTTGGAGTTTGTCTGATGTGATTTAGAGCTGTCTCAAATGATTCCAACATTGAGACCTGGCTTGGGAAGTGGACGGGACATCTGAAGGTAAAAATCTCTTCAGCTGAATTTGGAATAAAGTTCCTGCCTGTGGTCTTGCTTCTGTAAATAAATTGGTGTGACTTTGCTGGAAGTGGCTGAGAGAGGAAACACAACTACAGCTCTGCCCCTGCAGCTGTAGGCGTGGTAACAACAGCTGGGGGAGCAGGGGAACACCACAGGGGCCCTGAGTGCCTTCCCAAACCTGTCCAGAGCTGGGAAAACAATCCCTGTACACTGAGAAGTGCAGCATGCCCTTCTGTGTGTGTATGGACAGAGGCCAGCACAGAAGCCCAGCGTGAATGGGAGAGAGGAGTCTGATGTTATTTTTCCAAATTCCTTCAAGGAGCAGCTGTGCTGTGTGTTTTCACTAGGTCCATTCACATAGCATGGGAGCCCTGGCACTGCTCATTTCAGGCTGCTTGGCAAAGTCAGTGCAAGCCTCACCTGCAGCTCCCCTCCCAGAGAGTGGGAAGGGGCCAAGGTTCTTATCCATGGCAGAGCACTCTCAGGATTTCTGGGAGCAAAGCCTCCTTTGGGGGGCTTCAGCTGGTCCTGGCTGCAGCACAAGGGCTTCTCAGAGCTCCTTGGCTTTTGCTGCACTTGGCTTGTCCCCATCTTGTTCTAGCTTGGCTTTGTTCCCCTGCTTTGCTCTGAGCCTGTCTTCTCTCTCCTCTCCATTTCAACGTCCATTCTCCTTCCATGCTGGCACAGCTCTCCCTCTAGTCCTAGGGATTTCTCAGGGCACTCCAGGCCCTGTAGTCACTGCAGGTGTGAGTGGTGGGGCTGGTACTCCTCAGGTCAGCAGCCCCTTTAGTCCAGCTGGCAGCACTGCCAGAGCAATGAGTGACACTCCAATTTACCATGGAGTGAGTGACAATGGTGCTAAGCATCATCAGCATCTCATTCCCAGGGAAGAGGAATTCACCTGTCCAGGAAAGACATTGTGTGGAAGGACCTCTTTTTACCTAAAAACAAACATTGCTATTACAGAACTTGGAGGAAGTCCCAGAACAGCTCAGTTTCAGATGAAAGCTCTGCTCCTGAAGCTGAATTATTCTGTGTACTGTCCCCCAGGCTAGTGTAATCTCACTGGCGTGTTACAGGTGTGGACAGCAACCCAGGCATGTTTGCCAGATAGAAACACCTATAGATCTTCATTATTTTTCCTTTGGTGATTGCACAGATACTGGCTTGTGCAAAAGAAAATCTGATAATTTGGAATGCCTTCAGTCGTTTTGCTGCACCTCTACTTTTTGTTTCACTTTGTTGGAACTGGGGAAATTGGAAACTTTGTTTCCATAGTTTGTTGGAAACACTGGACAGAATTGGGCTGTTGACCCAAGAGAAAGCGGGCAAGAGGGGGATACATGGGGGAAGGGTAATAACTTTCTCATTCTCTTCCTCAGAATCTGAAAAATGTAAGATTCCTTTCAGTCTGCAGAAGTTCCAGTACCAGCAGGATTTTCCTAGTGGAGATTTCTGAATGCTCTTTTGAAGTCCACCTCGACTATTCTCTTTTCATTCAATTTCTGTTCTTTATTAATTCTTGTTCAAAACCACCCAAATGACAGGAGAGCAGCTAACATGCCACCTGTTCTGAAAAAGGATTGGCGGGGAGGTGTGGGAATTGGACCTAGCAACTAGAATATCTGTTTTGGGTAAGTGAAAAGAAACTTTTGAAGAATTTGAATATATAAAATCAGGTTTAGTATGACAGAGGTACAAGACCCAAGGCCATTTTCATATAAGAACAAGAAAACAGCAGAACCATATAAAGTGCTGACAAAGGAGCTAGGATAAACAGAAGCAAGATACAGACTAAGACCCTTCAGTCTAGTAAAGAGATGGCTGAAGAGGATGACAGAAGTTTATGAAACCATAAGTGACCATGAATGGCTGTTTGCTGTCCTTTTGCAAACAAGCAGTGGGATGCACTGAGCAAAACCTGCTAGAGGCAGGGTCAGAGCAAACATGAGGATGATGCTATTGATCTGCCATGTATTCCAGGAAATCTGCTGCTTTGCCTCCTGCAAGATGAGCATTTCTTCTCCTCAAAATCCAAAGATTCCTGTTAAATCTAAACTGATGTTACACACAAATATCGTGGGGTCATCAGAACACTCATGCGTCCTTCTCACTGTCCACCCTGTCCTGTTTTATTCCCTGTTCTACATTACGTGGTGACTCTTGCTTTGTAAATGCACTGAAAGCTGTTTGGGGCAGAGAAATTATGTCAATTGCACTGTCAGGTGGCCATCACACCTTTAGACAATCTTCAGCTTAATAAATAAAAATCACAGTGCAAAATATTTTGGCCTGTTGCTCCAGTTTCAAGCATAGGGGGTTTTCAGTTTAATCTCCATGTAGATATTCCTTAACCTTCTGTCTTAGGTTGCAATGCAAGATGTAACCAGCAGTATGTATTCTATCACCATCTGTTGAAACCAGGTGGAGCAGTGTTGCTTATCTCTTCCATGACCCATTCCCCAGAACTCCTGGGGGAATATCCTCTGTTAATGGGCCAGCTGTTAAAACCGGGTGGGGCAGTTTTCTTTATCTCTTACACATGCTGTCCTTTGTCCAGAGAGATATCCTCTGTTGATAGGCCATTGAGTCTCACTGCATGACTGATAAAATTACATCATCCCATGGGGAGGTGCTCTACCCAGGGGGAGGAGCCAAGCATTTCCTTCCTAGGTAAAATCTGAGATTTGGAACATCAGAGCAGCCTTTTCCCACTGGATTCCAGAGGAAAACCAGACCCTTGTACATTGTAATTGGGTGTTCAGAGGGAAACTGCACCTTTTACAGGAGCACTGCTTCAACAGAACCACATCTGTCACTCCAGGAGGATGCAGCCACCATTTAATGGGACTGCTGCCACCACCCTGACTGACGGAGTGTCAGGTTGTATTCTGACTTGCTCAGTGTTTTGGGTTTGTTTTTTGTAATACTGTATTTCTATTTTAATTTTTCCTAGTAAAGAACTGTTATTACTATTCCCATATCTTTGTCTAAAAGCTCCTTAATTTCAAAATTATAATAATTTGGAGGGAGGGGGTTTACATTTTTCATTTCAAGAGAGGCTCCTGCCTTCCTTAGCAGACACCTGTCTTTTCAAACCAAGACACCTTCCAACTCCATCTTGCTGCTCCAGCTGTGACTTCCTAGAGCTGGGAAGTGGCAGAGATGATATTTTTGAGACCTCTAAACACCTGAAGTTTAAAAAGTGACTTAAAGCATAAGAAGAGTTCCAGGCATGGATACCATGAGAAAAGAAATGCAAATATCTGCAGATATTTTATTTTTACATTGATCTGCCTACACTTTTCATTCTCACAGGCAGGGCTGTGATCATTTGATTCCTGCTCTGAACTATGAACTTTCTGAAAACCTGCTAACACATCAGCTTGTCTTCATTAGCCTTGAGACCTTTTGCTGTTTAAATCAAAGTAAGTGATGCTGCACTTTTCTGGTAATTTAAGGGACAAAACTATAGATCATTCTCTTTGTCAAGAGAGTCTGAAAATGGGGCAAAACTGGCAACCCTTCCTTTATTCTTCATATCTTCACTTTTTTTTGAGAGTCCAAATCAGCTGGAAAGACTGCTGACTGGTGATGCAAGTTAGACCCTTACACAGAATAAACAGGATGCAGATTTAAGGGGAAAATAATGTTCAATTTCTTGTTTAGATGTGGAGGGATCTGAATATTCTCTGTGTATGCATTAGTAGCTGCACTTAATGTTCATGTTCAGGCAAACAGCATGGAAGCCTCAGCCCCCAGCTACATCTATTTGTTAGATGTTTTCTAAGAATTTATGCTTTCCTTTTAAAACTTTATTTTTACCCTTTTTTAAAAATTTTGTTCCTAAAGTTCATAAAGTATTTGGTAATGCAAAAGCAACACAGGAAGATAAAGCAGGCAACACAGAAAGAAAAAGGAAGGAGTCCCATCACTGGGATTTTTGTGCAGTTAGGGACTTGTGTGAATTGTTAGAGAAAAACACAGCTTCTATTTAGCTTTAAGTGCTAAAAGTGTTTATAACATGACATTTTGATGTGTATAAGGATATTCATCTATGGGAACTCTCTACAAAATAGAAAGCGTAGGAGCTTTTCTTTATAAGAGAGTTTCAAATTAATGGAAAGATCTGCTAACAGAAAGTACCTTTTACTAAATCTGCACTAACTTTTGTTAAGTTAATTAATGCAACCAATGCTGACAAAAATCTGTTGTTTTGTGTGGCTTCTGCACTGAACCAGATGAAACTTAGCATCTTGCTTTGCATAAATCCCAACAGGCTTTAAATTACACAGGTTTAGTGAGGTTATATCTATTAATCTTTTGACTGCATCCCATAAAAATGACCATGCAATTTCACCTGGCAACTTTTCAGTTTATTATGGGGTCTGGGGAGAGACAAAAACTTCAGGACAAAGCCCAGAGTTATATGAGTTTGTGACTGCTTAAAGTCCAGGCTTTCATGGAGGCCACCTGCAGTGCTCAAACTTGTCTCTTTAAGTTCTGGGCATCGCGGGCTATTTTTTTTCCTCGGTTAAAGAGCAGAACTTCATCCATGCACTGAATTTGTTACACAAGGCTTCTTGCCTAAGTAGCTCTTACATTGGCCCTGAACTATATATACACTGTACCACAGCATCCAGGCTGTGAACCGTGTCTGGTTTCAGCCAAAAGCACTAAATATATCAAACACACAACTGGAGCTCTCACTGAAGCAGGACCTGAACAATGTTTAAGTGCCTTCTTACAGCTGGTACGTTACATGTTTGTTTTATAAACAGTTTTACACATGGAAGGTTGAACCATATCCTGGAAGTCAATAGCTTTCCTAAACTAGAATGAGATCTCCCCACCTGCCCTTTCTGTAAGCACAGACAAGCTGTGCAGAGAACTGCCTGTGTCTTTAGTCACTCTGGTTTTGGTAGCCATGGAATAACCTGCCCAAATCCCAGCACTTAAAATATCAACCAACAGTTTCTTCCCAAACACATAAATTCAAGAAAGAATTTTTTGCACACAAGTCAAGCAAGTAACCAATGGCATGACTATGCCTTCCTAGACAGGGATAAGATTGGCAGTAGCAAGGCAAATAGCTCAGCTTCCTCCCCAGTGTCATTCAGAACACACGACCTTTGCCTATGCTGTAAATTGACCCCATGTCCAGCACAGTGATGCCTGCTGGATTTCCAGGAGTCCAGTGCAAACCTCATAAATAAACTAGGAAAACTGGTATTTTGCCAGGGGTTCTTATTTTTTCTTGGAACCAAAAGTCTGAACTGGCCTTCATTTCACAACAGGTTGCCACAGCCCCTCCTGCATAGCTGAAAGGGTTCTAAGCTTTTGAAAGTGTTTAAAGATGCTTGTCACACTTGGCTTCAGTTGATTTTTGGAGAACTCATCAAGCCTTGGTGCTTTCCCACATCTTACACTGTGGTGAAAGAGGCCTCTTGGAGTTGGCTTGTTCCTACACTGAAGGATCTTAGTGCTAAATTTCTACCATACTCCTTGTTTGCAGCCATATCCCTGTTCTGCAGTGTCACGTGAACTTTGTTGGGACAGCTTCAGTGTCTCGAAGCCTCACAGTCTGACCAAGGTTCAGCTTGTGCTCAGACTCTTGAAGGGTTTTCCAGGAAGCTCTAAGAGAGGGAACCTGTCAAGCAATGATGCCAAAAACAAATTGGTCATTTCATGAGGGAGATTTTTCCCCTAGCCAAACCTCTGGCTTAGTGTTTAAAGAAAATCCTGAACCATCAAGCAAAGGTGACTCATTCTCTCATAGCATGAGGGACAAGGTAAGTATAAGATGATTTTATTTTCAGTCCTTCTCAGGCCTGAGATGGCTGTCAGAAAAAAAAGACAATACAATTTATTCTGTTTATGGGCTAAAATGTCAAATAGTCCACCAGCCTCTCACTTCTCAATGCATTGGCAAGATTGTGGTTTACTTGTTTAAAGGCAGATTAAGGAACTGTGGGCCCTGCCAATTGCCCTGCAGCCAAATGTCTCTGAATTGCCTTATCAGTGACCCATCCCAGAATGGGAATGTTCTGACATCATCCTTGCTTAAATCAGAAAAAACATTTCCTTTGCCCTGATAACTGAGGGAGGATAAATAATTAGTCTGAATTTCAGATGCTGCACAAGGCCAATGAATTTCTCCCAGGGGTATCTGTGTTGTGCTGGAATTACAGCACAGAGAGCTGGAGTGACTGCCTGGGGAACAAAATTATTCTTCATCACAGAATTAGGAGAGACAGGAAGGAAAAGATATCAATAAGAAATCACTCAGTTCTTCCCTTGTCTTTATGCAGGGCCACTATTCCAATGCCATTCCAAATGATGTATAATTTATACTTGCAGGCTTAAGTATTCCCCCGTCTTCTGCAGGAAATCCATCCCAGTGCCATCCTCATTATTAAGTTTTCCAGGAGCTTTGGTTCTGCCTCCTGGATGCCATTTAAACCTGTGGTTATTTCTGCTGCTCTTTGTGTCCCTGATAGTTTCTAGTACTGCATGACCAAACCAGACACATCACTGCAGCTCAGGCCTTGTGCTGAAGGCAGCCTAAGCTCTTGCACTTATTTTTTGTACGTCCCAGTATAATTAATTGTATTTTTGGGGGGAATGACAGAATATTATAAACCAATTTCAGCTTGTGACTCCCTAACTTCACCATAGAAGTGCGACTTATTGGGCTGTTCCCCATTCCAAATATGAGCTGTTGATTAATCCTGATGAGGTGTAGCACCTTGTTCTCATT
This sequence comes from Toxostoma redivivum, assembly GCA_013397375.1. Lineage (NCBI taxonomy): Eukaryota > Metazoa > Chordata > Aves > Passeriformes > Mimidae > Toxostoma > Toxostoma redivivum. The sequence goes on from VXBI01012068.1 coordinate 1,002,646, forward strand.
TTTATAAAATATAATTTGGGTCTAAAAATAGACCCTTTTCTCTTGCTTGTCTTCCTGATTTAGAATTCTATTCCTCTCTCCTAGCACTGCTTATAACCTCCAGGCTGATGTTACACCTTAAATAACCATGTTGCTTATTCATTATCCAGTTGTCTAATGAAATGCTGAATGGCCTCTGAACTGAGTCTTTGTAATCCTGATGTGATACATCTTCCCAGGGGAACAGTGACCCATGCTACTCTCAGCAGTGACCCAGCCAGTTTAGTTGTCCTCAGAGAGGTTTCCTTAGTTTGCTTCTGACAATGCTGTGTGATACAGCAGTAGAGATTGCCCTGAAATTGGCTTTCCTTATCTGCAAGGCCTGTTACCCTGTCACAGAAGGATACCAAACTGGTTTGACTTGATTCCTGACAAACAGCTCTTATTTTCAATTCCAGTTCTTGTTTTTCAGACACTTACAAAATTTTGGTTGGATTATTGCTTCAAAAACATTCTCAGGGGTGGATGGTAAATTGGATTGTGTATTATTTTCCAGCTCTCTTCCTCATTTTAAATACAGCCACTGCACTTACCCTTTTCCAAGACTGGCATAAGTCACATCTTCCCTGAGCTCTCAGCAGTAATTGCCAATGGTGGTTGCTCTAGGTTCTTCTTTTAATCTCCTGTGGTAGGTCTAGTGATAGCCCTGAGTAAAAAGAGAGCTCCAGGCATATCAAAACATAGAAAAGGGACCTATCACAAACCTACAAGCATCAGTAACTAAAGTAAATTTCTGCTAAATGTTTTAACCTAAATATGTTCAGTGGTATTAGTTATATGAACCTTCTGCTCACTAGCTCGCCTTATTTTCATTGGTAGATAAAAGAGATGCTTAGTTCTATATCACTTTTCAAGGCATCAATTTTATCAACTTTCCCCTTCTGCTGAACAGAGAATAAACTCTTCCCTTGGGTTTTGTCTTCCATTTTTTTATGCCCCATATGTTTAAAGGATGCATTCTTGCTGTTCTTCATGTTTCACACTGCTTGTATCTGGTTTTGTGTCTTGGTCTCTCTGGAGTTATGCCTGGGGTTATTCTCCTGCCATTCTGCTGTTCAGGTAATAGTAACCAGACACAGATTCTTCTGTGCCTGTGGTTTTTTCTCCTGAGTCCAACAAAGGGCTGATGGCCATTTTAGTAGGCAATGATGTAACACTTCATATTAGGCTGAGATTAACTGCCCTGTTTGCCATGTGTGCCCGTGATTGTAATAATGGAGTTAGTTCTGAAACCAGATCCTTTGCCTGCATCTTCCTTTTATACACACATATTCAACTCAGGCCTTTAATGTAAGCCATTTTAACTGGTTATATAAATTTTCTTCCCCCACTTCAAAGGTGTACCTTTCAATACCTGTAACACTTAGGAATCAATAAAAAATTTTCCAAGGAAGCTACCAGATATTTATCCTCACTAATCATCTTCTCTTTAAATGTCTGATCATTCTGTTTGCTTTGGAGGAAACTCTTTTTATCTTTTAGCAAACAATTATGAGGTGTGTATTCCCTGTAGAAAAAGAAAATTAGGTAAAAATATTTTTGACTGCCCTCTGGGATCCACTATGATATTCTTCAGATACTAAACGGACTTCTGTGAATCTCTTGGAATTTTCTCGTGTTCCAAAGTTAATTTAGTACTGGTATCCCTTAGCTATGGTGATAGCCAATAGTGAATGTAATAATAAGCAAATCATGCAAATGTTTTCATGTGTCTCTCATCTTCAGCTTTGTTGGAGGTGAGAAAATAGCACAGATTTCTGGAACTTTTCCATGTAGACTGGCTCCTGTTCTCTGTGAATTGAGAACCCTGCCTTGGACCACATGGCTTCGTTAACAGGAGGAGCTGGAAACATTTTCATGTTTCTTAAAGACCCTATCATTTGACACAAAAACTGGTCAGACTCTGTAAGTGCAATGTCTGGTTGTTTTATGTTGGCACCAATGAAAAAAAAAAGGATATAATTTTAGGCTTAGTAGTATAAGTGACACTGAAATAATGTCTTTAGGATACAGAATGCCCTACTGCAGATATCCTAATAGTTAGAATTTTAGAAAAGACTACATTGATACCTTGAAAAAATATTAGAACAAACAGTACTTTCTACCTTATCAAAGATTATTGCACCTGTAGGTAATTCCTTCCTGTCCCTTTCTTGAAACTCATGTATGTAAAGTAGGTTATAACTATAATGAGGGTATGGGCAAGAAACTCATATGCTAGGGTGAATGGAAGTGTGAGGATTTTGGATTTTGAGCCAGAATTTCCATTGATGTTATTTAAAACTGAAGATCAAGGCTAGATGATATGACCAGCTCTAGCTGAGTGTACAGTCAAGCTATAAAATGTTTGTTTATACCTGGCTCTTATGGAGCTGCTCCTTTAACAGGCCTGTGATGAGACAAACAATGTAAAACTGGTCCATGTCACACAACCTCCCTTCAGGCATCCAGCATCAGAGCTTGGATTAGGAGTCTCACTTTCTCATAAAGCCAGTGGAGACATTTTGGTGCATGTGTATGTCCAGACTCATGTCATAAAGATCCCAGTGGCTGAGACCTTCAGCTGGATGTTCCACACAAGGGAATTTGAGTTTCAGTTGCACAGTGGGCTAAAAATTTGGCAGTGTGTCATTCTCGTAGGAATTGCCTCCATAACTCTGGGCTGCCCCTTGCAAAATCCTCTTTTGCAAGAGAAGCATGTTCACTTTGCCAGGAAGTCCTGTGAGAGGACTCTTAAACTAACCTGTTCCAAAAGCACAAGCATTGAAGGGAGGGCTGTAAGAGGTAATTCTGAAGAAGCCACAGGAACAAGTGAAATAGAAGCAGAGTGCAGTGCTGGTGAGAGTCTCCAGGGCTGAAGAAAGCCAAGGATAAACTCTGTCTATGTCTGGGAAGACTGATACTTCCACAGCCTGGCAGGGTGGTTATTGTGTACAGACCAGAAGGGCTGGAGCCTCTCCTTGGTGAGAGGAGATGGAGTCTCCTGCTATGAGAAAACAACAAAACCATGAATTGAACAGTTATGCTTCAAAATGAGCCTTTTAATGGTGCTCTGGGGCAAGCAGGTAGGTTTTAGAGCATCTCTCTCTTTTTTCCAAAAGGTATCATCTCCTCTGTCTGAATGCTTGGTTTCAGCCAGGTGCTTACCCAGATTCCCTGTCCAGGAAGCTTCCTGCTTTGACTTTGTTAGGACACAACCTGTTAGCAGATGGGCTGATCCCAGATCAAAAGTTGAGCCTGAAGAGAGCATCCTTAAACTTTTGCAGTGTGTAGGTTTTGGCTGGGCTCCTATCATGGTTACCCTAATGTGATGCTGTGCAGGATCTGTTTTCATGGTTGGTTCATGTGCCAGGGTTGCTGCTGTCCACAAGGCCTCATAAGTAAACAAAGACCATCATGGATTATTCCCCAAAGTACAGGGTACCATCAGCAGGCCCTGCAACTTTGTTTATCTGAGCAAACTTCTGGGCCTTCCTCTCATTTGATACCTCACAGAATGAAATCTCACTTTAAGTGAGTTACAGCTGAAGCAAGGGATGGGAGCTGCGTATTTCAGCACAGTCCCTTCGGGAATAACAGCAACAAACACAAAAATTGCCCAAGACTCTCTTACATGGGCGGCGGCAGCCAGTGACTGCCAAGGAGAGGGCATGGCCTTTGGGAGCAGAGGAGGAGTGCAGCAGTGACCATTCATCACACTGTGGTCCCTTTAAATCATCTCCACTCGGCAGCTCCAATTTTTCAGTGTTGCTATAGCAAATCTCCATGGCAATGACCCTCATCAGGGAAGGGGGGATGCAGAAGGGGCGCATGCTCGGAGTGGCTGCTGGAGCTTTGCCTGCTCACTCCAGCTGCTCCAAGGGTCTGGCACACGGGCGAGGAGGAAGATCAGGTACTGGGCAAGCTGGTCCTTGGGGTGCACCCGAGCCCATGCGGGGCACGGCAGTGGTGTGTGCGAGCGGGTTTGTGTCTGTGTCTCATCCACCTCTTTGTGAGGAGCGTGCAAGGAGCAAACTGCTGATTTTTTCACTGATTCTCTTCGTTCCAGGGAGGGAAGACAGCTTGAATTATTGATGGGAGCAATGGCGCTGCCGCCTGTGTGGAGCGAGATGCGTGCGGGAATCCTGCTCCTCTCGGTGCTCAGCCTGCTCAGCGCCAGGCTCGTGGGGGCTGCCCAGGACTCCGGGACTGTCATTCCTGCAGAAAGTAGGTACCTGCTGCACCCTGTCCTGCCTGCATCCCCAGCAGGGGCTGGCCAGGACTCTGGGAGTGTCATTCCTGCAGAAAGTAGGTATCTGCTGCACCCTGGCCAGGACTCAGGGACTGTAATTTCTGCAAAAAGTAGAGACCTGCTGCACCCTGTCCTGCCTGCACCCCCAACAGGAGCTGGCCAGGACTCCAGGAATGTCATTCCTCAGAAAGTAGGTACTTGCTGCAGCTTGTCCTGCTGTATCCTGGCCAGGACTCAGGGACTGTCATTCCTGCAGAAAGCAGTTACCTGCTGCACCCTGTCCTGCCTGCACCCCCAACAGGAGCTGGCCAGGACTCCAGGAATGTCATTCCTCAGAAAGTAGGTAAAAGTAGGGACCTGCTGCACCCCTGTCCTGCCTGCATCCTCAGCAGCCACACCACACTCAGTCCAGGAGAACTTGGTGTTGCCTGGTTAACGAGGGAGTAATGATGAGTGTGTGCCATGTCAGCAAAGCACATGAAAACAGTCATGGAAACAGCAAGAAAGCAAAGGATTGGTAGTTATTTAGGAAAAAAATGCTAACTGCATACTCTTAATTTTCATTTGAACTTGTACTCCAGCTCTTTGTTTGTAGGTTTTTTAGATCTGCTTCTTGAGAGTTTTGTTTCACTGGATAGTTTTATTGATATACACAGATTTGCCACGATACATATGATGTCCTTACTAGTCTGAGTATTGTTAGAAGAAAATTTGTGTGCACTCCTGCTGGGTCATTGCATCTTGCTTATTTTAGTATTTGGTTGGAACAATAGGTCAAGTTCAACTTTCTTGTAGCGAGTACAAATCAACACAGGGGATGTTTACCCAAACAGTGCATTTGTAAAGTAAATATAAATTTCTGAAATCCTGCAACCCTGAAAAATAAGTAAATATGACAGACTCGCCTGAGCGCACCATGGAACTGGGAGCTCTTGAATTTGGATCACAGCTCTATATGAGCTTCCTCTGTCATTTTAAATAAGTCTCTAAACTTTCTCAGCTCCAAACTGAGGTGATAGTTCAAAGTTATTAGGGGCTGGAGTCAATGTTCTCAGGGTGTTTTGGTGACAGCAAGAGGGAAGTAGCAACTCATTAGAAACATAACATGTCCTCTGGGAAAAAAAAAAAAAACAACAAAGAACGATAATTGCATAAAAACAAATCTGTAGTTCTTAGTCATGCTTACTTTGTATCACAGCTATCTTTTTTATATGACTATCAAAATATTTAATACAAAGTCTGATTTTGTCACTGCATTTTATTCTCAATTAATTCCATTAGATGGAACTAATGGAACTTAGATGTTGAATTTCCCTCTTTTTCCATTATCTTCTTTTTTTTTTTAATTAGGGCTAAGTTTTGGTCTGCTTGAAACCAGACCTCACTACTATTTTGTATGTCTGTTTCCTAGGAATTCATTATTTCTAATAAGCTTTGTGATGAGTAGTCCATTTTTTCTCCTCAAAGACAAAATCAGGCTTGGAAAATAAATTGTATGCATGCTTTGTGTGTCTGTGTTAGCAGAGGCAAGTCAACACATTTGGGAAAATGTATACAGTGGTTTCTTGTTCTACTTGTGTAAATTCCCATTTGAACTGTAGAACAAAACTCTTGGCTAGGGTTTCTGACCCAAGTCTCACAGAATTGTAAAACAATAGAAAGGTGGGAAGGGCCCTTTAGAGCTCGTCTAGTCCATCCCCCTGCCATGGGGAGGGACATCTTCAACTTGATCAGGTTGCTCAGAGTCGAGTCAACCTGACCTTGAACATTTTCTGGGATGGGGCATCCACCACCTCTCTGGGAAACCTATGCCAGTGCCTCGCCACTTTCACAGTAAAAGACTTCTTCCTTAACTAATTTAAGTTAACCCTCTTTTATTTCAAAACCATTACCCTTTGACCTATCACAACAGGCCCTGCAAAAAAGTCTGTCCCATCCTTCACACAGTATCAAGGAAACTTTTTAACATCTTGTTACCATCCTCTAGCCAGGTTGTGGAGGTCCCTTGAACAGACTTTGAGGAAGATTCCTTGTCTTGTCTTACTCCTGAATGTAAGAGTGTGGAATGAAAGGCAGGTCAGAGTGTTTCTGTGGCACTGTTCCTGCTGAGACACACTGCCCCATCCCAAGGAACAGAGGCTGTGAGCATTGCTACAGAAGCATCATGCTCTTTCTGTGTGAGACCAGGCCAGGAGCAAGGCTGTCAGCTGATCATGAATTGGAAATTGCTTTGGGCTGCTGCAGGGACAGAGTTTTAAAGCTACAAGGAACTCCTGATGCTCCTCCTCAGACACTTGTTGGGAGAGTGCTGCATAGCTGCTAAGTACTGCAGATGCTTTCCTTTGCCTGTTATGGCTCTTCCTGATGGTTAACCTGTGAAACTCTTCCTTTAGGACATTGTGGATGCTATGTGTTTGTATGAGATTGCAGAACCAATTGGTTAAATTAAAGGAAAAAAAAATATCCTAGAAAGGTCTTAGATAGAGTGGCCTTTCTTCTGACTTGGGAGCTGCTGCCTTAGCAAATCCCTGAGACCTGGAGAATCTTTGGGAGTGCATCCTCCCAGACTTGCCCTGTTCCCATGCTCTTCCAAGGCACCCATTGCTGACCATGAAGGTCTCATCTATAACAGTGCCCAGGGATGCACGCTGGCATGAGGACAGTGTGGTTGAGATGGTTGTTGAGGAGAAGCAGGTAAAGAAACAGGAACAGCCTTTGTGAGGGTTTCACAGAGATGTTTATTTCAGCCACGTGTGTGCACAGTCCTGGAGGTCTGAGCCAATGGCAAAGGCATTGGTCTGGGGCTTTGGGTTAGGTACGTGGGATGAGCAGGGCAGGGAAAGAAGTATCAGAGACCAATTACCAAGAGACATGGGGGTGTTGCAAGGGTGGGGTTAGAACATAGGGGCCAACAGGAAACAGAGTTGGAGTGCCTTTCAAGGTCTCCAAGGGACAGGACTGTACCTGTAACCTGCTAGGATGGACCCTGGCACACTTGTCCATGATAGGAGGCCAGTTGTCTATCTGGAAGACAGCTGACTGTTCCAGAGTGGAGCTATCCCAGGCTCTTGAGGCTTGGGTATGCTCCCAGACTTTCAATATTCCTCAAGAGACGTAGATTGTAGGAGACTGGATACTGGGTTTGATGTGATCTAGTACAGACACTCCTGGATCTTTCCCTTCTTGATGCTCCACTGGCTACATCTCATCAAGGAGCTGATCCCTGTGGGCACTGACCTGTTTAGAGGGCACTGCCTCTACAACACTATCCCTACTGCTGGCACTTAAGTCCTTACTGTCAGCCCAGGCAAGCTGCTGGTTGTGGGACCCTGGATGACTCCAAGGGAAAAGGGGTCTCTGGAGCATGCAACAGGGATATAGGATGGACATGGACCATATTTAGTGTCCTTCTGTAGGGCAGAGCAATGTAGTGCTCGATGCTTTTCTCTGTTCCCAGGTGTGTGACATGGCACTGGCAGCATGCCCTTAGCAGGAACATTCCCACATGGACCACAGTGTCTCTCTCCACCTGGTGGGAGGAATGTGTCCCTCCTGCAGCATCGTGAGCAGGACCGGGGCAGCAATGCTCCGTACAAGTGTGGGAGGTGCAGGAGTCACAGGAGAGGAGCATGAGAGTGAGTCACAGATCTCTTTAGCATTGCAGAGATCCTGTCCTGTGTGTGGCACTGAGATCTGGCTAGGGCACCATCCCCTGCTCTCTGCCAGTCACACAGCCAGGCACAGCTTTTTATGAATAATTCTAATTAGCAATGATTAATTGTGTCCTTGTACTTTATTCACAGCACATAGCATATGCAAAAGACTGTTCAAATTTGAAGTGGTGCTACTAATACTCACAGATTATTGTCTTTAAAGTTCTCTGCAATCCACTAGAAAAAAATAAGTTATTTCCCCAGATCACCCACTGTGAAAGCTAAAACAGGGCATCTGAAGACCAGAACCTGGTCAGTCTTTTTCACTAGCCAAGGTGCATGGAATATAAAGAATAAACACCAAGTATATGCATGGGAAACTAAATTACACTTACACAGTGCTTTCAGTTCCAGTTCTTCACCAAGAAGCCAAGAAACATATTTTTTCTCTTCCCCTACTTCTCCCAAAACACACAGACACATACAGTCTTTGTGCTGACAGGACCCATTTAAAGAGTTATAGCTGACTCTTGATAATTCTCATTATGTTAATCCACAGACCTGTTAAGTCTCCCTATGAATGATAGTCTGTTTCCAGCTGTCAGCAAGGAATTAATAGCACTCTGCTATACTTTGCTATGAGGTGACTTAAGATTTGGTTTCATAACTGCTTTAAGCTGATGTAAGCCTGTGCTGCCTCTGCCCTTCTTTCCATAACCTGGCCTCCTCTCTTTGCACTATTTCTTGTCCTGATCCCAGAATTTGGGCATTCAGGATCTGCTTGGGGGAAAAAAAATCAGTGATCCAGCTGGTGGAGGAGCTGCATTGTCACTCCTGCTGTGAGCAAGTGGAAGTGTGAGATGCTATAGCCAAGGACAGAAAGCACAGTGGGACCGCTCCTATTGGCAATAGCACATATTTAGGTTTGGCAAAACAGATGCTTAGACATTTTTCTACTGGGGAAATGTCCATGGGCACCTTGCTGAAAACACTGTGAGCATGAAGAGACATCAAATCCACCTTCATAGGCCAGCTTAGCAACTCAGCTCTTCATCTGGAAAGCAGACCAAGGCAGAGAGTGATGGAGAACATCAAAGTCGTAAATGGGAAAAAGTTGGTGATTATTTAATAACCATCTCTTCCACTGCAAAAATTAGAGGCAGGAAATGAAAGCAGCAGATGTCAGCTTCAGAGCAGACAGGAATGGTAGTTTGTTCACTCAGTGAATAGCTGAGCTGTGGAACTCATTGCCACAGGATGTTGAGATGACAAAAGTTTGCATGGATTCAGGAAGCAGCAGTGCAAATTAATGTGAGAAAAATTCATGGAGGGCTTATCGGATGTAGAAACACCAGCCAGATGCAGGATATCCTCCAGCCTCGTGGTAGGCTAGAGGAACATTGCTAGACACTTATTCTTATATCTTCCTCAAGTATCTGCCATTGGCTACTGAATCCCAGCTAACCTGACCCAGAGACAGCAGTGCCTGGAGAAGGACCCCCCACCACAGAGCCGAGCCCAAGAAATGACATTAAAGAGTGAATATCCTGTTATGTGGTGAATCTGACTGCATGTGCACTCTGACTTTGGAGGGCAGTGCTGTGTTAAGAGCTTTGCAGGTGCTGATTCAGGGCACCCAGAGCTGCACGGGCATCTGTCCTCTGTGACACCACCCTTCTCCTGCAGAAGATGCTTTGATACCAGGACAGCTGCTTTCCAGAGCTGGCAGAAGTGAAATAACCACTTGGCATGGTTGTGCCATTCCACGAGTACCTCCTTGAACACACAGGAGCACTTGGCTGTCATAAATAGCAGTGAATGATCCCACACAACCATCCCATCACAGCTCTCACAAAGGCCTGGGATGACTTCCTGTGTGACAAGCAGTGATAGATTATGGAACTCATGGCTCTACTCAAAAGTGCTTTCTCCCCACTGCAGAAGCAAGAGACATTAATTTATCACCTGAATTTTTTTTTTCTCCTTGAGGTTCTGATTTTGGGAATGCTTTGGTGCTTGTCAGCACTTCAGGGCATGCAGCACCTCCCCGAGGTGGAGCCAGAGCAGGGTATTTCTGAGCAGACCAGAGTGAGGGGAGGGAGCAGGGCATGATGGAAGTGAATCATGGATTTGCTGACAGTAGTTTGACCATGCAGGTTCTTTCTGAAGGGTCTGTTTCATGATCTGAAGTGGAAATAATTAAATTACTGAAATACTGAAAACAGCAGGGGGTTGAGTGTCTTTGAAGTGTGCTCAAAACCATCCTGTCACTACTCCTGTGCCTGGAGAGGCACAGACTTTGTGAGCAATGCTTTTCTGATAGAAGTGGGGACTTTGCAACTCCTCACAGCTTGAGAATTAAATCCCTAATTTGATCCCCAGGTCTCTCTGGGGAGAGATGTCATTTGCATGGAAGGGAAATGGAGAAGGACAGGTGGGAGAGAACCTCCTCCTGAATAGATCAAAACCCCTAAGAGGCTTGCTGAGCACTGACAAGCACTCTGGCTGCTCCCTTCCTCAGGTACAACTCAGGAGGCAGTGCTGGCAGCAGGGTGCCAAGCACAGACGGGTGCTGCAGTGCTGCTCAGCAGGTCCCTTGCTCCTGACAGCTCCCCAGCCATCTCAGCAGCAGCAGCTTTGCACCCTCTTTGCTTTGGCAGAGCAGCACAGGTGGCTGCATGTGGACAAGGATTTTGGCACTCCCTCCAACAAGGCGCTCTGTGATCAGTGTGAAATGTTGTCTTTCCCCATTCTGCCTGCATCTCCTCCAGTGTCTGAAATTTCTTCTTCTGAAAACTCACACATCATTAACTTCAAACAGAGACTGGTGCAGGGTGAATCCTGGCAGAAATGCCCAGGTTCAAAAGTGAGCCATTTTAGTTGTGGTCAAGTCCCCTCCTCCTCCACTCTCTGCCTTTCTCCTGCCCTGCCCCTCTGTGCACACACACTGGCAGCAGCTGCAGAGCCAGTGGGATGCTTTGCATTCCTGGCAGAGAAAAAATACAGCAGCAGGTGAAAGGAAGCAAGTACAGATCTGGCACTGTCCCTTGCCAAGCTGCTCTGTAAGAGCTCCTGTAAAAACAGACCTGCCTGTCTGGTTCCTGAACCACTGCAAACTGCTATTTCCAGTGTATCTGTTGAGAATTAACCCATGTCTGAGAAGGGGTAAGGATTTCAGTTTTAAGGGGAGAGGCTGGGGGCTGAAGCAGCAGGCAGAGTCAAGTCTGGGCCACGTTCAGAAAAGCACACACAGCAAAGTACTCTTTGTGGTTTTTGCTGATCGTCTCACATTTGCGTGAAGATAAACACAGGCAGCCCTAATTTTGCACACATGCAGGTGTGGGTGCCTGGTAAGATGGAGTTTCTCCTGGCAAGGTCTCTGAGTATTCCTCCTCTGTAGTGCTAAACTCCGAATTCCCTGCTGTGACAGTGATGCCTTCTCCTGCTCTGTCCGCAGGCCGTCCCTGCGTTGACTGCCACGCGTTCGAGTTCATGCAGAGGGCGTTGCAGGATCTGAAGAAGACAGCGTACAGCCTGGACACGCGGGTATGTGTTTCTGCAGGAATGCTTTCCCTGAGCCCTTATCTCCCAGCGGCCAGGTTTGCCTGGCTGGGTACAGCAGACATGACATCTCTGCTGACTCACTCCCATCCCAGCAAATAGGTTTATAGCAAGCACAGATTATTTTTCACAGTCTGCAGAGGTTCGCTAATGATCATCTAGTCTGACTTCTTGCATAACAGCCTAAGGAATTACCTCAGACAGTCCCTGCAGCAAACAGAGAGGGAAAGAAGATGTAGGAAGGAGAGGAAAACAAGACAGATGATTTACTCTCTGCCTCACAACATTGCTTCCAAGCTTGGACTGACTACTCACTGGGCAGGAGCAGGAATGAGCAGGAGAGAAAGAAGGTGGCAGGCAGAGCTGGCAGAAGAAAGGGGAGCACACACACAGCCCTTGCTCATGGATTGATACTTCATGAAAAAGGATTGATACTTGATTTTTTCTTGCATTTATCACAGCACACAAGGGATTCTGCCACTTCACATGCCAGTCTCCAGGGATCTCAGTGAACAAAATGAGGGTGTGTTAAATACTCTGATTTTAGTAATTCATTCATGTGTGGGTTTATAAATATGTGCAAACTGGCTGGGGTAGGATTTACCACAGTGGTTCTGCTGCTGTCTGAAGTTTGCAAGAGGGAAGAGGTCTCTCTCCTCTAACAAAGCCCCTCCATGCCTTGTCCTACCTCTCCTCCCTTTGAGCAGTGCCCTCTCTCTTGGCAGGTGAGAAGGGCTCCTTGATCCTCTACAGTCACACTCAGCTCAAATTGTCATTTCCAGCAAAACCAATCAAAGGCAAATAAATCAGTTATGTGTCTCAAACCATAAGGCAATTATGTAGCTCTGCCTTTGGCTTCTTATAACCTTAGGCAGCCATGCCAGGCCCTACACAATAAAGTTGGCTTTAAATTGACTTCAGCTTTCTTGAGCTATCAAAACTGATTAGGACAAAGTTCTGAGTGTGGGTTACATTCCATAAGTTTCCCATGCACTGGAGTAATAATAAATAACTCTTAAGTGGTAAAGTGTCAGTAGAGGGGCTTTATCTCCAGCAGCTGTGCTGGTGCATAGCAGAGTTCCACCTGTTTGAGTTAGGGTCAGCTGAAATGTTTTGTACCTACATATGACATGTCAAGACCAGGTGCAACTGCAGCTGTGCTGGTTCTTATACTGTCAACAGGCTTTACGTGGACGTTAAAATTTTTTTGGAATGCAATGGAGGCAGCACAATTCCTTAATCCCACCCACAGAGATATTCAGATGTCTGTGATGTCTCTTCTATCTGGAGAGTGGACTAAGGATGCAGCACACCAGAGAGCAGCACTGTCTTGGTAGAGGTGAGGCAGAATATAAAGGGAGAAGCTGGTCCCCGGGTGCCAGAAGATGAATTTCTGTTTCTGTGAGGACCTGGACAGGCCTGACGTGCCAAGGTACTGAGATAGCTCCCGGTATAACAGAGGAAGGGGCATGGGAACAGTGCATCACAAAACCAAACAGAACCAGTTGTTTGTAAGATCACCCACCCTCAGACAATTGAGGTTAATGCTACTAGTAAATAAAGGCTGTATTATTGTATACCTTTCCCAGCCTTTGGATTGATACTCCAAAGGGCTTCCTATCAGAGATGCTTTGGTTAAACAAATTATTGAGTGATGCAGAGATACTAAAGTGCAATACAGCAGCCAAGGCCCTACAAATGGCACACTGTGTCCTTCTATGCTCTGAAAGGTAGAGCTTCCATAGTCTTACTCCACAGCTGATGCTTGGCTCATGCTGACCAACTGTAATTTCTCAAGTTTTACACACAAATGACTTCATTGAATAGCTCCTGAGTCTTGGAAATTGTTGCTACAAGGGCAAGCGCCATGCAGGATTGCTCCTGCATATCAGGGACTTTCTAAGCCAATGCCATCAAGGCCACAATTAATTTTTGTAATTGATACTTCTCTTTCACAGTCTTTCAGTGCAATTGAGTGCTCCCAGAGCTGCTCTTCCTGCCTGTAAATAGTCCTGAGTAACACCCAGGCAGAGTTTGTGGTAGCAGTGACAGCTTGCTGGCATTACTGAGAAATCCAAAAAGCCTGTTTGATGTTAAGATGATTCCATGATTTCTCCTGGGCTCCCAACAATGGGAGCATTCACTCATCCAAGATTTCATTGTGCAAGCAGGGAGCAGTGTTTAACAGTGCCTGCCATTTCGCTAAGCTGATAAGTGAAATCAGGCAAGGAATGTGAACAAGCCCTCTTTAATGCAAAGGTGGATGACAAAAGTTTGAGTCGAGGAGGTTATAATGCTGGATAGGGGAGGGAAAGCCGTTCTGAAGCAGCCTGTCCTGCACAAGCTTGCAGTCTGAGAACAAGAAATGAATAACAGAGAGTGGGCACTGCTGGGGACAGAGGCACTGCTGCCCAAGCAAGGCAGGAGGGGAGCAGGACCCAACAGGAGTGCCCAGCTACTCCTTTGGAAACTGCCTTTGTTAATGAGCCCTTTGCTGTATCTGATGTGTCAGGAGTATCAGAGGAACACCAGCAGGCTGAAGACCTTGTTGTTTCACAGAGCTTTGAGATAATTTCTTAACAAGTGGGTTTCAAACCTCTGAGTTTTTGCAGTGCAGATGGGAAACTCATTCACAGTGAATTTAAGCCCACTAAATTATTTTTTTCTTCACTCAATAAACTCTTCAAAGACAGTCTGCAAACTGCTTGAGGGACCGCAGACCACAGGGTGGAAACCACAAGATATGCTCAGGAAGAATTTTCTCTTCAGTCACAATTGCACTTGCTGAAGTGAATTCCTTGCACCAACAATTTTGAATCTCATGAGAAATTGGCGTCTGAAACAATGGTGCCATGCAAAAGATTCAGCCTTTGTTTTTCCAAAAGTGTGATAAGAATCCACAAAACATTTAAGTTATTTGATCAAAATTAAGTAAGTGATACTTGAATATCTTTAAAGATCTGAAATTAATCCCCCTCCATATACAGAGAAAAAAAAGCTTGGAAATGCTTTTCCACTAAGGACCTCCAAATACAACAGCAAGTAATTTTAAATTACGTATATTGGGAATGGTTTTTAAGCTTTCACTCAAGTACTAATAATAAAGCTACTGTCAGTAATTTAACTCAGATTGAAATAGGAAGCACACACTCAGACCTAGATCTGCCTGAAAGATTATGAGTTTCAGACAACAGGGTTAGACTGACAGCTGGATTCAACTCAGAGTTGTTCTAGAGAAGCAGCAGTGTAACTGAGAGCACAACTGGCTCTTCAGCACTTGCTATCTCATGCAATTAAATTATACAGGACTGAAGGCATTGTCAACAGGAAGCCATCAATCACCACGAATTAAGAGCAGTGCAATTGAAAGGGGAATTTGTCGCAGCCCTTATAAAGGACACCTTAATAATTTTGACAGCCTACTCCCTAGAAGTTAAATATGAAAATGAAAACATTAAAACTATAAAAATACTCTCCCCTTCTCAGTTCTGAATATACTAATTTCATCACTTTTTCTGGATGAAAACCAGCACAAATAACTGATTTTTCACTGAGCAGAGCACCTTGGCTACAGCTGTGCAGAGGGATTAGATCTAATCAATTATATAATCTTTTAAAGCAGTATATTCAGTTCTTTGATTTAATGTTTTTTTTTTTTTTTGGTTTTGTTTTGGTTTTTTTTTCAGACAGAAACTCTTCTCCTGAGAGCTGAAAAGAGAGGCCTGTGTGATTGCTTTCGTGCAATACATTGAAATGAGTACTGGGATTTGGCCAATGGACATTTATTAATTTTTAAAATGCTGTTTGGTAAATTACAGGAAGATACAGAGTGCAAGTTGTGCCCCACCATAAGGAAAAGCCTTTTTATCAAAACAGGTATAGCTCAGTTAGATTATTTTTGCTTTGTTGTGGTTTATCATTATTCTATGTGATATTGCATCTGCTGAAATGTCAAGAGAAGAAATAGTGCCAAAGTCTTGCTTATGGGTTTTATGCAAGGACGGCATCCTGCTTTTTTGGTATTTCAAGCCAAAAGTTGTCCTTGGACTCCCAGGCCAACCTCTTGGCTTATGTGAATTGTCATAGATCTGTGAAAGTCAGTGAAGTTGATTTTAAAAATGTATTTATAGAAGAATAACATGAAAAGGAAGCTACTTTGCCATGATGCATAGATAAACATTTACAAACAAGCATATTTGGCATTATATAGAAATTAATAGTTATCACTCACTGCTTGGCAGTCCAAGGAAGGGATTTGTTCCCCAATTGTATCAATAGTCCAGTGCACAGCAAACACAGTAATCTGTCTCACAGTTTTAATTTCTTCAGAGCCACACAGTAGCTGTGATCTTTTTCGGAGAGATTTATTAAGTATCTAGTGTGATCAGTAACATTTGTAATCACATGAATACTGCCTGGCAGTTGAACTGATTGCATCTGCCAAAATCTTCTGGAGAAGTGTCTTTCATTAAGCAAATCACATGCTGGATTGAACCACTCAAACTGGCCTCTACAGAGAGTTTTGGCAGAGAGCCCACACAACGCCTGCCTGTCTCTTGTAAACTGTACTTTGGGAAATACTTAAATTCTACCAAAATGGTCCTTAGCTCTTGCATGGACTCTGCACTCCTTCATGGTGGGTTACAGTGCTGATGTTATTCGAATTCCTGCTGCAGTCTGAGACAAGAGAGAACAAAACAATTTGAGTAGTGTGGTAGTAGTAGACAAGATGGTGCCTTGTTACTCTTTAAAAGAGAATAGAAAATCCTTTCTCATTGTTTGCATTTTTTCCTTTATTTTGGGAAGGAGAACAGAAAATGGCCCCAGTGGAAAATTCCTGTTGATACTAATAGGTTTTTCATTGGGCTTAAAACATCATCCCCAAAGTAGAGATTTGTGTATCAGCTCAAGCATCTATGGACAGGCTAGAAACCTTTATACAAACAAGAATATTGGAGCAGGATCAACAAAAAAGTGATTTTCAAAGTAATTTTACTAATTCTTATTAGTCTGTCTGTCTTTCCATAAGTGGCTGTGTTTTTGATATTTTGCTCTCAGCTTGCTCAGTAAGTTAGGATGGAAGCTATCTGTGGGTTTCCAAACTGCTTCTCTCCCATTTTGTCTACAACATCAAACACATGGAAATAGGGAACTTTGACCCACTGCTGACTTATTATTTCAAGTGCAGTCATACTCAGTAACATGAAGGAGTGTCTTGCATATATTCTGCCAAAGTTGTCTGAAAGGCGTGTGGTTCTCAGCAAAGAAAAGCTTCCTTGCACCTGCATTTCAAATAAGAAATCTGCTTTGTCCTTTGTAGTATTCCAGCAAACCCCTTTGTAGGTCCTTGGGACCTGTTTTGTGTACAAGAGAGGCAGCATGACACAGCAGCAGCTCCCTTCTGATACATCACACTGCACTGTGGCACTGGTCAAAAGAGCAATAAGGTTTTCCTCATAGACCAAATTTTATTGTACAAAGAAAACAATAGGATTAACACAGCTTCCTTGCAAAATACCAACCTTTGGCTTCTTTACTCTCACTTATATTTGGACCAAAGTAATGCACAGCTTTTGAGCCAGCTTTTTGCAGGAGATGGAGTCCCAGCACTGAAGCTGTGAATTTTCCAGCACAGCTCCTTTTTTCAGGAGACAGCATGTCTATGGTTTGGTATTGCTATTGTGCATGCTTATTCTGCTGGTACCCTAAAGAATCTTGCAAAGTCCTGTTACAAGAACTGGGGTTTTTTGTCTTATGTTTTCATTTAGAAAAATGATTGCTCACAGTTGAGTTTTGATATATGCAGCTTGTTATGACAGAAAGGTGGAATGAATGACAAGTGGATGTTGTCTGACTCCCAAAGGGATCAGAGTGACACTGCAACTTTATGGTTGTAACAGTGATTATTCTATATTTCTCTTTGTCTGTAATACAACACAATAAAAGGGCAAGATGCATTATAGTATTTGGTGTGCTTTGTTTCTGATTTGACAAACTGATGGTGCTTATGCATTAATTAATGTCTGTTCTTTAATTAAGTAGAAAATACACAGAGAAGAAATGTTATTTTTAATACAAAAATAAAAAGACCTTGCATTTGGGCTAAATGTATTAATGTGTTCTTATTTGCTGAAGTAGAAAACTCACTCTTATTTGAAATAAAGGTACAGCAATGATTTTGTGAGCTTCTTTAAGGACCTCTTACTCTATACTTGGCGCTTTTGATAAACTTCCTTATAATTGCAGGATGGCATGAAGAAAAAAATGGAGCTAGATAGTTTTAATTTATTTTTGCTCAGGAAGTTAATTTAAATTCAGAACCCCTTGAGTCTTCACTTATTAGAAGAAACCATGTATTTTGCAGAAGGATTTAATTGCAGGAGTGCTTTAAGCAGAAAGTTTTTTTCTCCCACCCAACACTTCCAATGCTTTTTTTGCTGCAGAGCCAAGGCAGTTCTCATGACTTTTTGAAGCCAAGCTGTCTTCTCTTCTCTTGGTGCAGTGCTGCTGCTGCTGCTAGCCCTGGGCACGTGGCACTTGTACACAGGGTGGAATGCAGGTGGTAACCTGTGAAATTCACAGCCAAGTCCTCCCTGGAAAAAAAATAATCATATTAGTGTGCTGCTGTCTGTGGGCAGGCAAGGTGACAGAAACCCTGGTAATGATCCCCACATCCCCAGAGCTTCTCATACCTGAGCCAGTGCCTTCTTTGGGGGTAATCCTGTGTATATTCTAAGTCAGTAGCTTTGAACTGAGTCTCAGAACAAGTCTCTGAAGACATGTCTGGATTTCATTCTGGAAATGGAAACACAGTTTACCTTGCTTGTAATGTAGAATCCTGTTGGGTAACATCAAAGCTCAGTAGTATTATTGCTAGCTGAGTCTAGCTGGTGAATGGATTCTCTGCAATATGCTGAAAATCCTGTGGAATACTCTCTCCAGATAGAAACCTCTTATTTAGAAACCAGTTTTGTCTTTGT
This sequence comes from Toxostoma redivivum, assembly GCA_013397375.1. Classification (NCBI taxonomy): domain Eukaryota; kingdom Metazoa; phylum Chordata; class Aves; order Passeriformes; family Mimidae; genus Toxostoma; species Toxostoma redivivum. The sequence goes on from VXBI01012068.1 coordinate 1,021,110, forward strand.
ACACAAAACCAGTCTGCAGGTAACTCCTAGGTGATCTGAGCATCCAATATGCATTCCCCATTTTCAGAGAAATAGTTACAAAGTGTGGAAGTCGTTCCTTTAAGAGTGACCATGTGGTTTCTATGCCCTTCTCTGCACCTGCCTCAGGCTGGAACCCAAAAACAGGAGCTCCTCCTGTAGCACTGGGACTCGTGGTTTGCACACAGATCTCACCCTGATGAGACAAAGCACTTGCTGACCTGAAGGAGGCTAACAGGAGTCCCAGCTCAGTTCAAAGTTTAGTTCAAAGGTAATTTAAAAGCAGAAGAGCTCTGAGGTTGTTGAGCCTTTTGTGAGGCAGAGACACATAAAGGATGTTTTCTCTTTGGAACTGGCACAAGGCAGGAAATTTGCCCTTGCCCCTCTTGGCCTGCAGATAGAGATCCCCTTACCTAAAGCAATGTTCTGCTCTGTCCTTCCCTGGCCAGGACTCAGTGTGTGAGAGAAGAGGGGAGCAAGTGTGGAGGGGAAAAGACACCTGCCCTCTGCAGCCTGCCTGTGTTCCTGGTAAATCAGGGCTCCTGGAGGAGAAACCAGAGCTGCAGCCTCCCAGGGATTTATGTGCTGAGCGTGGGAAGCAGGGGCTGCAGTCACTCTGGCTGAGGGCAGTGCTGCAGCCAGTGTCACAGCAGTGTTGGAGGCAGGATTTGTAAAGGGGAGCCCAGAAATGTTGTGTGCACTGGTGCAAAAGAAGGGATCATTCTCCACACTCTCATCAAGCACGGCATGTAAAATTTCCAAACTTTCCAGAACTTACTTTTGAGAGCTGTGCAAAGAAATGCAGATGGAAGAGGTGGTTGTGAATAATCCCTGTGTTCCTCAGCTGAAGCTGTGCAGAAGATGGGAAGTCTCAGGGAGGCTGTGTGCTGTGCTTGTTCCCAAAGAAGATATGGAAGAGACGGAAGCATCTTTTGCAAACTGGTATTTGGTGATTTAAAGATTAAGGGGAAATTAATTTGCAGGTGCTTTTACCATCTAAAGAGAAAGGCAACACTCACTTAAAGAGTGTTCTTTGCAGGAAACATTAAATAGAAGTGGAAAACTAATATTAATTGCAAATATATATGTGTGTGTGTGTGTATAATAGGTATAAAATATTTAGCCTCACTTTTGCTGTATTAAACATTTTGAAGAAATAACTCCTGGCTGCAGTCGGTGAAGCAGATGGGTCTGCTAAACCTCTGAAAAGTCACTGTGATTTTCCAATGTCTGATTCTGTTTCTGCCTTGAACAGGCCTTGGGGTTCTGTTCAGAACATGCACCTCCACATAGGCTGAGGAAGGAATTAATTTTACCCCATTTGCTCATGATAATTTGTTGACTGCTGAAAAAGGATCCCACAACAGAAGGGCCTTTGGTCCAATGTGGACAAGCTTCTGTGGTCTTGCTGTGTTTTCTATGTATGTGGCTGGAAACAAGTTGAAGTTATTAACTTGCTGAATTCCAGAGGGGAGGAATGAAAAACACCAGGAGGCTCTTAAAAAATCACTTAATCATTCTCATGATTCTTGAGGAGACTGAAGCACATGGTAGACTTTGCAGGAGTTCATTTGCCTCAAACCTGTGTTATTCCTTCCATCCCTGAGCTGGATGGCAAAGGGAAGACAACTGGATCCTTGAATCATGTCATTCCAGTTGGCCACTGAGCTCAAAGATGTTGGTGAGGAAAAGCAAAAGGCCCAGTGGCAGCACAGAGCAGCCACCTATGTGAAGCTTTATACACTGAGTATAAAGTACCAGGTACCTGCTTGCCCTGTCTGTGTCCCTAGCAGACAAAAAAGAATTAACACTGATGGCATTCCTAAATGTACATTGTTACATCTCTAGTTCACTGCATTCATAGTTACCTTTCCCAGGCAATAGCTCCTTTCAGAGAAGTCCCCAGTAAACCATAGACCATCTGTACAGCCTGGCTTGTCCCAGCATTCTTTGGACTCCATATCATGGTTCTGTTCATGTTGAAATCGTCAGAGCTGTTTTCTCAACACTGTGGCCTGAAGTCTACCCTTATAGGCCCACATGGGAATCTCCATGATCTCATTGAAACCACATGAGGTGACCCAGGCTTGTTTCACAGAACACAGGGCTTTGTTTCCTCTGTGTGCCTAAAACAGCTGCCTTTTGGATCTCCTACACTTCCCTTACAGTGCTGCAAAAGGCTTTCCTGGACAGAGAAAAGCTCCTGTGCCTCAACCCTAGAAATACAGAGCAGGGGGCTCAGGGCTAAAGGAATTTGATCCTATAAATTATGTTTCTCAAGCTGATCATGAGCTCAAAGTTAAATATTATCCATAGTTCAAGTACTGACCATGTGCAATAGCAAACAGAAGCCCAGCCTTTTTATAGTGGTGCAGAAGGTATTTCATCATCTTAAAAACATTAAGATACTAAAGATAGATGGTGCCTGCAGCATGGATTACTGAATCTGTTATATATCTGTTTTTCCTGACTGTTGGTACATCAACTGGCTTTTACCAGTTTGTACATTATAGATGGGGACAGAATGACACATCTCAAGGGGACAGATTCTCTTTACATCAGATTTCATACCATATAAATAAATGAAAAAGGAGAGGTAAAACTATGGATCTACAGTTTTTTTTCCCCATAGAAACACAATAATGATAATAAGTCCATCTTCCCTGATGTTTAATTCCTTTTATTTTAATTGCTTATGAAAGTGTGCCTGTATCTCACTACTTAAGTGTCCTGGTTTACAATTCAAAATGTATTCTATCACCATCTGTTGAAACAAGAGAAGGGCTGATCCTTATCTCTATGGGAGATATCTTCTGTTAATGGGCCATTAAGTCCCATTGCTTGACTGATAAGATTACATCATCCCATTGGGAGATGATCCAGCCACGGGGAGGAGCCATGCCTTTCCCACCTAAATAAAAACCAAGATTTAGAACACCAAAGCGGCCTTTTCCCCTAGATCCCAGAGGAGAAAACCAGGCTTTTCCACATCATCACAGGACCTTCGGAGGAAAACTGCACCTTCTACAGGAGCACTGCTTCAACAGAACCACATCTGTCATCCAGGAGGACTGCAGCCACCATTTAATTGGACTGCACCAACACCCTGATTGCCAGGGTGTCAGGTTGTATTCTGACTCTGTCAGTGGTCTTATTTTGTATTATTGCATGTATTATATTTTTTCCTATTAAAATTGTATTACTGACTTGAAGTCTCACTGGTTTTGCTTTTTCAAACCAGTACATTTGGTTAGAACTGTTAGTAGCTTTGCATATTTTTGGAGGACAGCATTAGGAAATGTGTGAGTGAATCTTGACGTGCTGTAGGAGCCAACAAGGCAACATTTGCTTTGGCAGTAGAGAGAAGCCATCCTGTGAAGGTACTACATTCCTCTGGAATAATGCTAGGATCCCACTCCTGACACCAATTAAGGTTATGACTCTCTGGAACAATATTAAGATTCGATTATTTAAAGATGACTGCTTGAATTAAGGGATGCTAAAGTCAATAGTACAGATTGCATTTAAAAGTANGGTATATGAGGGAGTTGAATGTATAGCAGACTGTAAAGCATGTAAAACTCATCAATAGCAGTTTAGTACAAGCCTGAAGAGGAATTTGGAAGCCAGGAATTTTTGAGCTATGATACAGCTTTGCCACTTGAGTGCTTTCAGGTATTGCCCATGTTTCTTTTTCCATCTCTGGCCTTCAGATTCATCAAAGGAGAAATATTCTTTCCATAAGAAGAATGCAAGCCACTGTGTCTCAATTGTAGATGTATTAAAGGCAAATATTATTGTGTATGAAAATGGAAAATTCTTCAAGTTACAATTGTTTTAACGTGAAATCAGTAGACATAACTCTGTCTGACTTCTGGCATGAAAGATAAAAAAATATTGTCTAACTATTGGCTAACTACTGTCTAACTATTGTTTGGTTAATACCTGAGTAATACATACAGGCAATAAAGAAATAAGTGTTATACATTTAAGCTATTTATCAAATCACTGATTTTCTTATTTGGAAACTAATGAAAAACTTTATTTCAAACTCTGGTCCACATTTCTAATGCCTCTTCCTGAGCTGTGGTTTTTATATTTCCTTCCCCCAAACAACCATGTCAGTAAGTTTCAATGCCAAGATGTGCAACAGCAAGGCAATACCAAGGTGATTTTATAAGCATTCACAAAGGAGGACAAAGGAGAAGGTTATAAATTTCTGTTTAGAGACTTGAGGTAAGATGTGATGTGCAAGGCCCATCGTAACATGACCTTCTCTCTCTAAATAGACTGCTGTATATTGGCTGCAAAAGAAAAGTAGTCCATGTCAAATAATGCACTGAATAATTGTGATTTTCAATTTGTGAAGCAATTCTGAAAAATGAATTATAAGGACTGCAGAACTACTTCATTGTTGTGCCAAAAAAAACATGCAACAAAAGCCAAGGAGAAGTGGCAAAATTTAAAACCTTCTTCATTGCAAATAATCAACTATTTCCCATACATACAGTTATATAACAGAAGCAAACAACATTGTGATGTAGTTTGAGTTGGATCTGGAGGTAAATTAATTCTCTCATTGGATTTAATAAGTGTTGGACCTTGGTCAGCTCTCTAACAGCAAGTGCAAAGATGCAACAAACAAAGTCATAGCAAAAATTTGGGAAGACAAATATGATAAACTTGGGAAAAGGCATTTAACTGCTTTCCATTTGACATGAGGTCTGCTTTACACCATGCCCATTTAAAAATTCAATTGCACGTGGCACGTGAGCAAGATTTTTTATTGCCTCCTCAAGATCAATGCTGTAAGCAGAAAGAAGCTTTGGACTAAGTTTATTAGAGAAGCTTTCCTATTGAGTCACAAGGTGCAGAAAGGACTCCCTGTCCCTCTAAACTCCTTCTCAGAGAGGAGTATGGATCTGGCTGGGTCCAATCCTAGTCCCAGACTTAGTCAAAGGGTTTTATAGCTGCAATTGAATCTTTGCACGACTTTGTTCCATGGGATTAAGGATGGCAATCCAGATATATTAATAAGATTATTGATTTTATTGATTATTCTAATGATAACCATTAGAATAAAGGACCCTAATCAGAATTATTTACTGGACAGTATAGATATAGTTACTAGCATAGTGCACTATTTTCTGAAGCAATATTGAAGCAATGATATTAAAGACAGTAAAATAATTATTAAGTAGAGACTGGATGTTACTCTCCCATACTAACAACTGAGGGCAAATCTCTTTCACTTGGCCTTGAGGAGCCTCCCCACTCATGGGAGAATCTCACAAATGCTCTTAGAAAAGGTTTGTTAGAAGTCCCTGCCATTAAAAAGTGAGACTTGTTGGCTCCTTTATCGGTAATTTGCCTGCTACATCCTTACTAGTGCCAGTTTCTGACAGGAAACATTCACATCCTCAGAATGTTTAACTTTGAGACTGGTGAGTCAGGCTGGTCTCAGCGTTCTTCAACACCAAAAGCAGTTCAGTGTCCCTTCCTTCTCTATCCACCACTGATAACTTTTGCAAATAGGGTAAAGTTCCAACTGTATTAACCCCACTTAGTCAAAGCAACTTGCTATAATCAGTTGCCATTCAGACCCACAGTTTATTCATTTAAGGTCACCTGATGGCTTGTGTACATCAGGACAGGAACTTTATCATCAAATTCAGTCTGCAGTTAGCCAGTGTGAGGTTTTCTGGCTGAGACTGGCACACAGCTGGTCCTTTGGATGCCCACATACTCCTGTCAGTCACTGACAGCCTGGAGAAAGCATCCAGGCCCTCTGCCTGGGTCACTGACTGTCTCTGTGGGGAACAGTCCTCCTGGCAAAGTGCTCTGGCACATGGAGCCTGGGAGGGTGAGCCATTTCCCTGGATTTGTCACTTCTCTGGGATGTTCAGCAGGCTGTGCCTAGGCACTAGGACTGCCCTTGGGCTCATCCTTCCTAAAGAGAAAGGTACAGAAACAGCTCTGCCTTTCTTCTGGGTCTGTGAACCAAGTGTTAATGGGGAAAAAGGTTCATATTTTGTAGGAATTGAGAGTCCAAATTTAGTTTTGCCTGAGGCATTTGGGCTTGGCCCCTTTAGGAGGGGTGCTCCCCTGCCCTGAGCTGGCTCCCAGCAGACTTCAGTAAAAGCCCAGCCTTGTACTGTCTGACATTTATTGCTCACAGCCACCCCTTCACCTTGAGACAGCCATACTGCAGGATTTGGGATGATACCAGCATAATCTTGGTGTATTGTTTGTTTGCAAGGAAGGAGCAGATCTAAAATGCAGTTTGCTACTGTGTTACATCAATACCACAACTGTGACGAAATTACATGGAAGCCACTGTATGAAAGCCTCAAGGTCAGTCACAGAATCTTCCAGGTTATTTGTGCTAACAAATCCAGCAGTCCAGAAGAAGAAATCGAGATTTACAAAAAAAGCGTAAGATTAAATGAATATATCCAATTTGGTTCTCTTAATTTTGTGCCAATTTTCATGTTTCAAGTCATGCTAGCTAGAAATAACAGCAGGAAATAGTGCAGAAATTGTATTAAATCTGAAAATCTCATAACTCCAGAGAGCTGATGTTTTTAATGAGTTGCCTTTCATTGTTTCAGTAGATTAAACATGAAGAGCCCTACCACAAAGACCCCAGCAGCCTGTAGTCAGAGCTCCATCAACTTCTTCAGAGTTCAACTACTGATTAATTTACTCTGGTGAATCAAAGGTTGCTTCTACATCACATAATTCATCACATTTTGATGTAGATTTGGGTGAGTTTGATATGCCTCATTAAGCAAATCAGACACTGGGCTCACACACGCAGATGGCCTCTCAAACACTTCCCAAAGAAGTGACTGTGGAGCTCAAGGGCCCTAGGTGTGATCTCAGATTCAAATCAATTTTGTGGTGTTTTGTGAAGTTTAGCATGGAAAGCAAAGCAGGAGAGATGTGCAAGGATACCCGCAGATGAGCAGAGGGAAAGAGACTGAGTGGATGAACTGGCTGGAGCAGTGAGCCAAGATACAATGCTCCAGATCTAATGCTCTAGAGGTTCTTTCTGTAACAACTGCTCCAGCTCTGCACATCTCAGGAATCAGTATGTGCCACCAGAGTACAAACAATAAATCTTGAGAGGTGCTACAATAGCAGCTTGCTTAAAACAACATACATCCATGCTTAACAGCTTTGGAAAATTGGACCTTGAGGGCTCAGCATGCTTTGGGATTCATTGCTTCGTGAGTTTTGCTCTGTGTTCGATGGAGCCATTATTCAAGCCATGACAGTATTTTCCATTATGTATCCATGTTTGGAACCACTGAGAAAAGATCTCCAGATGGAAATGTAGTGTGCAAACTACTCAAATGCTATTTTTGGTAACAGCATTTGCAGAACAATTGTTTGAGACTTTACAATAGGCCCTGCTGAAAAAGTGACACTCTGGCTGGGAAAGGTTGAAGGAAACAGAAGGGCTCCAGCCCATTCCTTGAGGGCAATTATTTCAAAAAGACATTTAGAAAAGCAAGCTGGGGGGTTTAACTTGAAGAACTTTGTGGGTGAAACATTTTAAGATAAATTTTAATACATGAAGAGATAAGCTAGTGTTGCCATACTCAGCAGCCCAAGGTCTATCCATCAGGAATCTCTGAGGAAGTGGGAAGGGGCAAGGCTTCAGGCTGCCTCCTGTCAAACCTGGCATGAAGTGCTGGAAACTGGGGCTCAGAAAGTTGTGGAGAGGAGTTGAATAAACCAACAGCTTCCTCAGCCTGCAGATTTTATAGACAGAGAGGGCATTCTTAGAGTGTTCTCAAAAGGGTCTTCTAGGGACTGCAAATGTTGTGGATGAGACAAAAAGGGTCTAGGCAAATCACAGTGGGATTTAAGCTGTGTTAAGCTGATACATTTTCTTGGAAAACAAGTGCTCTTTGTATCATTGTAAGTTAAAATGTTGTCATTTGCACAGCTTTGCTAGAATATAAACCATTTATTTTCTTTATTTGGAAAAGCATGACTATGCTATTGCCATTTTAAGCTCTGTTTTGGGATCCTGGGAGTGGTCTTCTGGAATGGATTAACCTGTACTATGAATTAATTCCTTCACCATGATTTTAAGATAACTGTAAAGGAATAAGCTCCTTAGTGGAACGAGGTATCTGAAATATTAGGAGATTCCAGACAAAGCATTGGTACCTGTGACTGCCCTACAATACATGCAAGATCACTCAAGAATTTGACCTATGTGAGAGGGGCCTGAGGCTGTCAATGTATAAATCTGGTTGTCAGTCACAGACTGGTTTCTTTTTTTTTAGTGTGATTTGTTTTGTCAATGTCTTGAGTACATTTGGACCTCTGAGTCCTTCCTGTGCCTGCTGTCTCTTTGAGTGCCACATTTGTGTAGACAACCAGGCTGAAACGCTGATGATTATTTTGTTTCCATGCATTTGTTAGCATGATGCAATTCTACATTGCTCCCTGAATTTTTACTTTTAGTTAGAATTTTCCTCTCTGGGAGTTTGAAAACCCCATTCTTACAAATTTCTAACGGAAAATAGGCAACTAAATCTTTCACCTGTCTTTCCTTTTCTGGGTCATCTAACTTTATACAGAGGCTCATCACTCTGTGGAACCTGTGAATCTTTGTCTTTTATTGATTTCAGCTTCTTGATCAGCTCTCATCACCAGAAAAGTAAGTGCTGAGGCTGGAAGTCTGACACAGTTGTTCAAGGCTGGCTTGTTTTTCCCTTTGGGTATTTTCTAGAATATATTCTTATACATAATGTAACTCTTTCTCCTTAGTCTTCTGTTTCACAGTTCTCCAAAGCCTTGGCGCTTCTTTCCGTGTCAATAAAGGTTGGCACGCTTTCAATCACAGCGCTTTGGAGCTTTATTCTTTTGTGCTGAAAGAGTCACTGCTAGAAAATGCCTGAGGAAAGCACAGCTATATGTTATAAGGAAGGTTTATGTCATTAGAAAGGGAAGCTTATCTTAAGTAGTGTTCTAATAAATAGGTTTTATTGAGTTTTGTTGTTTCTGCCCAAGAAGAGAATAACAGTGGTGGCAAGGACTGAACTAGAAAACACAAATGGAAGTGCAGAAAGAAAATGGCATAGGTTTGCTCAGCTTGCTGGCAAGGGCATCAAGAAGTTGAAAAAGAAAATTTGATCAATGTTTTCACCTTAAGCAACAACTTATGTTTTCATTGAGGAACATGGTTTTTCAAGTTGACAATGTTCTATTGAGTTTCTGCATAAATAAATGATCCAAGTAACAGATCATTAATGATCCGTTGTGCTGAGGGGGAATAGAAATGCCAGTGGAGGAATGTGCTGCAAGTGATTGCATCCAAGTGACCTAGGTGCCCACCTGCTCCTGGAATAGATGGGGAGAACTCAATGTTCAGGGAACAAAATATCAGGATGCAGTGGAAGTGATTGAAATTCCCAAGGTCCTGTGCTGTTGCTGGGGAACAGAACAGCAGCAGTGGGACAAGTGGAGTCCAGTCCTTCAAGACCTTAAGTGGGCATGACTCATCAGCCACACTTGTTTGTGTGTGAATGGTGCTATCTTAGAGGCTTCAGCTAAACTGGGATACTCATACAAGAGGGGCAGCCCAGAACATATTAAAATCCAGGGGCATGGAGATAGAAAACAAAGGATACAGACCAGTTCATTGTCCTCATGCTGCCAGCACTGGGAGGTGAGGGAGGCAAAGGAACACTCCAAATTCTGTCAGTCTTCCACCAGGGTACAGGCTTCCACCAGGGTACAGCAGCCAGTCAGTACCATTTTGGGCCCTCCATCCTGTCCGCTGAACGGCCCAACACTGACTGTACAAAAGCTGAAGAAAGGAAAAGGAAGAGCTCAGCAATGTCTGTCTCTGAGCTTTGCAGTATCTTGAGAAAAAGAAGGGACCATCTTCCATAGTTTTAGAAGAGGGAGTTGTCCCCCTTGAGGATGGGGAGGGACAGCATTTTATGTGCAAATAGGTTGGGTTGTTACAGTGCTTCCCCACTACTTATTACCATTGCAGAAAATGCACATTTTTGAAGAGCTACTCATCTATTGCTGTCTGAGAATTGAACTAACTTTATGACACTGGCATCCAAAAATATGGGGTCTTACAGACACCTAAGGCACAACTGCAGGGCTCAGTTCAGATTTTAGTGTGTCAGTTCCTCTCAGGCAAGTGTGGTCAACAATCAGGTTCAGCCTCTCAAAGAAGAATAAGTGGTACAAAGAGAAAAAAGTGTATCCCTTTGGCCAGCAGTGACCTCTGTGGACATTTGGGAAGCCAAGTGCATTGTTTGGCCTCAATGCTCAGCCTCAGAGAGCCAGCAAGACCAAACTGATGGATAAGAGGGAATGACAGTAAGTACATCTGTGTGCTTTTGGATCTGCAAGCATCTTTATATAAATATAATTCAGCTGATAGAGGCTTGGGGGGGCTGTGTCATGTACTTAGTCTCTGCTTCAGAGCTATTAGCATGCTTGGTACAATTATAAATGCACTGAGCCACAGTTCAGACCTTATCACATTTATTTCTTTCGCTCTGGCAGCCTTTCAGACATGGAAGTACAATATTCAGCCCCACATCTGAACTCCTGAAGTGATCACTTTTTTTCCTGGCTGGAATGACACTTTCAGCAGGATCTGTGCCTCTTCAAGCAAAACAGATTATTGGGTCAATAGCTCTTCAATTTGCAAATCTCAAACTTTTGAATTTAATTTAAGGAAAAAACTGCACAAACATATCTCAGCCAATTGCTCACACACTACTGTATTGATATAGCATGATATCTTGAAGTCAGCCATCAGTTGTAAGTAGATTTTGACTTACAGGAAAAGGTCTGATTTGGTCTTTGAATTTCTAGTTCTGGCTCACCAGTGTCTGAAACCTTTGGAGTTTTTCTCCCTGAAATGGTAAAATGGATGGGCAAGGTCAGGTTTGTCTTGGATATGGTACTGTTTGCTTTACAAAAACTGTATTTAATGTCCTTTCTCATAATCTGTATTTAATGTCCTTTCTCACTGAGCACTGCAGCACTGTTATAATTCAAGGCCTTTTCTCTACTGCCATCTTTGAGCACCTGCTCCACATCTTCCTGTTCCTTGGATAAGGAGTTCTGCTCATCTGTCAAGTCAGTGAGTAGAAAGATCCATTTGATGGGTTGCTGAACCCATAGTAAAAACCACACTTCAAATCTGCTGTTTACATTACTTTAATTCTAGGAGGGTTACAGGAAGGTTGCAGCAGAAGACAGGAACGAGAAAGATAACACAGCTGATGATTCAGAAGCAAAATTCACCACTACAAAAGATCTGTATGCATTATTTATAGAGTAGGCTGGCGCTGCTTCTTTGAAATCACTCTGCCCTTATGTTTTGGCTGCTCTTCTACAAGTCTGCAGAGAAGTGGGAGACAAGATGATGAAGCAGAGGAGACATGTGAGAGTCTGGGCAGAAGGCCATTTTGATGGGTTACATGAATCAAAAGGAATAAACCCTGGATGTTTCTTGTGCATTTCACTGAGTGCCATTTTTCAAGGTTTACCTGAGGTTAATTAAAAACCTCGTCCCTGCACATAGAAATACAGCAGAGTTGGAGAGCTACATTTCTCTTTAAGCAGGAAGGAGCTATGCCTGGTCTCCTAGGATAGGTGTGTCCATAAATTCTTTACACAAGAAGGCAAAGGCTTCTCACTTCCTAACCCAACTGTGTGAGGCTTGCTTTCTGTACCATGAGTTCAACACTTGCCAAACTTCCTGCTCATCAGCATTCTCACTGAGGTCAGTCCATTTCCTACTGGAGGTTCTGTGCATGTGTTGGTAGGGACTTGCTTCGCAGCTCGCTTGCTGTGAGATGCACAGCCTCTGGCTCTCCTAGAAGCATGTACCTGCCATGTACAGTCATTTAATTTGCCCCCCTGTTTGATTTCTCTGTTGAACTCTCGGTGTTGTTGACTTGTAGCAATTACAGGGTTTTCTGCCAATTAGGCAGTGGAGATGAGCAGCAATGGGCTCCCAAACTGCCCTTCTGATACTCTGGCTGCTCAGTGCACTGCTGAGCTGCCGCAGGCTATTGCGGAGCTGTTGGCAGTAGCATTTTTCTTCTGCTTGCTGAGGGCTTTTGGGTCAGCCTGCAGCCTCACAAAATCTATTCAAGGAAGAATTAAAGTTGAAGCTAGTTCTTGCATAAAAGCAACAGAGAGAAAAAGGCCAAAAAATACCCATTCTTCTGTAGCAATTGTCAGGAAAGAGGAATTTTCTCTCTACATTAAAAACACCATTATAATTCACTGGGGAACACAATGTGGTGTTCTTCACTTATGTAGGGCTCACAGATACAGCTTCTGGGCTCATCAGAAGCTAACTCAGCCTCCAGAGCAGTTTTGGCAACACCTGTAATCCCCATGTGCCCCACTTCCCAATCAATTGACTGAAACCCTTTTTCTAATGCCTGCCTGGTTTCTCTTGGAAGCAATTTGGGTTAATAGCTGTCCTATCAATTTGCAGTGACCTGTAGGAGGAGGGCACCAGATTTCAGGTGGTAGCTGAAACTTCTGTTTTTCATTAATAATACTAAAAATCACTCTGCTGCAAAACCTAGTGTAGACCAGTTTCCTCTGTCTAAATGCTGGGAGAAGTGCTCACACCCAGCAGAACAGAGTACCAGGGCTACCAGCAGCTCTCACAGCTACTAGCAGAGCCCTGCACCATCCTGCCTGCTCTAGAAAGTGGATGTTAATGTTACATTATTTATGCTGCCTTCTTTTGATTTGTAGTTCTGTAGAGTCATTTCTCTGTCACCTCACTTGGCCGTGCCTTTTTTTTTTCCTTTCTTACTTTTCCTCTTTTTGGCCACTGTTGACAGTTCTGGTAAAGCAGAAGTTTCACAATTCTTCATACTGTTTTGCCATGTGCTGCTGGAGGACCTCTCCTAGGTATTAACTGGCTTTGTGTAGCAAAATACTCATTTCACCCATACTTCGTTATCTGCAATTAAATCTGCAGATAAGCCTTCTTTTATCTACTGATAACTTGTCTTGAGACTTGCCTGAAGAAATCTTTAAACTATAAGCACAAACGAGGGCTGGATTTACCAGGAAATGGCTCCTCTCATGCAGCCAGCCTTAAATTTTTTAGTTATGATCATGATGTCTTTTATTTAAACATCCCTAAATAAATTGATAGGTCAGTCACCACATAACCAAGACTGCCAACGTCCCAACAAGGCAGATAAAACAAATTCTCCCCAGTATCAGGATGTGGAGAGAGCAATCAAAGCTACAGAACAGAAGACGGTATGATGACCATTGCACACCTTGCAACGCATAACCAAAGTTGACACACGTTACAGAACAAACCAGGAGCTAAACTCCTTCTGGAGAGGTTAGGCACAGACTAGATAGGCTTGTGGTGGTATGGAACCTAACTGTGCACATCCTGCACTCAGAGCAGGGCCTCAGACTTCCTGCTGGCACCACCAGGGCTGCAGAACTGTGCTCTTAGGCAGCAAACTCCATCAACAAAAGGCTGAGCTAAAAATCACCCCAAATGCATCTTCTGGATGCTTTTCCTAGCCAGTCAGCACCACTTCAGTCTTATCAGGTGCCATCTCAGCTACCTTGCCTTCTCTGATCAGGCTCTGCTGTCCTGAGTAACCCAATGAGCCAAGCCAGGGAGGCCAGAGAAAATGGAGAGGTAAAACTGTGGGCACTGTGAGAAAGCGCTCCTCAGAAATACCTCATGTGTGTGCTTAACACAGGAGAACCTTCTAACACTGCTAGAACTGGTAATGCAAGGGTTCAAGGAAAAAGAACATGTAACTGGCATCATCCTCCATGAGACAAGTGACGTCAAAATTAGAAGAAATAAAACTAACGTCTCTCTAACTTTGTGGCCACCTCTAGTTTGTTCCTAGAAAGACCCTCTTTAAATTTCCTGTCATCCCATAAGCCATTTTCTTATTTATCATGAACAAGAAGTAAATGTAAGGACCTTCTTGATTTCAGTGCTCCCTTGTGGAATTTTAGCACTGACATGAATTTCAGAGGCATTACATATTCTGAGGACATGAGCCTTTTCCAGGCTCCATGATTCAGGTTGGATCTGCTCTGATCAAGGCTAGTCCTTCTTCTCATTTATCTCCATGCCAGCTCATACTGGTTAAGGCCAAAGTCAGAAAGCTGGTCCAGACAACTAATCCCCATCTAATGACACCCTTATGATTTTTTTTTCTGGTTGAGCTGGCACTTTTCTAATCTGTGCCAAAGCCTGCCAAAGGGTTAGTACATTCTGCAGGCAGGCTTGTACCTGTGCACACACTTCAATCCAGCGCAGTGGAAGTGTTTGTTCCTCACTCTGTGCTTAAATAATGTCTGAGCTCTCCTGGATCCAAACAGGGTAAATTATCAAGGATAAAGTACATCTGTTAGATGTAAACACTCCATGCAAATAGATGTTCCTGTTTACAAGGGCTCTTGGCTTTCTCCCCTACGTAGGTAGTTTAATTTCACTCCTTAGAAGACAACAGTGAAACATGATACTAGGTTTTTAAGCTTTTATCCATTTTAATTTTCCACAAATGTTTTTCAGTGTAACAATCTCAACAGGAACCAGTAACACACATAATCACAAGACCCTTGATAACAATGAAAGTAGATTCACTGCCAGCAGCTATTATGCTTATTTGGGGACTGTGGAAAACACTACACATGCTTTTGTTTGGATGAGATAAAGGGCAGTTTTACCCTGAAAAAGGGATATTAGGATGGCATTTTCTTATTCAGCGGCTTTGCTCCTTGCTTGTGTCACATGTACTGATGTTAGGGGAGACAAGTAAAATTGTGCTACCTCAGGGTTTTAACTGCTCCCTACCTTGCAGTGTCAGATATGCTCCATGGTTCATTATCATCCAAACTCACTCTGAATGGCTCCTCAGACTGGCCCCTCAGCCCTCAGGAGAAGTGCAGTGGATCAGAGGAGCTGGGAAACTTGCAGTGAGCTGTGTCCAGCCAGGCAGCTCCCCTCTGCAGCCAGCAGCCTGCTGGGGTTAGTGGGGCTGTCCCTTCTCTGTGCTGTCACCAGAATGAGTGACTGTCCCCACACATGTCAGGGACAGACAGGACAAGGAAGCGCAGCAGTGCTCTCCTGAGAAGTAGAAAGTGTGATCCCCTGCACCCTCATGTGTCATTTGGACAAAGGAACGTCTTGGGGATAGATTAAGGTGATCAGCTGCTGGTTTCCAATATGTACCTAAGAAACAGAATGGCCTTTGTCATCCCCAATACACAGCTCTCTGAGCCACCTGCTGATTTTCCTCCTAAAACCGGACAGTGGGGGAAGTACTGCTGGTACTTATGTGAGGAGATTCATCAAAAGTGGTTGACAGGAGAACTGAAAAGTGATCATAGCCCTAGCTTTCTGTCTTCATCATCAAGTTCATCCTTGTAGACCTTTAAAATCAATCTAGAATGTAAATACAATTATACAATATATACTTGTCTGTAGTGCTCATGGTCCAAAGACATTTTAGGAATAAGATAGAAGTGGAATGTCAAAGCATTAGAAATCATCTTTTCAAGTAAGTTTTAAATGTCTTTATTAATACATCCAAAACCCCATTAATTTTATCATCAGCCAGAAGCAAATTTATTTAATAGCCATAAACTCATCCCTAGTCATTAATGATCTGGTTTTTTACATTTGCAATTTCCACTGAATTCACTGGGAATTTTAAAAACTTAGAGCTTCAGAAAGCTCAAATTGTAAACATCTTTACATGTAATTATTTTCTTCTGGCTTTCATTATATAAGGAACAAAGCCTATTAATTCAACATCCTTTGGGGACTGGAAGATCAGATATACAGTAAGGACAAAGTCACATCTAAACTCCTGTCACTTGAAGAAACTGCTTATTTGAAAATTAAAGCTTAAATGAATATATAGTTAACATTGTGTAATTTCAATCACAAAGACAGGCAAAATATCACTGTATTTTTGATGTGGAGAAATTCCATAAAACTAAGAAAGAAAATAAAAGGAACAAAGGACATTGTATAAAACCTTTCCCTCTTTCTCCAGGTATTCAATAGAATGAAAATTGATCTGCCTTAGGGACAAAGGATTGCAGTAAGATAAAATTAGCAGAGGCAGTATCTAATAATGGTGTAAAATAAAAGAGGACATTTAGAAAAAAAATCAGCAGCATCCAAATGCTGTATCTGTATTTGTTTCAATAAACTTCACCCTGCTATTTCACATATGATGGCCTAGAAGCAAAGCCCACTTACTTATCTGCTAAGCCGTTGTGTTCAGGGGAGCCTTAAAATGATTCTCACTTGTAATGGTACGAGATCTCTGAAAACATTCCAACTCACAGCTCCTGCCCCACAGTTTTGGAACTTACCCTACACTGTGTGTGCTGCTCAGCAGCAACTGCACAATTGACAGCTGTGGTACACAAATAAACCAGCCTGGTAGTGTCTGTGAAATCTGTCTGTACAACTCACAAATTCTGTTTGATATTGAGGACTTGCTATATGTTGCTTGAATGACAAGCTCTCTTTTGAATGTAAGGCAGATCTTACTTTTCTGTCCCTTAGCATCTCTTTGTAGGACAAAATAGCGCCCAGAGGACATGACACAGTGCCAGAATTTGGCAGTCACTGAATCTTGACAATCTTCTGATGGTATGGCAGTATCCTTCCTACAATAATGAGTGATCTCTGAGCAGTCTGAGTGTTACATGTATTTTCATGTCATCCTCCTTGAAAAGATAAAATCTCAACCAGAATGCCACAGGGAGCTTGTGATCACCATGACCCCTCTGAGCTGCCATGCCCACACAATATGAGGTATCACTTTCTCCTGTTGGCTGAAAATTGCCATGAATGCCAAGCTAGTACACCCATGCACGGGGCTCAGTGCAACACAGACACTCTCTCTTCTTTGTGTAATTCAAAGCAAAACCAAAAAGCAGCTGCTTTGCTTCAGAAGTGGCTCCAAGTATCCAGCTTTAGACAGCTCCAAAAATGTAAGATGATTTTGGTTCAGCTTCCTAGTGTGAACATCCCTGGCACAGTGAGGCCAAGAATCAAACCAGCATGTCTGCAATAAAACAGATCTAACAAAGACTGCTCCTGGCAATGCTCTGCTGTCACACCAGCACCAAATATCTTTTCCATTATGTTTGAATCAATCTCATTAGTTCAGTCAGACTTCATTTTTTCAATGCATGGGGTCTTCTTGAAGTAAGACACATTAACTTCATCCTGATTTATAGCCCATGGGTTGGTTTCATTGGTTTGTAAACTGAACTCCTACACATTTTTCCTTCCTTATGGCTGTATTTTCTGTCCTCTTCCCTCCAAGAGCTGCCTGTCTGATCAGCCCATGTGCTGTGTAGGCTAGTTAAAGATTAACACAGCCAAACTGTGGCAGTATAAATCTTGAACATGCATTGAAACATAGAAAACAGTTTTGCAAAACAAGTTACACAAGCTTAATGAAAAAGGTTTGCTCATAATATTTCTCTTTCTTTGTTTCTATTATCAGTCAATGAACAGAGGTGTGGGCTGTTGACAGTTTTACCTTCTTGTAAGTTAATGTTAAGCCCAAAACCCACATTGAGAAACCAGAATATGCTCTCTCCAGTCATGCCCTGTACATGGGGATGGAGGAATATCTGTAAGAATTTGCCCAACACTAAATGCCAACACTGGTCACTTAAATAGCCCCAGGACATGTTTTGCAGCCTGAAGATGAGGGTCAATCTTTCTTCTTTGAGCATTAGAGAATCAATCCTAAATGCTTAGAGTAAAATCCTATGGGAAAATCCTACGCTAAGATGCTTGACAAGTCTGCTACATTTTATAGTGAGGTACAAGCCTGTAAGGACTGTTAACCATGGCATTGGGCAGAACTTTTTCACAGCCTTGGAAAATCC
Organism: Toxostoma redivivum; assembly: GCA_013397375.1. Taxonomy (NCBI): domain Eukaryota; kingdom Metazoa; phylum Chordata; class Aves; order Passeriformes; family Mimidae; genus Toxostoma; species Toxostoma redivivum. The sequence goes on from VXBI01012068.1 coordinate 1,039,071, forward strand.
AATTCTTCTCTGCGTTACATCTGTGCAGCAGGAGGCACTTGTATCTGCCTCAGCAGAAATCCCTCTACAGATGTTAGACAACTTGGGTGGAAATGAAAATCTAATTTTTTTTGAGCTGTGTTTTATCATCCAGCCACAGTAACATGTCAGTTTTTGGCTTTGTGCTGGTAACCTCAGAGCAAGCATGGCCTGACAGGGTGTCATATTGAATTATAGGAATTGTTTCCAAGATAGCCTCACATGGAATCAGTCTGTATTTGTTTTACTTCTGTTTGCCTGCTCAATGTGTGAATTCCCAATGATGTCAGCATCTAAATTCACTTTTTTTTCTCCACTGGTGAATTTTCTGAAGTGCACCTGCACTTCTGTGGGGCTGGGTGTTCTGCCTGTAACCACTGGGCTAAAATATTCCCCACAGAGGGACTGGGGCAATTGGGGTGAGTCCTATGGATTTATGTCCTATGACAGCACTGCCAAATCTGGGAGGAGCATCCATGAGATGGGAATTGGCTGATGCAGGGACAAGTCTGGGTCAGGCTGTTTGCACTGGGTCTGCACTGTGGTGTTACTGAGCTTCAGCTGCTCCAACAAGTGTAGGAAAATTCCATAACTGCCTGTCCAACTGCAGTTTCTGTCTTTCACCTGGAGATGCCATGTGCAGGACAGGACACTGAACCACAGCATCTCCAGCAGCTTCATCCCCCTTGGCAGAAATTGTGGTAGACATGGATCTAAAGAGATGGCAGCAAAATGGAACCAACCTCTCCTGGGTCTGGGGGCTGCTTACTTGCCCTTTTGGCCACCTTTCCCCTCTACGGGATTTTCACCTCAGTCTCCATGACCCCACCTGGATATCTGCTGCAGAACAAGGCAGTTTTACCAGTGTTGTAAGTTCAACTAAGGAATATTCTGCAAATTCCCAGCCTATTATACCAAGAGAGAGCATGCCAGAAGATCTCATTTTTGTGGCAGTGGGGATGAGCTGTGTGCTACAAAATACACTGCAGAAAAGGAGGGAGGGATTGGGCAGGGATCGCAGTTCCCAAGAGCACAGACTGCCATGAGACAAGGGCGAAATAGCAGTGTGTAGAGATGCTAACTCTCTTCACCCAGCTGGGGACCAGGTGAATTGATTTTTCATCATTTTGAGCCCTGTCAGCTACAGACGAAACAGCACAAGTGTCAAAATGGTAGTGGAAACCTGCAGCTTTCCAAAAGAAGCCCATAGCCATTTCTCTGACAGTGGCAGAACAAATAAAAGTAGTTTTACTGCATGCCAATTTCTCCTTAAATCTCTTCCCTCCGGGAGCTGAGTGCTTAGAAAATATTTATGGGGACTGGAAGCTTGCCGGATACTCAGCTAATGTAGGTCTCGAAAGCTCTGATGATGCTCCAAAGAATGTCGGGCTGCACTGATGGGCCAAGTTCCTTTAGATTAGGCAGAAGATGATGTTTTGGCAAGAAAAATAAAGCTCCAACCAGGTGCCTCTGGAGAAGGAGGATTTTATATTCATGCTGTTTGTCACACAAATCCAGATAGGGTCATCTCCAGAACTCTGCAAATATTAAATTCAGCCTAAAAGCTGACAGAAGCAGTAAGTGCCTGCAGAATGGGCGACTCTCCAGGAGGAGACAATGGCTGGCTTTTAGCACATCTCGCTTTTTTATTTCCTTAAACAACTTGACTTGTGTGTGCTCAACTTGTGCTCAACTCTCTCTTTACATCCTTGCATCCACTAAGACTCTCCATTCTCATAGATGGGATGTAGCTGAGGTGGTTTTCCTTTCTCTCCTGCTCTGTGCATATGAGAGTAAATTGGGACAGTTAATGATGTTGAATTTCTCAGTTGATGCTTAGGGTATTTTCCCTCACAAAGGTACCCAGATGCTTTTCAGTGCAAATTTTAAGCAGGATTGGTTTGATTTTTACATTACAGCTTGCTGAGACATAGGAAGGAGTGAGCTGCAGCAAGCAAGTGAAGCTGTGGTGTGGGAGAAAAAAGTATTTAATTATTTCCAGTGTTTCATACTGGATAAAACTTGCTGTCCCCCTCATATGGCAGAGGTTGGCATCCTTTGACCCCATAGGGTATTTACATAGGAAGTTTGCTCCTGACTTGCAAATATGAGAGATTATTCCCAAGGTTATTGCTGACAACTCCATCCAAAATATTCTCTGTCTATTTTGCAGAAGCAATAGAAACTTGGTGGTGAGACCTGATCCAACTGCCACTGTCCTGAGAAAAAGAGTTGCTCTGATTTCAGGAAGAAAGAGACATTTGGGTTCGAGTGGATTTCTGTCTTTGTGTCAGAGTATTTGTCATTTTCACTGCTGAGAGTGCTGTGGTGGACACAACTGGTCACAGGTGACAAGCAGCTTCTAGAGTGAAAGTCAGTATTTTCAGTAAGGAAAACATGAGATTTTGGTGCCATCCAGGAAAACTCAAGAGCTGCTTGTCTGTTAGCACTCACCTGCTGAACAAGATGGATTTTGTCAGACTGAGAACACTTTTACTTATCTGACTGATGACAGATAAATCAACCCCCTGGTGATAAACCTACTTTGTAGACTTCCTTTACAGGTATGGCCCCTGGCCCATGTTATCTGTCAATATTTTTCTGCTTCCAGCAGGCAAATTGTGTTTGTCTCTCTTTGCAGTTAGAAAATCAAAGCACAAAGACCTCAGAGTTTAAATCCATAAAGTCACTGAGAAATCTGACTTTTTTCTGTGGCTGGACATTTGAGTGCTTTACCTGCAGTTATGAAAGAAATATTCTGTACATGGAGCAACAGCGAGAGCAGTGCTTTCTCCTCTGAGCATCCCTCTTCCCTAGACATGAGGGTTCCCATTCCTTTCTCATCCCTGAGAAAGTACCATGGAGTCTCTGGAGCTCCCTGCACAAGTACACAACTAATACAATAAATCCAAGCATTTTCTGAGTGGAGTTTTGCTCTTTTCACTGCCTCTTACAGCTCTGAGGTTCAAGGACACCTTGTAGTTTATGCATCAATATCCATTTTAAACTATCTTCCCTTTTGTATTTAGCACAGCCAACCTGCAATCCTTCTCACTTCCCTCTCCTCGTTGCCGCCTTTGATAAGGGAAACCATTTTCAGTGTTTCAGCACTGCTGTTTGCCTCTAAAAGTGCTGCTTACATTGAAAAGTATTGCATAACCACAATGATTTCTACAGCTAACAGTAAAGCAGAGAAATACTTGTTTTCAAATCAATGCCCAGCTGCTGGGATGTTGAGGGCCTGAAAGTGAGATGGGCGAGAATCGGAAAGGGACCTGACTCATTGATTTTTATTCTTTAAATAAAGAGAAACTCGAACTAGAATGGAAACACCTTCATTACGTGTTTCGATATTTAAATGAGTTTGTAGAAAACCTAGGCTGGGAAGTGCTTTCGGTGGCCGTAAGTGTGGGTTAAGGGCGAGCCAAAGTCCCTGCACGGCCGGGGGTCCCTACACGGCCGGGGTCCCTGAGGCTCTGGGTCCCTGCGGCTTTAGGTCCCTCTGGCTCTCGGTCCCCGCAGCTCTCGGTCCCCGCAGCTCTCGGTCCCTACGGCCATCCCGGAATTCCCCAGACCGTGGACAAGCACCGCCGGCCCGGGAGCCGCCCCGCCACCTGCTGACAGCACCCGGTACTGCAGGAGCCCCCGGGCCGGGTCCTGCTGCGGGGCCCAGCATGGCCCGCCTAGCCCACAGCGTGGCTATCCGCCCTCCCTCACGCTTCTGAGGGCATTTCTTGTTGCTCTTAGGCGGCGTGGCTATCCGCCCTCCCTCACGCTTCTGAGGGCATTTCTTGTTGCCCTGAGGCGGCGTTTCGCTTTCAACGCGGCCTTTAGTTGCCCTTTGCAAGGGCATCCCCTACACAAAGACTTGCCGGGCTTCAGTTATCGACCTTACACGGAATTTTTGATCTCGTGGCCGCTTTGCGGCGAGTCAGCTTAATCAGTCTCATCTCTAGGCTGTGCTTGTCGTATTAGTAAGAGTCCTGGGGACTGGATCACTTAGTCAGCGCTTCCTGATGTCACCCAAAGTCTTCGCTTCATACATTTCAGATGAGGCTCGAAGCCTGCTGGCTTCTCTCCCTTCTGATCTATTTTTAATTAGCAGTTTGGGCCTTTGCTGTTACAGCCACAGAAGGTGATCTCGGTGGCACAGTCTCGTTTGTGCGTGGATGTGGATGCTGATGCCTGCGCAGAGGGCTGTAACATGTTGTCCAGGCAACAGTGAGCTGGAGAGCAGGGAATGGGAGCCTATGGACAGCTCTTGGTAAGAGACTTGCTGGATGCTCCAGCACAAGATGCCAGGATACCTAACTAGAATGGCAGAATGCCTACAGAAAGAGGACAGGGAGCCAGTAATGGAAAACTTGTTACTTTTTGATGAATTAGCTCCAGAGCATGCCAGAAGGACAGTTGTTTTCACTGTCCACAAAATCTGTGCAAAGCATTCAGGAGAACTGCAAGCTGTCAGAATAAGCCCTCCCAAAATGAACTGCCTCATGTATAATTTCCCATTTTTCTTACTACAGGGATGATTATAGTACCCAGGACTTGGTAACAGATTTCACCCTCCTTGATTATGATAGAGTTGCAATGCATCAGGGCCACATCCTGCAAGGGACTGAGTATCTTTTTACATGCTGAGTGCCTTTGGCTCTATCCTTGTCATTAAGAGTAGAGAAAAAGGCCTTGCACTTCCCACCAGCATTTTAGCAAGGGCTGGGACAAAGTCATGGAGTCCTTTGGCACTGTGCAGCCCAGAAGGGCACAGAAGAGGACTACGAGGACTGTTCAACCCAGCCAAAACCTGTGCAAATTCTGGCACTTTTGCTTGCTGTCTTTCCAAGGAATATTTTCATTATTTATTGATTGGGTTTTTTTATGTTGCAGTAGCTTCTTGGATGGGAACCCTTAGGCCAGGGGCCATACAAAACCAGAATAGAAAGACAGTCCTTGCTCCAAAGGAGCTCACAGTGAGACAAGAGACAACAAATGACTATTACACACATTGGCAAGGTAAGAGAACAAGGGGCCAATGCTATTAAGTGGGATAAAGAATTAATCCACAGTCAGATATTGTTGCAAAAAAAAAAATCACAAAAACGATCAACTTTCTTGCCTGTTTTCTCTCCCTAGGTAGATTTTCTGCAAAGCCGGAAACGTGTCTGTTGCTTTCGATGTGCTGGATTTGTTACACATCTTCCTCAGAAAGTTCCTGACCTAAAACACATGGGAAAAAATGGGAGATGTTTTTGCTGGCTTCAGTGGACCTTGGATGAGCCAAAATCTTAAATGCAGAATACTTTAGTGGAAATGAGATATTATGTTTGCAGCTGAACTTTTATCACCCTGAAGCCCTATGCCTCAAAAGATTTGTTCAGGGACTTCCTTGTTTACTGGTACTGGTACTACTAGTTTAGTAATTCCTCCCATTTTTTCCCTTTAAATGAATGTGTTCCAAAACCAACCCCTGACACCTAATATTGGGATTGTTTTCTGCTTGAATCAAAATATTTTGGTTTCAGGTCCAGCTTGTGCAGATTCACATACCTTAGTTAAAATGCAAATAATTTCATCATAATAATGACATCAGTCTGACAGATACTTCACATGACAGGTTTTGAAGAATCTGCTTCTCCAGCAACTGTACAGTCTGAGCAAGTATCCGGATACTTCCTTAGATTACATGGTTTTGTGCATCAGCAGTAGCAGAGGATACAGCAGTTTTCTGGGCACCTGTACCTTATTTCTGTTTACAGTCATAAGGGTAGAAATGGAAAAAATTTAGAAATGGAAAAATGTGTGGATTTTATGTCTTTTTTTTTTTTTACAAAAAACTGTCCTCACATATTTTTTTGCAGAGCTATACTGTGCTCTGAGATTAAAAATAGAGCTTCATTGCACAGGTTCTTCCTCCTCTTTGCTCTAGCCAACCTAAAAGTCTGAAGGAAAGGTGACTTTAATTGAAAAAGCAGGTGCTCCACCAGCAACTACCTCTGCTTGCCTGTCCCCTCTGTTGCTTACTGGAGTTCATGCCCATCACAGCTAGAAAAGCAGCTTTGATGGTGATAAGAAGTAGCAGTAATCCTGCTCACTGCTGCCACTGAGCACACAGGGAGTGAGAACAGACCAGGAACCTGGGAGCAAAGCTGTCATTGTGCCATCAAAAGAAAAAAAAGTGGCACAAATCCCACTCCTTTAGAGGAAAAGGCCCATCTTCAAAAACCACTTAGAAGGGGAATAACCTGAAAAAGAAAGGGATGAATCTAACAGGTATCTTTCAAGGAGCATCAGGCCAGTTGAGGGCAAGAAGATAAATTAGCAAAGTGAGAAAAATGAAACTCAGAGCAGTATAAACCTTTAGTAAGTGCTGTATTTCTGTGGAAGAAGAAAATATATCTCTTCAGGTTATCTCAAAGAGGCAGAAAGTCACTCTGGCAGCACTTTGGTACTGCCACGTCCAGCAGTCAATTGTAATCACTGAACATGAGATTGCAAATCACATGGGAGTTTTTATTTAATACTTTATTAGCCCCAGCAAAAGGCCTGATTTACCTTGCTCACTGAGTCATTTTTAGAAAAAGCATCTTCCCAGGCACTCAGCATTCAGTAAACTCCGCAAAGAAGAGTTAAAAATAATGCTGAACCCAGAAGAATGTTACAGTTGGCAGGAGAGGCTGTTTAAGTAATTGATAGGAATATCTGGAGAAAGAGAACAGGATGGGAGTTGGAAATTTGTGATCCAGAGAGGGACAACACCTTCCTGTACTGGGAGGAGTTATGCCTATTTCTTTTCAGAATGAGGCACTGGCCATGACAATGAGAGGGCAGTAGGTACAGATCTGTCCCGCCAGGATTGTTTTTTGTATTCCTCATACTGTGGATCTGACCCTTGGGTGGAGTCTGTGAAGATAACTTCATCTAGGCACCCAGGGCTACATTAATGGAACTCTGCTCCATTGGTGAGTGGAGTTCAAAGCACCATCCAAGCCATCTGTCAGCTGAGAGGGAAATTACATCTCCACAGGTTGAAATGGGGACTTTGATGCACACCTGTAGATGCCTAAATGTGCATGTCATTCTGTGAGCTGAATGTCAACAGAGGAAGAAAAGCCATCAGAGCTACACCAGTTGGCAGCAGCTATAAATCTGAGCCTGTTATTTTCCTGGCTTCCAGCATATCTCTCTCCTTATTTACATTAACCAAAGTTAGTAGACACAGTTTGCTAACGAATTCACTACTGGCAGCAGGATAGAAATGAAGGTATTTTACAGATCCTCATAAAATAGATTGCTAACTGTTCATGAAATATTAAATTCAGGGGTTTATGCCTGGAATATTTAATGCAGTTAATGATGCATCTTTGACCTCCTTTGTGTTTTTGTGGTTTAGCCAAAGTGTTTGTACATCTGGAATTTGGCTTCTTGATAAAATGTTAAGTAAACGCAAAGTTGTCATCACATACATGAGATATTACAGAGCTTTGCTTTTGAAAATTCACCTTCACTGTGTCTGTACTTTTGAGTAAAATGCCACATTTTAAGTATCTCTTTGGATGTAACAGAACATTTGCTGGTCTAGAGGAATGTAATACTTTACTTGCTTCAAGTTGAGGCAAGAGTTTTCCTCTGGCTCTGTAGTGCAATGCGCACACCTCCTTAAATGAACTTGGTTTGCCTGCAGAAACCTCCTGCAGAGCTGTGCAATGGCATGGCAAGTAATAGCTTAAACCTGCCTAGAGCAGCATCTTTTAAGAAAAAATTTCCAGCCAGTGTCACATTTAGTCAGCACAGGAGATGCTGTCAGTACTCTAGCCGAGGCTGCCAAATCTTAGCCTTGAAAATTGTAAGTTAGCCTTGCTCTTGTGTCCTGCTCTTCCCATATCTTGGGGCAAACAGCTGGATTCACACACAACCTGTGTGTGCCTGGACATGCTGAGAAATGGTGATCTGCAGTCAGTGCTTACTCTGAGGAAGAGGAGCTCTGGCAGGAAAAAATATGCTGAAATGTGCTAAAACCTGCCCTTTGAAGAAGATACCTCAGAGTCTGAAGAAATAAGGAAAACTTGCAATTATTTCTCGTAACTGTTTCTCTCTCTTTCTACAACAAAACAAGCATACTGTTTTAAGTAATCTCCTGAGGTGATGCTTTGCTTTTCCAAAAGGGCCTTTATAGTCCTTTTCCTGTCTCCTCTGGAGCACGGTTAGATGAACTGAAAGTTTATTCACCTGAGCTTTGACACAATTTGTTTTAGAGTTCATCTCTGTATCCTTGAATGGATTTTCCTCCTTCTCTGATTCATTATAGGGTTTGAGTTCCTTATGCAAGATTTGCTAATGGCAATTTTCTCTTTCCATCTCTTCTTTTTATCAGAGATTTTGCTCAGTGACTCAGGACTTGTATCAGCTATAAGAGTTCATTTCAGTTCTTGGAGGAATTTGGGGGGAATTGAGCTTGGCATTTTGTAGGTTAGTTGCTTAGCTACTTAGTGTGGTTTAGGAACATCTCTTTTTTTTTCCCCTCTCTATATTTAGCATGTCCACTGTAGTCTGAACTTTCTTCTGTGTCTCCTTTGTATAATCTTATACATTAGCAGACTTTTATAAAGTTTTGCTGGCTAGCTCTGTGAGAGGCTGACAGCACATTTTGTAAGTGCTGTGTTGTTCCTGTTGCTGGTCTTCAACAGTCATCCCTTTTGAAATGGACTTCTATCATTTTGTGGTATCATTGTGTGGTTAAATTTCCTTAAGGAGCTGTCAGAATTTCTGCTTATACTGGCCAGTTTAGACTTGATAGGTCATTTCAAATCTGGCCTAAGTACAAGCAACTCCATTGACTCCACACAAAAACATGGAGCAAGTTTTAACAGTGTCTGAAATAGCTGATCTTCGGTATTTGTAATTTAATTCTACTTAGTTTTAGGAAGCAACTTAATCATTCAAAAGGCACAAATTTGTGAACATATTCACACATCACAGTATCCTGGGCTCACTGTGTAACCTCTCACCAAATTAGAAGCTAATCAACAGGGATGGTACCTTTGAAAGTTACCGGATCAAAAATACCTGGGCTGCCTTCAACCTGCACATTCCCCAGTCTTGTTCCTAAGGCTTCTTCACACAGACAAAGATTTGGCTCCAACACAGCAGCCCCTCACTGGAGAGGACAAGCAGTTAATTGACTTTGTTGCCTCAAAAGAACTGAGGTTTTCCAGGCTTCCCCAGCCATACCAGGGCTGGCTGTGAGACAGAGATGCTTCATCAGTCCCACTGGCCTTTCCTAGAGCCACCCACTCAGGGGGTCACACCTTCCTTAGCAAAGTCTGCTGGACATTTTCTTCTTGCTGCTCCCTCCGGCTTTTCCTTTCCACTGCTGGCTGCTCCTACTTGTCATCATTTATATGTAATTATCTGAAGGGAGGATGCCAAGAAGGTGGAGACAGGCTCTTCTAGGAGCAATAGGACAAGAGGCAGTGGGCAGAAACTGACACACAGGAAGTTTTACATGAATATGAGGAAGAACTTCTTTACTGTTCTGAGCACTGGAACAGACTGCACAGAGAGGGTGTGGGGTCTCCCTCACTGGAAATATTCAAGAACCATCTGGATACAATCCTGAGCCATGTGCCCTGGGATGACCCCTTGCCTGAGCAGGGTGGTTAGACCAGATGATCCATCTGTGCTCCCTTCCAGTCTTCCCCATGTGATTCTCTGATTCTGTGATTTAATGATTTCAACTCCACCTTCCACCACACAGGACTGTGTCCCTTCTGCCATCCTCACCTGTGCTGGCAGCTCCAGCTTCCAACCTTCCTCATCCAAGATGTCCCTCTGGCAGCCCAGCTCCCAGAGAGAGGCCAGCAGAAGAAAACTCAGTTTTCTTGTCCCAAAAAAGCAGAAATGTAGTTGAAGTCTAGTCAGTCAAAAAGACTGTTTCTTGCCTCATTCCTTCAGCCTGATGAGGTTTCAGAGCAAAGATGTAACAGCTAATGTGGATACTGCAGATTCTCAAAAATCTAAAGCAAAGGAGAGGGAATTAATCCACACTGATGGGCATAACAACTGTTAGTGACAAAAGAAATACCACTGCCTCACCAGCTGCAGCTGGCCAGCCTGATTCCCTCCACTAGGTTTAGCCCTCAGCTGGATTTATTCTAACCAGATTTGTGTCTGTCAGTTCTGGCTGCAAATCAGGATGTGTGAGTGATGGCTACAGGAAAAATTGGAGTGGGTGGAAGAACACTGTGATGTGCCTTGAGGCTGTGCCCAATGTTAGATCTGGCTCAGAGGCAGTTTCTGGTATTAGCTCATGAATAAAAAAAATGCCATGCACAGTCAACTGCCAGCCACTGGGAGCTGTGGGGACAAGACAAACCAGTTTTAATGAGGAAAAGATTCCTCTCATATAATTCCTAGCTGATCCATAACATGAAATTTTTCTGTTTCTCAGGTCCCCATGCACAGAACAGTTCTATAGCAGCTGAGGTTCTTCTCTGAGACTCAGACTTTCATTAAACTAAGGAAAAAAAAAAAAATATGTCTGGCCTTCATAGCTATGAATAAAACCTTCCAAGCATGAAAAGAAAGTTAAGTCTTGCCTTTGCATGGAAGTTGATTGCTTTAACTACTTTAAAAGGCAGAATGGAAGACATTAGCCTGGTATAAAGCTATTTTATACCAGTGTAGCTAATCCCATATGGCAGAGAAACATATGGGCACAGCTCTCAGACACTTCTATCCTAATAGAGGACCAAGCATACTAGAGGAGGCATTTTGGCCCATGTTGGCAATCAGGAACAACCTAGTTTAGCACAAGTGATGCAGCTCCTGCATCTGATGCAGGAATGCCACAGCCACTCGGTCCTTGGTTCATATAAAGCCTCCTCTTGCACAGCAATTACACAACCCAAAACCCAGCTGTAACCTTGCTCTGAGCAAGGCTGCTGTGCTCATATCAGAAGGGATCGTTCCAGAAATGTCTGACCCTATCACAGCATTGGTAGGGATTTTCCTTTTAAATAACAGAAGCCTGCACGCAGACATACCTCGGGTTGCAGACAAGTCATCTTGCTGGCAGAGCTCACTGTGCTTGGGAACTGTTCTGACCTTTCAGCAAAAGAAGGATCATTATGTCTGTAGAAACTGAGTTTCCCCTATAAAGGATGGCTGTGAGACCAGCAAGTACATTTTTGAAACAGAGCACGGGTCTAAATCTGCAGCTGCCTGGAAATGTTTGTTCTGAGACAAGTGGGTGCTGTCATCCTCTTTCTAGGGGGCATGGACCCTAATGAATGTATCATCCCCTTGATGAGCTGTTTCTGAGGAGAGTAACTCCAAGGGGCTTCTTCCAATGCTTTTTCCTGGTTTCCCTGTGCCCCTCAAAAATACTTTGTCTTCTTTTCAAACACCTGAAAAAATAAAGCTTCAAATGGTTTCTGCAGCTTATGTGAGCTCCCTGGGGCCTGCAGAAGAAAAGTCCTTTTGGTCTCTTCCTCCCTTGTCCTCCAGCTCAGCTCTGCAGCTCTCTGTGGCAGATGGCAGAGCCTGATTTGTCCCAGGTAACTGCTCTCTGCCAGCACCTGGAATTGTGCCTGAGGGCTCTGGGCCTTCAGGATTCTGCACTTGGACCTGTGCTTCCTTTGCATAGTCATCTTCCCAAATGGTCTCAGGCTATGAGAACAGCTCGTGTCGGTGCTCCAGCAGCCAGCCATGGATGTGGGTATAGATTATCCATACCATTACCAGTACAGTTGAATAAAGATGTGTCATTACAAAACCCAGGTTTGCTTCCAAATTTCTTGCCTGAGCTTTTACGTTCTGCATTTGCCTTAGTCTGCATATAGTGCAGCATCAATATTTTTAAGATAACTGAAAGACAGAAGCACATTTGTAGAGGACTCTCAAAAGCTCCTTACCACTTCCAAACTGGGGATGTTAGTTGTACAATGGACCTTTTCATGTGAAATATCTCTGTCATACTTTGTTTCAGTGAAGGGTTTCCTCTTGTAGCACCCTCCAAGAGGTTTCAAAGAGAAAAAACCTCTGGGCTGCCTGATGAAAAATTCTCACTATCTTTTCATTGCTTGAGAGGGAAATCTCAAAAAACAATATCTAAGCCCAAAAACCTGTGCTTAGATATTTAGTGGTGTTTCCCTTCCATCTTCATGTCTGTGATTATTTGCACATATATAGCTCATTTTAGCATGTGCCAGTCTCTGGAGATCAAATTTTCTACATTATTAAAGCAGTATTTTCTGGATCTACACTGTCTGTGAAAGGAACTTTTTTACCCAGTGCTGGAAGATGTCTCTGGCTTTGTTTCTGGCAGGTATAGGTCTAAAGATAGTTGTGAAAAGTCACTTTTTGAGGATAAGAGTAGTTTATACACCTGAACAACATCCAATGGGCTTCTCAGTCCCCAGGACATAGGCAAAAAGCAGTCAGGGGAGTGAAAGACAAAAAAGCAGGGAAAAATTCCTTTCCTCAGAGAATTTTTCTTGACCATTTGCAAACAGACCAGTGTTTCCCAGCTCTTAACAGATTCACCACAAGCTTCTGCTGTTTTTCCCTGCTGTGCTGCAAAGCAGAGTCTGCAGGGTTTGCTATGAGGCACACTGTTGGCACATTGCTCAGGAAAACCACCTCCTCGTACTTAGGAACATTTCCCAGCTGCCACACTTCACCTGCTAGGGCAGACAGGCCTTTCCCAATTACTGACCCCAGCCTGGGCCAGCCAGGAGTGGCCTCTCCTCTCCCAGTCCCTCCATGTGCAAAACCATACATGCAGGGCTGAAATCCATCCGCTGTTCCAGCCTTATATCTATGGCAAATCCTAAGGAAGAGCATGGGGCTGGGTATGACAGCAGCAAGGGATTTGCCTTGCCATGGCAAACCTCAGCAACTTTTCTTACCTGCTCAGTTGCAGGTGAGAAGCGCAGAGGCAAATGCTAACAAAAACAGGCCCAAATGAACATAATTCTGTAGGAAATGCCAAAAGACTGGAGTCTTTTTCATGAAGCATAGTTCATGAACTTTGGTGGGGAGGGGCAGCAATACCTTGCCAGGTATAGGATTTGGAGAGGTTTCACATTCAGAGGGGAAAGTGGAACTATGTAGAGCAGCTTCCAAAGAAGAATTAGAGGTAAGCTTAGTCTGTACAATATGAAAGTGAGCTTGGAGCACAGCACTAGGGCAGCTGGAGTATCAGCCTGTCCAGGGAAAATTGACCTGCTCAGAGTGCTTGAGGTGTCCAAAGTCTGGCAGTGCCTTGGAGACAGGCCTGGTATCTTGGCAGCCACACTTCTGCTCTGAGTTCCAGAAGGAGTGAGAGGTTTAGTTCAGAGTGGTATTTGCTCTGCAGTGCTGCTTCTAAAAGCATTAAAAAATGCTTTCCTGTTTCATTTGGCTGATTTGTTGTTTTTCCTCTCTTTTCTTTCTCATTCTTGTAGTAGTGGCTAGGCTTTGCTCTCACATCTAGGACTGTATGCTAGGCAGGAGACCTGTCAGGTGGGATGTGAGCCTGGAGCAGGGACAGCCACTTTTTTTTTTTGCAGATTGTTCTAGGTATAGAGACCTTTCTGCCTGGGATCCCTGGAATGTCTCTCTGTGACTGCTTTCAAATTTATCCAGGTATTATGCCATACCATGAAAAATGCCATTAAACACAAGGACGGAAACCCACACATTTGCCTTTGAACAAACAAGGACTCCTAAGAAATGGAAAAGTAAGTGATGTTCTGCATGCAGACAGTGGGAAGCATTAGAAACACTGGGATTACTTTGCAAATCCTTTTTCAAAGCAGAAGCAGTAGGATACAGCCACATCAGACACATATCAGTTTTCTGTTCACAAATGCTTTTAGGCACTTAATCATAGCCTGTGGCATGTTCACAAGAGGATATGCATTGAAGCAAATCCTTGGTCCATATGCTCTGGAGCAATCCCCAGTTCCTCCTCAGTTACAGCCAAAAGTGGCATGAGTTTTGGGAAAATCATCTGTCTTGTTGTCATTATGAGGATGGACGTATTCCCTACCATATATTATAACCAATGCTTTTTTCATTATTAATGTATGACACAAATGCGATATCTTCCTTTAATAATATCAGATTTTCACAGCTTCTAATCTCTGCACCCAGACAGTATTTTGTTTCAGTCTGTCCTTATCTGCAGCACAAAATTTGTCTTCTATTTCTCCTACTTGGTAAATCACATTTTTTCCTATGCCGCCACAGATGCTCTGCATGGCCAGACTTCATTCTCTTAATTGTCACCTTCAGCCAAGCACTGCTTGCATGAGAATTTTGGCTCCTATTTGGTATGGGGAGTTAGCAAGAAGAGGCATATGCCTCCTGCCACTGGCTCTTGACCCTTCTTCTGGAGCTCTAATTTTTCCTTTTGCATTTTTTCTTTTTTTTTAAGCACCATTTCGTAAGAGCCTTCCAGGTCTGCAATGTGCTTGAATACCTGGGATCACAGACAGAATTTCTTCCACACAAGTGATCCCACCAGAATCCAGCCCTGCTGCCCAAGACAGAGGGGAGGAAGAATCAAGGGGTCAGAGAAAAAGAATAATTTCTTTCTTAGCAAGAGATAAATCACTGAACAAGAAACTTTCAAGTCCACAAGCTACTGAGCAAACTTGAACTATGCCAGAGAATGAGCTGCAAAGGGGAGGAGGGAAAGCCAGTCTCTGGGGATGGGATAATGCACATCTGACATCCTCACTTGACTTTTTAACACAAGGCTAGAGGAACACTGCAGCAGATTGCTTGGGGAGGCTGCCTCCTCCCCAGCACAGGATATTTTGAGCAAAAACCATCTATTAGGAGCAGTTTAAGGTACTGCCATACTGTACCTGTGCACAGATATGACTGCAGGATCTTTTGAGGGCTTTCTTGTATTGTCTTGTCACCTTCCAGCTCTTTCCCACAGAGGGCCCTGAAAAAATATTTGCCCTCTGTAAGGGCAGGTAGCCAGTATTTGAGTCCATTACTTACTCATAAAGTTATCGCTATCCTCTTGGTTATCAGCCATGGCTCTTCTAACCAGAGTTTTACATTGTGTCTTGTAATGCACACACCACCTTCCTTCTGCCAACAGAGGAAGAAGCTGACTTGGAGCCAAGACAAATGAAATGTTCTCTGCTCATTGCCCAAGCTGAGTAAAGCACTGAAGAAAAACAAATGTGGGCCTAAAACTGCTTGAATTTACCATTTCTATATCCCAGGTTAGCTTGGTTCAGTGAAGGATTCTTAGGGACATTTTTAACCTTGGCAACCTTAAAGGGAGAAGGATCATGGTGCCTAACACCCAGAGGAAGGGAAGTCTTAAAAGCTGTCCATGATCAACAGCTTCAGCCAACAGTGGCCTCTGGGAAGTTCAGATCCAATCTCTACCTGCTGGGCCCACGTGCAGATTAAAGCTACCTTTACCCACCTTGTATGCTGCAGCTGTTTTACAGGCAGGTAGTGGAGAGCAAAGCCTGCATTTGGGGAAAAGCTCTAAGTCATTTTGCACATTTGGTAGCACATAAAGCTGTTTATGTCTTCATGATGTTGCACAGCACTCAAGCAGGAAAGTGCTTAAAATTATAAAACTTCTTGTAAAGAAATTCATAACATTCCTGTGCACATCAGAGTATGGCTCTCAATAGAAGCGTCTCCTAAAGAGAAACCTGCAAGCCAAGGTGATCTTGCTGCTGTCTGGAAGGAGGAGATCCTATTGACTGAGGCAAGAACTGAGATCTCCTCAGTGTGCAGTCTTGTCTGGTAAGACATTGTGGGTTGACCCTCATTGCATGCCAAGTTCCCACCAAAGCCACTTTATCACTCCCCCTCCTCAACTGGGGGGAGAGAAATCGTAACAAAAGTTTCATGTGTGGAGTTATGAATAGGAAGGATCACTCACCCATTGGTGTCATGGGAAAAACAGATTCAACTTGGGAAGAATTATTATATTACCAATTAGATCAGAGAAGCATAATAAGAAATAAAAACTAAATCTTAAGACATCTTCCTCGCATCCCACCCTTCTTGCTGGGCTTAACTTCAGTTAAGTTATGTATCTCCTCTATGCACCTTGGAGCTAGCATTGGCTCTGTCAGACATGGGAGAAGCTTATGGCAGCTTCTCACAGAAGCCACCCCTCTTGCCTCCTCACTATCACCTTGCGCATAAACCTACTCCACCAGGCAAATGGGGGAAGCGGAGCTCTGTCCTGGCAGCACATGTGGGAAGGTTTGGTGCACTGTGATGGGCACTGCTGGGAGCTAGACTTTAACACAGATCAACGTGATGCTGTGTGGAGCTGAAACAACCCCAGTGGGACAGTAGTACCTAAAGTGCCCTTCCAGGATCAGTCACCACCACAGCTTTATCCAGGTAGGAGGGGCAGCCCTCTCCTGTGCACAGTGTGGAACAAAGCTGGTGAGGAAACATGAGAGGGAGCATAGAACAGTGTTTAATAATGAACATCTGGCTCTCAAAGCACAGGCTGAGAGTCTGATTTATCGACACAGAGACAATAGACTATTGTGCTGTGTCACAGGGACCATTTGACTGGCTCTATTCATTCCTACAGATATATGAACTGCCCATCTCTTATAAATGATCTCCTCCTGTCTTAGGTTGTTGCCTTTTCACTTCTTTTCTCTCCTGCTCTTCCTGCAGGGTATTTTTGAGCTGTAATATATAAGTATCTGACACCAGTGCATTATTTTTTTCCTTGGCTGTGGTCAATGGCAGCATGTAAGAGCGGTGTCTAAGCAGGATTTTGCTACTTGTAGTGAAACCAGTTCCTCTCACTATGGCTTGTTTTGCCCTTTCATATTCTGGCAGGTAATGTGGCTGGGCAATCAGTGGTAATTACCACCGTCTGAGGACTAAGAAACCAGGTGCTCTGCTGCAAACTGCAAACCTCCTCTTCCCAGGTTCTTTATGAATGGTGCCACCAAATATTAGTGAGGACTTGAAAATCCCTCAGGAAAATTGAATCTGCATTGTTATTGTGTAAATAGGAAAACAAAGGCACAGTCAAGTCCCAACACAAATTATGAACTGTGATTTTGGGACACCCCAGTTCTCGGCTTCCCAGTGTTGATGCCAAGGGCCCCATTCTCATGTGTTGTGAGATCTGTGTTTCCCACCAATGTAGAGTGGAAGAGAATTGTTGTTTGAGAATAGGAGGAAGCATTTGCTATCTCTGTTCTGTTTCCATTTCCTTTGGCCCAAATAATGCTGTGAAGTACAAGACTGGAAGAGGGAAAAGTATGGTATAAAAGTAGTCAAAATTCAGCATTCAACTAAGGAAATATCAGCACTAATAGTGTTTGTGCCATGTTAACTCAGGCCTCTCCAAGCATATGCATTTCAAGACAGATAATAGTTGCACATAGTGTTTCCTCTAGTCCCCCACCTCATTTAGTACCCAGAAAGGATGATGTTCAATCAGTGAGCAGTTAGTCAATAAGCTCTTCTATCCTTACTGCTGTGGAAGGGTCTGGTGTCTTATTTAATGCCCATCTTAAGAACTTGCTCTGAATACAGCATTATTCTCTTTCTCCTGGGCATATCTCTGGAACTCTTTGGTATTTGGGTACTTCAAAAACACAAGTATGTATTGTCACAGACTGCAAGTTAATTAGTGAGGCCAAACCCCTTGTATCAGGGAGGGAACCAAGAGACAGACTGAGACTGGAAACCATTTTTAAATTGCAATGTTCAGTGGAAAGACATTGAAGTGTTGGAGTATAACAAGAGAAGGGCAACAGAGGCACTTGAGGGAGCTTGGCTGTTTTATCTGGAGAAAAGGAGACTCAGGGGACACCTTATCGCTCTCAATAACTACCTGAAAGGAGGTTGTAGCCAGGTGGGGGTCAGCCTATTCTCCCAGGCAACAAGTAATAGGACAAGAGGAAAAGGCCTTAATTTGAAGCAGGAGTGATTAAGAGGGGATATTAGGAAATATTTCTTCACTCAGAGTGGTCAAGCATTGGAACAGACTGCCCAGGGAGGTAGTATAATCACTATCCCTAGAAGTGTTCAAAATAAGTGTAGATGTTGTGTTTTATGGGCACGGTTTGATGGTGGGCTTGACAATGCTGGGTTAGTGGTTGGATCTGATGATACTAGGGGGATTTTCCAACCTTAATTATTCTATGATACCAATGACTGTTTCCTTTGTTTTTAACTGCTTGATCCAAGCTTACAGCAGAATGACTTCAGTTTAGAATTACCACTGTTCAGGTCTTTCCCTACAAAACAGCCATGCATGCCTCCCTGCTGTTGCCTGTGTATGAGCTGGGGGAATGCTGTGCTGGAGCTCTGAGCCTTGGCACTCAGCAGTGACAGGTAGACCAGGCTAGTTAAACATGGAGTAAACCCAACAGATCTGCTCTGGCAGGTCCAGCCAGACAGAGCAGCAGAACGTCTAAACCCTGCAGACTGCAGAGCTGCCCGGGCAGGCTGTGAGCCAGCAGCCTGGGCTCGGACACGAGGACTGTGGTGGGCAGGAGACTGGACACCGGTGCCAGAGCCCGCTCCAGAGGATGATCCTTCAGAGCAGTACAGGCAAAGTCAATACAGCCTGGGCCTCAGGTTCACAGGATTAATGGCAGCATTGATGCTGCTGGAGCCAAGAGGAAGTGTCAGAATTTAGAAAGTGTCACCCAAAAACTGCAGGCTAGTTTCAGAAATAATCTGCAAGCAATTTGTCCACGGTTATATGGGAAATCTGTGGCAGGCTGGAAATACGATGCGGACATCCATCTCCCAGCCCAGTGTTTTAATAACAAAGCTGTACTTCCCAGATACTCACCTACTTTGTTATTTTTTCCTCTATCAGAAACATTCTTTATACATGTCTATTTTTTTTCCACAATGGCTTTACAAGGGTGGATCTCTGTTACAGACCATTTTTTTTCACACTGAATACTGAGGGTATTCTAATGAATTTAGTTTGTAGAGCCCTGTGAAAATATTTTTGACAATTAACATTCAAGCACTCCAAATACTTTTGCTAGCCTGCAGGAACATCAAGCAGTGAGAATTTAATTCACCAGCAAGATGCAATGTAGGGGGACCTGCAGTTAAAAGGTATTAGCATTTTAGCAACCACAATCCAAGGGGAAAAATGCTATAGTGTGTTGCATTCAAAAATATGAGTGAGTTGGGGTAAACAGAAATGTTCTGTGATGTAGTATCCTTTTAGAGAACTGCCTGGAAAATTATTCCAGACCCAAACCTTTCAGCTCTGTTCTCTGAACCATTTTTCAGGGTGATAAGCTGTTTTTCAGCTGAAGGCCAAGAAGCCTTTCCCAGGAAAGATAAATTGGTCAAAACACAGAGGAATTAATAATAAAGATAAAGACACCTGTTTGCTGTTAACAGACCCTGGGAATGGGGTGTCTTCTCTCTGGACCAATCATCTTTATTCTGTTCTCATTGTTGCGAGTCATGCTACTTAAACAGTGAGTTTTCTGAATAAACTTCGTCTTCTCGCCTTCTCTTTCATCTCGAGAATGACCGTGTGACTGTGTCTCTTTACTCCGCTGCAACTAAAGGGTTAACACCCTAACACCGCAGTCACACTGTGAAATGATGCTCAGGGAATCGCCAGTCAAACCTTTATGCTTTGTGGAATTAATACTTCCAGGCACAAAACTGATCCCTTTGAAACCTTTTAGTCTTTTAAATCTTCTTGTTAGTGTTCTTCTGTGCAAGTTTAGATGAGATTTAAGCAGCTGATTTCAACGGGTACTTGATTTTTGCAGAAACTCTGGATACCTGGTGACTCAGGGGGTGAGGTCAGTGAAAGGATCAGTCCAAGCCATTGTCCAGAAAATGGTAAGGCCAGACCATTGTGGTTGTTCTTAACCAAGTTAGTCAAAGCTTGATATATATCAAAAAAGATCACGCTTCCCTCAACACTTCAATAACCAAAAAAAGAAATGCAGTTAGCTGAAAAGATTATTGTGAGAAGCCCTGTTTAGACACTCGTTACTGTGTTTCTTTACCTGCATGCCACCAAGATAGTTTAAGAGCAAAGTCATCCTCTCCACAGGGTGCAGAGCTCTATTGGCTATTTTAAGACATAGAGGCAGCAGGAGAGGAAGGACTACTGATGATTTGAGAAATGATAATCACTGTGCAAGGGCAAGATGCACAAGCGCCAGTGACTCAGAAAATTGTGTGCCAGCCAGAGGAAGGACTGCGGGGTGAAGGGGTGGTGGAGGAACAACCTCTGCACAGCCCGGGCTCAGGAAGCTGCTGCTCCTTTCAGGCACAAGCATGCTGTCATGACTCAGTTCAAAGCCACAGCAGCCAATTGTGAGATATTTCTGAGCAGTGAATTGTGAACAACTTATTCCTTCCAAAGCCTGCATCTACCTCTTTGAAATCACATTGCAGAGATTTTTGTGGTGCCAGAGTTATGATTTAAGGACAGGTTCTGGTTTTGTGGCAGGGGATAAGAAGAGTCATTTCTGGAGAGCTGTTTGTGTAAGCTGTAGCAGTGAATTAATGATTAAATGGAGGAGAGCAAGCTAAAAAACCAAATAGTTAAACATGTGGATATATTTTGGACCCCAGATTCTTCCTGGATGGTGGTTGGTGTTGGTTGGTTACAAGCACCTAAAGTAGCAGAAGACAAATCTGGTGAAATAACTATGCATGGAGAGAATCCAAGACCATAGAGGGAACATTGCCAGGGTATCTAACTTGGACATCTGAGGTTTGGTATTATGCCATGCAATGGAGAATGTGAGGTCAAGAGGACCCAGGTGTCATTCCCTGACGAGATGAAGGTGGGCTCTGTGTCATACAGAACACAGAACCCTTTGCAGAAAATGTTAGAGAAAATATTCAGGAATTCAGATGAAAAACTACAGAGATGTTTGGGAAGTGCAGTAATACTTAAGATAATTCATGAAAAGGCTATTGCTTAAAATATAGAGGCAGAGACAAAGATGATGAGAAACAAACCCACAGGCTGAAAAATGTTTTCCAGCACTGTGAAACACATGGTGTCCTTACAGCACCAGAGCATGAACCACTTCAATACTACCCAAAAAAGTCAATTGCTTAATTGTCCAGTGCAATTCCTCATCCCAGTGGGGGCCTTGCCCTAGGTTTTTCAGATCTCCCAAGTTCTGTCCTTATTAGCAGGATGTGTGGCTTCTGGATCAATTTGAAGGCTAGTTGAGACCCCATGGCTTCTTCATCAGTCTTTCAGCCAGAAGGGACCAACTGGCCTTGGTATGAGCCTGTATCATTGCACACAGCAAAACACAACACTAAAATATGAAGGGCTTTCAAAAAGAATACTTGGGGGTTTTCTTGACATATTGTCCACAGGGAAGTGGGAGAGAGAAATTTGAAAGAAATGTTACAGAAGTGTTAAGAAGCTGTCAGTGTAATGCTGTCATGTGTTAATTAATGCAGGGGAGAAGATGATTATACTGAAATTATACAAATAGCCTTATCTCAGGTTAGCAGCAATTAACTGGAGTTTAAATCATTCACCAAAATTAATTAAACGTTGCATCCAAATGCCTCAGAAATTATCGTGGTGCAAATCATCCCCGAACAATAGCAAGCCTTACCATTAGTTGGTATGAGTTGGTTTACTCCACTGACTTCAAAATACCTTAGCAAACCAGTCACACAACAGGAAACAATAATCAAAGGGCTTATGTCAACCACTGAACAATTCCAGCAGCAGCTCAGAAGAAGAGAGGATATTATTTGTTATCAATTTTCTCAGCACAATGTCTCAGAGCTAGCTCATGTTAGCAGACCAAAGCCATTACAAACAAAGAAAAGATATCACTACCTGAGGGGCTGCATCCCTGCTCCTGGAGAGAAAACTCAGAAGCAAGCCAAATTTTCCACTTCATTCTGAGGCAAACTTAGCCACCATCTCCCCATCCCCAGTATGGATATTTCCCCATATGGTTATAGAAGCCAGGGAAAATCATCATCATCCACTCCAGGAGAAGGTGGGTGGACTTAGTTTGAGGTGAGGCTGTCCTCAGATCCTAATAGAACATAAGTCACAAAGTTTTTGGAGACATCTGAGCTTCAGTGAGCTTTGGAGATCCCTCAGCTTCAGGGATGACATAAAAGGTTCTCCAAAGTTGATGGGATTGCTCAGGGTGGAGAGCTGTATGTGTGGTAATGTGAACAGTCTAGGAAAGGAGCACTTCTTCCACCCTGCTGCCCACTTGCCTTCTTAAATCCCAGGAAGATATGTGAGCAGAAAATGCTTAATCTTACAAGTTAATCTGAAAAGCCTCCTGTAGCTGTAAAAGTAATTCCAAACTGCAGATGTTCACAGCTTGTAAATCTTATGACTGCATGCAAACCCAAGTAAAAGCACAGGAAAGCCGTGCACCCATCACCAGTGAACAAATTAAATTAACACCTAGCTTGTTACTGGAGTTCTTGTGTTACAAACTTGTCAAACACTCATCCCAGCAGAGGCAGAGGTGCCTTTTGAAGTGGCCCTGTGAGCCACCAGCCAAGCTCATCAGCTCAAACAAAGCCTTCAATCCTCTGCCTGCTACATCACAACAACCGTTCTTAGCTCATTTGATTGCTCTTGCTGGACTTTTTGACATAAGCTATCTCTCTCCAGCTACATTTTCTTCAGCAGTGCCTAGGGACTCTCCTGTGACAACTGATGATAAGGTGAATTTGTTCTACACGAATTACAGTTGCTGTTTCTCCCTTCCCCAGGGAGAGCAGTGATTTTTTCCCTCTTAGGAGTTGTGCTGGGTTTCTGGCATTTGCACTGTCTGGCATGTCACTAGGAGATGGTGCAAACCTGTGTGACTCCCAGTGCATCTCTTGGCTGCTGGACTCCCAGGCACTGGCCCCCAGTCCTGTTAGTCTGGTCCTCAGGATACTGCAGGATAAGCAACAGCCATCAGTCAGCTAATGCCTCTTAAACTATTTTTTTTTTATTGTTACTCTGAAAACAGTGTATTAATGACAATTTGAGTCAAGGGGAAAAGTCAGGATCACGACTTATTTTTGATACAGGGCACATCCATGGCTGCCATCTGACTGTGTTCTCTCTGAAGGTGCTTTAGTTTCTGTCTCCTACTGCACAGTGCTTGTGCTGGGCAGCATTTTAGCATCATGGTTTGCTCCCTGCAAAGGGTGCATGAATTGTTTGCAAGCTGAGAAGCTTTCCTTCACCTGCAGTGGGGTTCCCCAGGTACTCCCACTGCAAGTCACCCTCTTGGGGGCTACCAGGGGAAGCCAGACCCCTTTGCAGTGCTACAGGTGTCTGCAATGCAACTGAGGACACTGTAAGGCCAGGGACTGTCACCTCCTACCACTCCCATCTCTGAGGTACCTTTACTCACATTATAGCCGTGTATACAGCTCTCCAGTGTACTCAGAACTGGAGTCACAGCCCCAGGGTCTGCCTTACAAGCAGTCAGGCAGAGTAGCAGAGCAGATGCTGCCACACCACTGCATTTCAGAGAGGCACAGGGAGCAGCCAGGGCTCAGTCATCCCATGTGTGCATGTCAAAGTCAACACAGGAAGGCAGTCCTAAGGGAAAAACAACCTTCCTCTTCACCATTCACCTTTGTCAACTCTTCTGCAAGTGATCAAATTCCCAGCTTTGCTCTGGAAACCTTCCAAAACTTCCCTAATCTCTGCAAATTTTCTGTCTGCCTTTTCCTATCTTTGTGGTGGTTGGCAATTTTCTCATCCAGTTATTAAAAAATGATCCTAGTATGCAAGGGGCACGTACAGAAACAACAGCAATAAAAAAGTTGCTTTATGCATAAATAAATGACTACCATAATCTGGTTGGAGGAAAATGCAAAATTTTTATTGCTATGTGAGTGGCACACAGAGAAGGACATGGTTTCCACATGTGTTCAAGGAACCAACACATTTCTGATGTAATTACAAAATTAAGCATAAACAGCAGCAGTCAGCAGTGTCAGGAGGTTTAGAAAAAGGAAATGTGATATCTAGATGGCTATGGTTCAGACAACTGATTATTTAAAAAAAAAAAACCAAAATCCACACGTACCCCAAAATGGAATAGAGAAAGGAGTAGACAAAGCCACAAGATCATCTGAAATGGAACCAGGTAGGAAAACTGATGAGATAAATCTCTCTGAAAATGTTTTTGTTTTGGTGCATGGAACTTATTTACCAGTAAGTAAGTAAGATTTGTGCAGCAGCTGCTGTCCAGCCTGGTGCAGGATGCCCAGGAGCATTTCTAACATCCTAAAATACAGCAGAGGATGAGCCCACATCCCTACACTATGAGTATGATGCACATTAGAGTGCAAGCCTTGGTCTGGCCTTTCATTTCTATGTCCATAAGGTGAGCAGTGCCTCCTGTTTTGATTACAATGTGGACTGCTGTAATTTCTTTCATCAGATGCCAGCCCTTGCAATATCTCATTTTGGTTTGGGGGCTTTCTCTTTGTAGCTGAAAAACTGGAAATAAATTGGATTTTGTGTTTGCTCTGAAAGCTCTCCAAATGCTCATGTAAACAAAAAATCTTTGTCCTCTACACTCCTATGCAAAAAAAATCTGTTACTTTTAAATTTAAGGTAGGACAAAGGGGTAAAGCAACAGCAAATCTTGTTTTCAATGGTACTGGTTAGAAAGAGATGCTGTGATGCCAGTTGTATTTCTTGTGCCCTGCAAAGCCTGCTGATCTGCTGTAGTGTGAGTGGTTCTGAATGATGTGGGGAGTCCCCGATAGAGCTTGAATACCTGAGCTTCATTTACACCTGTCCTAAGCTACACAAGGGGCTGAAACAAGGTCTGTTTTCAGCTTTGGTCTTTCTTCTGACCCAGGCTTGGTAGTGGGGTCAGGCATCTGTCTTTGACAGGAAAATGCTGCGATGAATTTTGCCAGCAGCCAGTGGTGAGCAGCAGTGGTAAAGGTTTCCACACCCATGAGGTTCAACCTCTCTCAGTAGGATGGATGTAACATCTGTAAATGAGAGAGGATTACATTGAAAACACTTCTTTGCTGTTGACTCACTTTTATCTCTTTTGCAATATACTTCACTTACCATACTGCTTCCATTAATTTCTACAGAAACAATTATTTAGCAGGAAATACTGAACTTTTCAAACTAGGGGGAAAGGAAAAGAGTCTCTGGGCTCAGAATTTCCAACAATTTTTCACTGGTCTGCTCAAACACTGTAGGGAGCTGTACAAAGTCCTCACTAGCTTGGCTGTGGGCTGACTCTTTGGACCAGGCTTTGTTGAAGTTTCTCCCAAAAGTAACCCTACAGGGTGTCACTATGGACATGTACAGCAAAGGTTGTTTAAGTTCCCATCTCTGCCTCTGGATGTTTGTTTCCTGTCTTAGGAGTGGGGCTGGATAAACTTTCATCAGTTTCTCTTCAGCAAACATGGAAGCAACCTGTGAATGTAGGGTGCAAATGTCCCTCTTTACATGACTTCTGCTACCAGGAAAAAAAAAAGCAGCATTCATGACATCTTGTCAGGTTCCATAATATTGCTTGACCTCTCACTTCAAGTACCATTTTCAGATTTTTAAGACCATGTGAGAAACATTTCATTCATCAAGGTACTTGGAAATTGTTAAGTATTGAAATCACTGGAAGTCTTTTTGTTGGCTTAAGAGGAATGCTGGTGGGTCATCTGTGATCCTGCATGTGGTGCAGCTCTTCTGCTGTCGTTCAAGCATCACAGGCTTAGCTCCTATCAAAAGGATTCTAAAGTCTTCAGGAGCAACCAGCAGGTGAACAAGCAGCCTTCTGACCTTGCAGACATTTGAGTGGTTCTATGTCCCTGAGAAGCTTTGGCCAACAGCTTTGTTTCAGTTCTGTGGTGTGTTACCAGGCAGGAGGAGGAACAGGATGGATGCACCCCCTGATACATTTCAGTCTGTTGACAGGTGGAGGAGTTCCTGCTTTCCAAAATGCAGGGAAGAGCACACAGAGCCTTGTTCATATCTCCAGCTTTCTTTGATGCATCTGAAAAGAGACTGAAAGTTGCCTTCTCTGGGATTTACTTCCAACAACCATTAATGGCACTTCGGATTCAGCCTTCCTCAGTTTCCCTTCCTCAGACCTTTCCGATGTGCTGCCCCAACACATCTTGCATTTTCTATAATTTTAGGCACAGACATGCCTTGGATGAAGATGTTTTAAGAACAGCTTCCCTGTTTTTTATATCTGAAGCAATAAATCCAGCCCATTCTGGAACAGCAGTTTGCTGCAGCCTACAAATAAAATGGATTACTTCAGTTATTTTAAAGTATTTCTGGTCACAGTTGTTCCTCAATAACATGGATGGATATTTTTCCAAACTAGGACACAGCTGGTTTATATTATAGCTGCACTCACAGCATCTGAGAAGGAGTCAGATGAGTCATCCCAAGAACCTTTCAGATGTGCGGTGGGAAATCTATTCATGTATTATCAGAAGCTGATCCGATATCCAATGGTCTGTTACACAGAGCAGATAAGCAATGGATCTGGTGAGAAAAGCTCTTCTTCTGATGTTCTTTCTCTCTTTCCAAAGAGAGCGAAGAAAATAAGAGAGAGCCAAGCTTGACAGTTCACAGAGGAGATATTTGGTGTGTTGCAGGGAGGAACACAGCACAAAGTTAAATCAAACTCCCAGCAAAAACAACAGCAGGCTTTCAAAACATGTTTGTGGGGGTTGGAAGGGTTAGTGTGGGTGCTGGCAGAGCCAGGTGCTGTTGGGATGGCTGTGTCACACCCTGCAGGGACCTGCCAGCACCAGGAGCCTGCTGGGCAGAAGGAGATGTGTGGCCACCCCAACCAGCACTGGACTCAGCCTCCAGGGAAGAGGGAGATGCAATGACCACAAATGAGCACTGGAAACCTGGCTGGTGACTTTGGCCCTCATCTGAAGGCCATCTGTGAATGTCACTATCATGGTAACTCATGCATCTAACCTGTAAATAAGAAATTCCCTGTGGCTGCCTTATCCTTCACCTAGGGAGGGGTTTTTGCAGGGCTGGGCCTGTCACTGACTGTCTGCAGAGCCTTGGGGGAAGAGCTGTGGAGAGCTTGTTAGTGGGTAGTGCCTCCTTCAGGAACTGAGTGGGGGGCTGAGTGGGACATAATGTAGAGGCAACCATGCAGGTGAAAGTCTCAATGCTGCTCATGTCTTACAGCCACTGTCCACTGCCTGTATGAATGTGGCTGGTAGAAAAAGGGCTTGGCAGACTAACAAGAGACATGCCATGTTGTAAAAACACAGTCAAGACCTCAGGTTGTCCATGTTCAAAGGAGAGCAGGTCTCTTGTAGAGGATGTAAATGGCAAGCTCCTATTCCTCAAGGGAAACGTGTGCCCCTCTGTGTGGAAATCTCTTGTTCACTGCTGGCCTAGGTGAAAGCAGAAAATGTTCAGCAGGGACCAGAGCAAAGAAAGCCTCCATGGTTCACATGTACAGTAAGGGCAGAGGATGGAAACTCTTCTATATGGTGTCACAGCATGACGAAAGTGGAGGTAGTCTAGCACATCTTCCCTTCCAGCTCCCCTAGAGATTGATTGGGATTGACTGGGAAAAGGGACTGGAGGAATCACCTTCCTGACATTGGATCCTTCTGTATTATGGAATCTGTATCCTCTGGTCCAATGGAAGAAGGTCTTTGTTTTTGGTATATTATTTAAAAGTCCTTATTTTCCTGGATATTTCTATCATACATTACCAATTTTCTAGGCTTCAGAACTTTGCATTTTTATCAGCTCTGATCTGCTTCCCCTCTCTTTCTCTGTCATATGGTGCTTTTCTATTTCTGATTGGAGCCTTCATTTTGCCACAAAAACTGGAAGGGATTTTAGCCAATATTGTCTTCTTTATTGATTGTGGGAATGTGATTATTTTGATTTGAAAAATTGTTGCTTTCCATTAGCCTTCTGTCTTTGCCTTTCCTCCTGTTTGCTTATAATTTGCTTATAATTTTCTTAGTCTGGAGGAATTAGCCCTTCTGAATCATCACACTTGTGTGTCATTTATTAAATGGGATTGTCCTCTTTCCCCTATTATTCTCACTGACTGTCACTCAGTTCCTGAGGTTTTGCAGTGTGCAATGAGCACAAAACCCCAGGACATAAATTTCTCCCTGGATGTCAGCAGCACCTTTCTGCTCCCCTCTTAATTGCAGTCAGACCTTGTAACTGAATCCCATGGTTTTCATGTCTGAGGACATGTCTGTGCTAAGGTGAAGGCCTGCACTGTTGCACAATATTTCTTAGCTTGAAATTACCTAAGAGATGTCATAACCATGGGGAAAATATGTATTTACTAATTTCAGCCCTAGGGAACTGCTCAGCCCCTGGAACCAGCTCTCAGGTGAGGATATTCACAGGACACTGTGGCTCCTCAGGAACTTTTGGGTCCTCCACAGACCCAAAAGCAGAGGCTGCCCTATTTCACAGTCACGGTTTTTCAACCCTTCTGTACCCTCACAGGCAGAGTTTCTCAATGTTAGAAACTGTAATATGGTCTGTGAGCAGAGCAATTATACCAAGGCAGAACTCATAGTTGGAGCAAAGAATCTTTGCCAGGAATATGCAGTTTCTCCCTTGACCTCGTGCCCAGGAATGTGATGCTATCCCCACCCTTCTTATCCAGGACAGCTGAGGGTCAGGCAAAGGTTCTAAATGGGTGTGCAGTTTTCACATAAGAAAATCTTAAACACATCTGCAGACAGCCAGCACTGAAGGTGAAGCACAGAACAACGGGAGTCATGCTCAGAGCTGGCCCTGGGGGTAGGGAGGATTGGCAGTGCAGAAAGCTCCCCACAAGACCACTTGGACATGAAGGGGGCACAGATCCTGCAGACAGACTGAGGCTTGTGAAGCAAGCAGCTTGACCCAAGGCTGCTGGAAGTCGGAAAGGTTCCACAGCATCTGCTTGTGGACCCCTGGCAGCACACTGAGGCTGGCAGAGGTATCACAGTCCTCCCCTCCACTGTAAATAAGAGAGGCAGGGATGCTGGGCAGAGCAGGAACAGGAACAAACAAGGTCTCACCAGCTCTCATTATTCTCACAAAACATTGTGTGAACCTGTGGTTTTGCAGCCAGCTTTGGCTGGAGGATCACAGTGCCAGTGGTACATAGGTGAAGAGGGTTTGTGCCCCAGGAAAGACAGTGGCTGAAAGCCAGTCACATCCTGGCAGTGAGTGCTTGGCTAGACTTTCAGACAAGCTGCAAATGTTTCAGTCAGGCTGAAGTTATAAAAAATGAACTGGGGAGCAAAATCCTGGCATATTGTGAATGTCTTGACATATAATGTCTGCAAGCTCTTGATACAATCCCTGCTAAGGAGGTGATGAGGAGTGGAAACAGCATGGGCATTGCTATTTAGCTCATTATTTAGACATATAAATGCCTCATGGTGCAATTGACTGTGCTTATACAGCCTCATTTTTGAGGTAATTAGTTGTTGGATTAAACACAAATCAACTGTGATCTCTCTCAATTGGAGAGGAAGGGGAGATCTTTGCATTGGCCACAGAGAAAGTAGGACTGAACAGGAACAAAGGAGTTGTACTGTCAGAAGAGCAGACCTGCTGGAAAAATTAATATTTCAGAGAGGAGAAAATGTTCGTATTTTTCTTCCTGTTGGGAAGACATGAAGCATACTAAGGTTTGCAAGAACCTTGAACTACTTCTGTGGACATTTTTATCAAAAAAATTATTGGAAAGTCTGATTTACTAAGTGCTTCATATGTCAATAGACAAATTTGTGGCTAAATAAACATATTTTTTTGCAAAAAGGAAAAAAAATCTTAGTAACTCTTCATTTTTTGTTATGACTCTTTTGTTTCCCCAAGAGAAAAAAGAAATTCCCTGAGCACTGGCCAGTTCCACATGAGCAGGGCTGTGGGAGGCTGAGACTGGAAGCTGCAGAAATAAGTCACCTGCTAAGTCATACTTCTAGACAAGTGTCACTGCAAGGAGAGAGTGAGCAGGGGCATATGGATAAATACCATTATATACTGAGTAGCAAAGCAAAGGAGACACTGGAAAGAGAACAGGAAAATGTTTATTTTGGAAGGGATGTGAATTTTCTGGTACAGAAGCAAAAAACACAGCATATTTAGTCAGATGCCTGATATCTGCATCAGTATTGCATATTGTCTTGGGGTGACTGTATGATGCCTGTATCCCCAAATCGTCTGTTCTGTTGGTGTTGAATATTAAATTCTCCAACTTTAAGACTGGTTCCAGGAGTGAAGCAGGGGGAAAGAAGAAGTGCAGGGTTTGTTATCAGAGACTGCACCGGCTCCCCCGCATTCNAAGTACTTATGTGCATTGTCTCTGGAGTGGAACAAAATTAAGCTAGATCCAAGGATGAAAAAAGAGTTTGTAAGGTCCTGTGCCATTTCCCACAGTCAATCATAGAATCACAGAATGGTTTGGGTTGAAAGGGATCTTAAAGATCACCTTGTTCCAACCCTCCTGCTGTGGCAGGGACACCTTCTCAGAGCCCCATCCAACCTGGCCTTGAACACTTCCAGGGATGGGGTATCTGCAACTTCTTTGGGCAACCTGTCCCAATGTCTCACTACCCTCACAGTAAAGTATTTCTTCCTAATACCCAATCTAAACCTTCCTTCTTTCAGTTTAAAACCATTCCCCCTTGTCCTATCACTATGTGCCCTTTTGAAAAGTTTTCCAGCTCTCCGTAGCTCCCTGATAGTGATCCTATCTCAGCTTATCTCTGATGATAACCCTGTTACAGCAAATTCACCATCCCTGCTGTAAACCTGCTTGCATTTGTCCAGTGGAAGAGGCTTGTGCCCTCTCACCCCACAGATTAGGTAAGGGAGTTTGGTCAGTAAAGAAATAAGTGATTTATAAATGTTTGGTTTGTGTTTTCTTCAACTCAGTGTCTGGGGAAGGGAGTTTGTATATCTTTGAAGGTCAGTTCTGAGGATCAAGCTGCTAATTAGATAATAATACAACTTCATCATTATTGCAGCAACCAAGGGGACTTGTACACTGCTACATTTAGCAGAGAGGCTAAATTTCTACTTAATTTTTTTCCTTCCTGGAGCTACACTGCAGATGTAAAAGGTAATATTCCCAAATATTCCCAGCCTAGGAGTTGACTAGGGGCTATGTGAGGGTGAAAGCTCTGTGGTTGCAACCTGGATCTTCTAAAATGTAATTAAATCAGGTTTTCTGAGCTCCACTGTTTTGCACAAAAGCATGACAAGCAAAGGGAAAGTTTAACAGTCAGAGAAGCTAGAGAAGTAATGAGATTTGAAAGCTAAATTTTAATAAAACAATGGATCAGAAGGGTGTCTTGAAATATAAAGAATTAGTTTGCTTTCTTGGTTCACTTAAATTCAAGCAAAAGATGTGTTCTTTCCCCTAGAAAGATTATTTAAATCCAGTATAATGCTAAATGGCATTAGCAACATGCTGCTTCATTTCATTTCATTCTGATGCCCTAACACCTCACCTAGTCACTGAAAATGTGATGCAATGGCTCATCCTGGAATCCTGTTCAGCCTTGAGATGACTGAGAGAGGATCCTATCCATGTCCATAAGCAGATGAAGGGAGGGTGTCAAGAGGATGGAGCCAAGTTCTTCTTGGTGATTTCAGACAACAGGACAAGAGGCAATGGGTAGAAAGTGGAAATGGGTAGAAATTGGAACACAGGAAATTCCTCCAGAACGCGAGGAAGAACTTCTTTATTTTGAGGATGACTAAGCACTGGAACAGGTTGCCCTGAAGGTGTTTTAGTTCTTTCATCTCTGGAGATATTCTAAAGCTGCCTGGACACAATCATGAGTGATCTGATCTCAGGGAACTTGCTTGAGCAGGCAGGTTGGACTAGAGGACCTCCAGTGGTCCATTCCAAGCCCAGTCATTCCTTGGCTCTGTGACTCTGTGACTCTGTGATCCTACACAGGAAGGGGCCCTTCTCCCATCATGTATCCCTACAACATTCCAGTCTGACACACCGGGCTCAAAACCTATCCACACTGTGACTGAGGAGTGCTGGGTGTGCCCAGGTTACTTTCAAGGATGTGGCATGGTGGCAGCATCATGTTTCATGATGGCAACAAGCATTACCTACCAGTTGTTATGTTTGTCATAATCTGAAACAAGATACTGAAACACAAATAAGAATTTTGCTATGGTGCAGCATAGCCTGGACGAGCCCAAGGAGACTGATAGAAGATGTAGTTCATCTGATTTTCCAATCCTCCAGATTTTCTCATATGCCAATACAAGCTGGAGCGATGAGATCAGTAAATGTATTTAAGACACAAGAAGAGAAAACCTGAAAACACAGACAATCAACTGAACTTGATTTTCAGTCAATTGCATTTTGGGATAGGATATAAGCCAGGAAAATTATTACAAGAGCATGACAGGAGGAGGATGGTGGCATGTACGGAGGATTTGGATGTCGGCTCTCATACAGTCAGAGAAGCTTACAGTCTGCACTGTCTACAAATGACAAGACCTAAATGTGGGATCAATAAAAGGCTGACATGCTAAATCAATGTAAAAGAGTATACTTAAACCAAGTGTCACAAATCACATCTAAGTACAGACACTGAAAAATAGAGAGGCAAGTCACAGTGGCCACACAATTACATTTCAATCCGATCTGTTTTCCTATAAAAACATTTGTGCATGTTCCTACCTGCTGTCTCAAGTGACAAGTGTGGAGATGAGGGATTTGAAAGCACAGAAAATGAAGCAGAGCAATAGAAGCGTGACACAGGCTGATATAGTAAGTCTGTGACCTCTTTGTGGCCAGTATGGCAATTGCAGCAGACTCATATGCCCCATCTTCTGCAGATTGAATGGAGGCAGAAATTCACTGAAAAGAGTAAGACAAGAGCAAGTATTTTTATTAGGAAAAATCCAGAGGTTATGGAGAAGTGCACAGCCCTGGGCTCTAAGGGCCAGGCTGAGAGATCTCAGTACTGTGGATAACTAGATTGTGGGAAAAACCTTGGTGAGAAAATGCCAGAATCTGACAATTTATCCCTCTGAGGAGAATTTTAGAAGCAAGGATATGGCAACCATATGCCTTGGTATTGGGGCAGCTGAATCCTTGAGCCAACACCGAGCATTTGCCCATCAGCCCAGCACAGTGTGTAAATACAAACAAGTTTAACATCTGCCTGAAATTACTGTCCCCAAGAACGGCTTCCTGCTCCATCCAAGCAAGGATGCAGCTCTTCATTAGCAATTCCTGTCCAGTGGCTGAAAACATGCTGAAGGAAGGGTTTTGCTTAATGGCATGTTGGTCCAACAATATAAACACAAAAAATTACAATAATTAGAAAGGAGAAGCTGGGTCAGGGAAATACCTATGGCCTGGACTGTACCCAAAGACATTTTCTCCACTTCTGTTATGGTTTTCTGCTTCCAATTCTACACAGTTTTGGCCTCATAAATACCATAGTTAATTGTTATCTCTCCTGAGTGAATGGTTCATGGCCTGAGCTTCTTCTGAAGTTGTGACAGCTCAGGGAGAGCCATGCCATGGAGAGCTGCTCTGAAGATATTCATAGGGCAAATAAATTCCTATCTGAGAGACAGAGTAACAAGAATAAAACATCTATTGTCTCACTCACTGAGGGAGGCCACACCAGCTGCTCTGCATAAACCTTCAGCATCTGAGGGGGATAAACACTGTCTCTTCTGAACAAACACCCACACTTTGCATCCTCTCCATTTTGCATAACGTCTGCTGAAATCAGTGTTTGCTGCTTCAGACAGGAAAATGTGCACCCATAAAGAAGGCAGCTAGAACAGAAATTATTTGCGAGCTGGCAAGAATGGTTTGCATCCACTTTCCTTTAGCAAAGGTGGGCAAATACCCCTCCAGCTCTGCTCCAGAGCTTAGTGGTACTGTCAAGCCTCCTCAGTGTGGTGGTGCTGTTTCCTTTGGGTATGATTCACTGTCAGCTGTAACTGCCAGAAGCCTGTGAAATAATGCACCATTTATTTCAAGATCAATTGTGAAAGGAATTGCTGACTCAGTGTTATCAGCCCAAAGGAAATATCTTCTCCAGATATTTCAGAGAATGCCCTTCCTCAAACCAGGCATCTTGGCACATGACCACTGTGAGACTGATGCTTCATTTTGTGGTAACTGAACACTCAAAAGAAGCCATGACTGGGGATCTGAATGATTTCTTTATTCATTTTGGAGCAGGATCTGGCCACGTTCAGGCTTCTAAGGAGCTCCAGTTCTGCACGTGCACGGTGCATTTTAGGAGTATCTATTTCAGCTGCATGCTGTGAGGACAGCAGTGTGCCTCAGTGCCAAAGATCAGCAAATGGAAATGCACTCCTATGGATGCAGTATCCAAAGGCATGAACCTTGTGGAACAGTGCTTTCAGAGGAGCAGATAGCCCACTGTGTCTAACTTCATCACAGTAGAAACAGGAAGTCTGTGAGAGACTCCCCAGAGCAGCAAGGTAACAACGAAGTATTTAGGAACATAAAGACCTTTAGAGCAGAGTTAAAGGATTTATTAATATCAGTCTGCACCACAGAGGATGCTGGGAAATATTGGCCCCAGATGTATTTTTTCAGGCTCAAATCGTAGACAGTGAGATGTTAAAACATGAGGTGTTGAACAAGCTAAAGAGCCACAAGCTGCTAGGAATGAAAGGTATATACCCCAGGAGAACTGGAGGAATTTAAGGAAAGAGGAGCTGAGTTGCTAACAAAAATACGCTGCCTCTCATTTATGTCATATCAATGTTTTAGAAAGAGCTGATCCTAGGATGGGGGACCAGCGAGCCCTTCTCCAGTGCCAGCTGCATTGGCTGAAACTAATCAAAACCAGAAGTTTAGTTGGATGAACATGACAGAATGGGGTCGACTCAGTCTGGATTCACTGAAGGGAAATTGTCTCTAATCTACTAGTTTTTTAATACATTGCCAGAAGAGTGGATGTGACTTTCTTAGACTTCCAAGAGACATAGGACAAAGTCCTCCACAGGAGGCAATCTGGGAAACAAATACCCAGCTATATGAGACCAAATACTGTCACGGACTAGAAATTGCCTAAGAGAACAGAAAAGATCAGTTACAACAGGCCAAAGAATGTACATGAACCTTCCCCTACAATATTCTTAGTAGGACTGATGCTTAGTATTTTTAATAAGGAATTAAAGAATTGACAGAACTGTGAGACATGTTGGATGTGCTGAAGCTGTGAGGAGGTTCCCACCATTGGGGTGTGCTCTGTCCCCTGCTTGGGGGTTTGGAAATGCTCCACACAGAACAGTGCCACTAAGCAGCTACTTGCAGGTTTATGTGACACCTGTGTTGCAGACACAAAATGCCCAGCACAGCAGTTTTTGAATCCTTGTTTTAAGTTGCTTTGTAACTGAAGCTGGTTTAAACTAGTTTTTGTCACTTCTAAGGAATAAATGTATCTTGCAGCCTGTTCTCAAAAATACTGCTCTGGTAAAATCGCCATGCAGAATTCACCTTTCTTGCAATCCCATTGACATATGTGCAATTATTCCATAAAGGATTGCATCCCAGTGGGATAGCAGGATCAGGCTGTGATTCAGCTCTTAACCCTTCTGAGCTGCTGTGCAGCACAGTTAACATTGCGGTTCCTCGAGCTCACTGTGTGCTGCTGGACATTGCAAGATTCCCCATCAGCAGCAGAACAGTTCTTCATCTGAAGTTTTTTATATTTCTTCCATCTGAAAGATCTTGAGAACCAAGCATTAAAAGAGCTGTTGTTTGGGAAGAGGAACCATAATTTAAAAGGACTGGAAAACCTCCCAGATGTGTATCTCCTTATTTAAGATTGCTTATTTTCCCATTAAGTTGTCTTTGAGTTGCATATCAGGTTAAATTTTTGATAAGGATTCTGTAGACATCATATCTCCTGTTCCCAGACACTTTTCTCTATACCATGTTTGTGTCTAAAGGCCTTTTTCCAGAAAGTATCTTGCTTATAGTACAGAAACAGCACCATAAGGGTTTTTCAGGTACTGATTCTGTTATCAGCTAACTTTGCCAGTTCTTACAGTCTTCTACTGTTCAAACATACTTTATTATTCTTTTTGTGATGTCTTCTTCTCATCCAGAGACACAGGCAAATTCAAAAATGGCAGAGAAGTGCTAGTAATTAAACAGATGACTACTTTTACCATGGTTATAACTACATTATTTTAGCAGCTAAACTGCTCTGGAAACTTTTCCTGTGAAGGAAATCTAAGCTTCCTGAGCCATTAAGCAAGCAGATGTAAAAAGTGTATCTTTGTGAAAAAAAACAGATTCCACCAAGTTTTTTATTTGTGAGCTTTGACAGACCAATTTGTATTCTCACTGAAAAAATAACCCCAATCCTGTAATCACCCAAGTTCTTTAGGCCAAATGACTCATTTCATGTCTGAAATACAACTTTACTGACCAACAGTATATAAAGAGAGATCATAGAATCATAAAATATTTTGGGTTGGAAGTGACCTTTAAGGATCATCTAATCTGACTCTCCTGCAATGATCAGGGACATCTTCCACTAGATCAGCTTGCTGAGAGCTCTGTCTGGTTTTTCAACAAAAAATGCCTCTGATGAATGTTTTTAAATGGAACCATGGATACATTCTCAGCACCTCATCAGCACCAGCACTGTACTAGCCAGAAAAGGACCTTAATATTTTTAAGATACGTTTGTTTTCCCTGGCGATCTTCAGTGAGCTCTGATACACACCACTCACCAGCTGACTTCTCACAAATATTTAAATTAAGTAGATTAAAGAAGAGATTGGGTTTTATTTTGCCTAATGCTCAATCACACACACACACACACACATCTACACGTCTTAGGCTCATATATTTAAATTGAGTAAGGTCAGATCAATTTCTGTTGTAGTCCTTCCCCATTGTTTCCCCACTCTGTCAGTTTACAAGGTACCTTCCTTTTTTTAAGACTGAGTCATTGATAAAATACTAAACTTGATGAGCTCAAGAGAAGTACTGCTATCAGCATTCATAGGCTTAGGACACCATCCCTGTATTTCTGTGCCTCCTGCAAAAACCTAGACAGTTTTGGGCAATGGAAATGATACTCATTACAGACACAGAACCCTACACAGTTGGGTTTTCAGTTCTCTTTTGCAATAGCAGGATTGTACAGGAGCCTGGTTCCATAGCAGGGGTGGAAATGAGTGACAGGACTATAGTTTTTAAATGTATTTATCTCATTACAAAGGGTCGCTTATGGTGCAGGAGTGCCAAGGTTTGCACATCAACCATCACTCTTAAGTTAGCCAAAAGTGCATGTTCTCTCATGCTGTCAAACACAAATCATCATGAGAGGGCACTAAAGAGCTGTCAATAGCGACACACTCTGAGACAAGGGTTGTGGTGAGAGGTAATTGTCAAGTATGAAATCATCAAATATTTTCACTGAGATCAAAGATTGTGTGATTTCAAAATGTCTTCAAAATACAGGGAAGCTGAAGTTCCCTGGGCCTTTCAAGATCCTGTTCTAAAACCTGAGCCTGTGAAATATCCGATCTGTCAAGATGAGAAGGGATTTGTGAAAAGTGGACAAGCTCTTTTAATGATGAATTTCAAATACTTCCTGTTTTAAAAAATATTCTGCTTGGGAGACTAGAGATATCACGTGGCCTTAGAACACCTGGCAGCACAAATGGAAAATGAATGAATGAAATGCAAATTGGACATCTTGACTAGTAAAGATGGACTATTTTCCTCCAAACACTGGGTTGTGAATTAAATGCCAAAACTGGTGCAGTTGGATTCAGCAGAGTCAACCCTGACAAATTGTAAAGAAAATCCCTTATCTCACAGACAAAGCAGAGGATTTTCAAAATTAAAATGGGCTGATTCACAAGTGACTTGTGAGCATTCCTGTGGGACAGGGCTGCTAACAGATGTCCTCAAAATTCTCACAGGCCCCCTTGAAATGGAATGCACATATGGCACAAACTGCAACCAGACACTTGCAGCACAGCGCAGCACGGGCTGATCACTAACTTTGCAATCCTGGTTTAAATCTGAGGAACTGAACTCAATGAAAACAAGGTCACTTGACATCTCAGAAACCCCAGGAAAGCCAATAAGAATGTATCTGGGATTTAGATTAAGCATGACAAAACCAATGTCTGTTTACTTGCAATTAATTTTCCTTCTTAGACATTTCTTTACAGGGAACATTTGAGGGAATAATATGAAGATGATTCCAAGACAGGGGCATACAAAGACATGTTTGATTAAAATCCAAACTCCAGACTCCAAATTTGTGTCTCATAAGGCCAGAACTTTGTGACCCTAATCTTTTTGTCCAACACCTTCCCAAAGGTGAGATGTGAGCCTTCAGAGTTCTGTTCCAGTGAGACTATCTTCTTGAAAAAAACCCCTTTCTCTTGATCCAAAGACTGTAAAGATAAGAAGCAATGAAACATGGAACATATTTTTCTTGTAAACTATTCCAGTTTCCAGTTTCTATCACTGGTAGAAACCTCTATTTTGAAGTAGCCTGGCCTCAGCTCCTCATAATTGGACTCCTACACCTTTGTCCATAAAAACGAAATCCTTTGGTGTCAGACTGCTGCTAGACAGTGATCAAAAAACTCAGTCACCTTCCATTCTTTTCATAAGTCACAGAGATGTTTTTTTCTTGTGATTGTTTTTTCAAGCCACATCCTGGGTCAACTATTCCTGCCCAAATTATTGACACTTTCTTGGATTCTGGACCCCAAAAAGGAGGACACCAAAGCAAGAGACAACTAGCATGGACATTCAGTCCCATTTGCCTTTCTAATCACTGCATCAACCTGTCAGCCATGGCTGGCTAAACAGCTACTGCTGCTTTTTAATGCTTTCCCAAGTGAGTTTTCCAGAGAACTGTGTCTTGGGCTGTGAAAATTCTTTAGAATCTCTCA
Source organism: Toxostoma redivivum (assembly GCA_013397375.1). Classification (NCBI taxonomy): domain Eukaryota; kingdom Metazoa; phylum Chordata; class Aves; order Passeriformes; family Mimidae; genus Toxostoma; species Toxostoma redivivum. The sequence continues at coordinate 1,078,015 of VXBI01012068.1, forward strand.
CTCTAAATACAGTATTTCCATTCAGTCATGGTAAAAGTGATCTTGTCCACCCAGTTTCATGTTTCCTCAATACCTCCACTCTGGAGATGCTTCTCTGGGCAACCTGTGCCAGTGCCTCACCACTCAATGAGCAATAGAAACACATAATAGCATAGGGACAAGCCCTGTGCAGCCTTGGTAGAAGTTGACTTCATTAATTATGATTCTTGTTATTCTGAGACTGTTTAGTTTAGACAGTCTGCCTCCCTTTCTAGTGTATGCTGAGTGGATTTTTTAAATCTTTTCCTCAAAACTTTTAAAACAATCTTTTGTTTCTATTGTCAATTGAAATGGTGTTTATTCAAAAACAAACTAATTACTTGACTTTGCTTCTGAGTGAGGTTTTCAGAAGTTCTGATTCTTGACTGCAGGGTTATGAATATTTTTTGACCATTTTAAGACAAATCTTTAAAAAGCTTACAATCATATTTTCACATGTTTCTTTCCAAGTTATTTGGATTATCACTGTTTCTGTTTGTAAAACACTTCTCTAAGGGATTGAATATATGTATCAGTTCACTACAATAATCATCTGGGCTTCATTTTGCCTGTATACAAGAAATCCAGTTAAGTAAAACCATTTGTATCAAAGCCATCACTAAAATTAGTTCTGTGGTCAGTTCTTCTTAGACTGTAAAGATGAGGTTTAATACTGAATTTCCTGGATTAGATGTAACACTTTGAGTAAGGAGATTAACTTCTGTAATTTTTAGAAATTCTAAGGCTGTTTAGTTTTGACAGAAAAATGCCTCCAGCATGTATTAGAATAAGGATCCCCTCTCTTTCCCTCCAGCTAATTTGATACTTGTGAATTCTGTGTATCTACAAGCAGATAACTGAAGTGTGAATGGTTGGTGTGTAGAAGACACCAACTGTTATCCTCTTACTGGTTAGGACACAAATCACTGACTGTCAAGGACTTGTTTCTGAGCTGTCAGAAAGATCCCAGCAGTTCTGATCATGTCATTGCATTGTCCTACTTTTGGCCACTTAATCCTTTTTCAATATAATTCTTCCCTTTGTATCTGTGATAAAGTGACTAATTCAATTCTCTGTATTTTGATTTTCTGTTAAATGATTGCTGACTGTTTCCTCGCTTCACCCTCTGCTTTTTGATATGAGTTTTTTTAATAGTTAGTGCAGTCAGACCAGTTCTGGGAAAACTGCTTGTCTTCTTCCTTTAGTCTGTTCTTTGGATGAGGGATTTGCTGATACAGTCATGGCCCTTGGATTTTTAACCCTGGCTTGGCTGCTGACTCACTGCCAATTCTTTTCTATCTCACACTGTTTACAGAATAGAGAGGCTTTATGCCATGTCCAGGTGTTCCTGTCCATTAAGACCCTTTCATGTTCCCTGAAGTACTGAGAAAATTTTCTCTCCATTCCATTCTGAGGATCTGGCAATTTGGGGGAGTTTTGAAATCCCACTGCTGCCTCCTTTCTGCAGGTGAGAGGGAGCCCAAAACACAGGTGGGAAATGAGTGCGATCTACCACAAGAGGCCTGTCCCTATAAGCACATCATATAGAAACAAAGTTCAATTCTACATTTTCCTGTCATCAGGAGTGCCCTCACATCCATGGAATTCCCTCAGCAGCATGCCCATTCATTGGTATTAGTTTGGCACCAAACCACCAAGGGCTTTGCTCTTTGTCTCTTCAGTCTTTTCATTCACAGAGCTAAAATTAGTGTTGTAACTGTGAAAAGTCCCATGAGGCAGATTTTGAATGATTTACAGGCATGAAACGAGACAGTTCAAATGCCTTCACCAGAGTTGCCACGCCAGGTGTAGCTCTGAAGATATAATTCTGATTCCTCTGAGTTTTCCTGCTTCCACATAGCCATGATCCATGCTTACTGCACCCATCTAAGTCTTTGTCTACTGCCATGTCTTTCATATCTATTATGACCTCACTTTTCCTTGTTCAGTCCTCCTGTTATTTCATAGGGATATAACTCAGAGCAGTCACTGCCAAGGACATTCTGATTTTTATCTCTCTCATTATAAAATTATATTTGTCCTATTTTTTTTCTTCTTCTGCACACTTAATATAGAAACTAGTAGAAGAACATTACAATTAGCAAGGTGAGATGACTAAGTTGGTGAAGCCTACAATAACCTATTATTTTGGTGATGGTTAAATGAAGCTTTATTGTAGATGAGGAACATAGTGTTTGTTCAAGCCAGGTGAAAGAAGTGGTCAAGCTCTTTTTAAAAAGAGCTAATCATTACAGCCCTTGGGCAGTCAACCCCTACAGCTAAAGTTATCTGTCATCAAATAACGTTGTGTTGTATGCTAACAAGCCTTTGACTCCAGATTGAATCTAAACGCAGGGACATTGGCATTTTTCAGATATTTGAGTGAATGAAGAAGAGAACTAGAGGTGTAAGTCACAGAAGGTGATAGAAAAGGCAGAAAAATTAGTTATTTAAAAAAAGAACAGCCAGAGAGGCTTTAGAAGGAAATCTAAGAGATGTTAGTGGCAGACTTAAAATCATAGCTTGGAATACTGGCAGATGGCGTATGTCCAGGGTATTTTACGTGTTGATATGCATTAGTAAGATTATCCCAAAGAAGGTCGAAGTTACCCCATGGAGAACAGCACTTAGGGTCCCATTTATGAGGTATCTGCTTGCATCAACAGAGTCATATTCAAGGAAGAACATACTTTAAAGTATTACTTGTAATTTTGTCTGGATAATTCTTTTTTCCCTCTAATCCTACATAGTTTCAGTTGTGGTTAGACATTTGCTGGTTTTCAATCCAAACTACTCCAGCATCATGGTGAATAATTCCCATGAGTGTTGGAAGTATGTTGGAAGCTTTCCAGACAGTGCTGGCTCAACTCTTCCCAGGCATTCACCGCTCCCAAGTGTCAAAGCTGCAGCAATGATTGAATGTGTGCACACTGCTCTCACAGAAAGGTAACCCAAAGTGTGCATTTGTTCGGGAGTATAGGTGACTCATGTTCCAACTTATGTTTTCACCACACATTTCAAACTGTTCCATGAACCCTGTGCAGGTCATGGACCCTGGGTGATTCTCACCTGCTCCAGACTAAAGAAACCAACACTGTAAACCAAAGATTATTATTATTAGCAACACAACTAATTTGTAACATATGTCATTTCCTTAGTGATCCTTTCCAAGGGGCTTATAAATGTCCATAGAAGATGACACACTATCAACCTACATGGCTTCACATACTTTGTCTATGCATATATGATTATCACCATTCCTTTGGCATGATGTTGATTCTAAAATTAGCTAGGCATTAAGGGGTATAAGGCATGGTAAGATGCAATCAGCGGGAGCAGAACCAGGGTAGTGGGAGAAGAGGCCAGGAAAGAGAGCAGGGAACATATTTCACATATCAGCATTCGCTTGATCCAATTTAGGAACGAGCATCACCCCGCTGTGGTCATGGTCATACAGTATTTATAGAATGCCATCTCCTGCCTCACAGACATCTAATGGCAACTAAGCCATTAGATTTACTCCAAGAGTAAATTTGAACCAGCTGGCCTTTGGGACCAATGGGGTATTTTAGAGAAAATCAAAATAATTTGTTTACTTGTGTGATTACCCCCAAAACCAAGTGTTTAATCTTTTAGAGTCATTAATGGAAAGCTCATCAAAATCAATATTATTCCCCGGCCCAGGTCCAAAAAGGTACTTAAGTGAATGCCAAACTTCATGCATGAAAATAACCCCACTGATGAGTGTTCCTGATGAATTGGGACTTTCATTTTAAAATACTTACCACTTTTTCATTCTATGGTGCTTGTCATATCATTATTTAAGTCTCAATTTAAATTAGCATATACATTAGAAATACTGCTCTCTATTGCACCTACTCTGTATGATCTTTAGAAGAAAAGGGAATTGTGATTGCACACAGGTTTTTGTAAAAGGCAGCTACGTGTGCATGTTAAAAACTAATCTTCATCAGCATTTGGAAACATAAGCCCATCAGATCTGCTAGGCAGGCTCACAGTCCAAGGACTACATTTCATTTTCAAGCATTACATCACATTGTTTCTGGACTGTCATTTTCCAAGAATTTTCAGTTTGTGAGAAGCTTCAGATAGCTATAGGTTCAGCACACTTCGAACCACAAACAAATTTCAAGTAAGAACATCAAGGCCATTTATCATATGCTAGAAATTCTGCTTTCACATCTGGTCTGTTATTCCAGGAGCAGCCCGAGGTCTCTGTTAGGGTCAGAGAGACATCCAGTGTGGGACTAGGCATCTTTTACACCTTCTTATAGCTAAGTTGAATTTTTGGGATCATATCTGGGGGACACCTGAGGTGGAATTAACTGGGCAGTCTTCACCAGCATTGCTCTGCTTCCTTAGAAGGTGAATACCCAGCCTTGTGCCATTGGACAGGGTGACCCAAGGCCCTGGCAGGACAGTGGCCTTTGCCTGCCAGCTGCTCAGTTCTGTGTCCTGAAGAGAGAACTGAACAGCACCTTATGAAGGTGCTGAGCATACAGAGCTTGTATTTTGGTATTACCTTTTCATAGGTACACCTCTTGCCAAACATCTTTGTCCTATTGTTCACCTCCCATGCTGCTGAGCCACTGTTGGTCCCCACAGCTCTCCTGTAAGGTGTGAGGACTGGCTGAAACACAGCTCCCATTGTGGCCTTCCCTTGCACTGGATCTTCATCTGGCTCTGAGCACAACCCAGAAGCTGCTGCATGAATCAACACCAGTGCAGACCTGGAGAAAGTCTTCATTCTTCTAGAGTTCTCTGTTTTCCAGCAGTGGCACTTCACTGGGAAAGCTCTGGGACTTGCAGCATAACTCCACACAGACAACAAAGAGCACATTTAGACAAATGCTGTTGGAGAGACTGTGGTTTTGGTCTGCAAAGGAAAGCAGGAACTAAGGTCCCTGCACTTCACAGAAGTTATGTCTGTCTTCTATTAATATCTGTTCTGTAGCTGTTGGATTAAAAAAATATTGCACTCTGAATATTAAGAGTACTCTCAACCAAACCCACAAATTTACAGGACAGTCACTGTGGATACAAATACGAGACTTTGTGGATAGGGACTCCACAGAGAGAAAACTAACAAAGCTACAAAACATAAAATACTAGAAATTATTGTGATCCAATGCAGAACACCAAAATCCAATGCAAAGCAGGAAGTCGTGTAATGCCTTTGACTGAAAGAGGTAATCAATATGATGGGGGTTTTTTTAATATGGTGGAATTACACTGTCTATGCAATATCTGTGTCTACTCTGTAGGCTGGGGGGAGTATAAATATAAGCAGAGACTAAAGGTTTCATACTCTCACATTAAATGTTCAGTATCTGATATGGGAGACACAAGCACCAAAATGTTCATGGTTACAGATTTCAAATCTGAACAGTTTCTATGGAGGAAATCACCTATAATTGCCATTTTACAAGATTTACAAGTCTTTCATTTTAAGACTGACTTCAAAATAATGAGATACAGAAAGGAGCACTCTTCCAATTTATCTTACAGTTTGCAAGTCATTGGGATATTTCAGATCTGTGTTTTAAATTTTCTTTGCAACCCAGAGGACTAGAAACTTATTCTTTTGAATAAAATGTGACTTTCTTATGTAATCAGTTGCCCTGGGAGCAAGATCTTTAAGATAAATGCAGAATTCTATGATGCTTCTGATAAGTTCCTAAGAATTGGAGTCACTAAATCAAAGAATAAAAATGTAATCACAGGGTCATACTACAGGGCCTTTGAGAACAAATTGAATGATGTTAGAAAATCAAAGAAACAACTTCATCTTGCAAAATGACAATTATGGATGCTTTCATCCCTACAAATTGTTCAACTGTCACAATGTTGCAACAAGCTTTAGAGATGTTAAATGACTACTCAAAATGTCATTCTCTAAAAATATTCTAATGAAGCAATTCTCTTTTGGAAAGAGTTGGTTCAAGTGACCAGTGATAGACTTTTCATGCCATTTGGGTGATTAAATTATGGATAATCATCATCCATCCGTTTGTACTGAGGATGTCCTACAGTACAGGCATAGAAGTCTCTCTGCTGTGTTGTGATCTACACCTTTTCTGAGAATTGCACCACACTTGCTGGGGGTTCATGTTGCAAGCCTGGTAACTGTGTCATTGTTATTCTGCCCAAGAATGAAAAAATGAGATGGCACAGTAATTGGTGAGGTTTTCAGCAATCATTCCTGAAAGCTGAGGGACTGGCATGAAGGATGACTGGATGTTTTGGTGCCACGCATAGAAGAGTGCTGACTATTTAAATTTGCACTGGACAGTCTACTCTTCCTCCCAATGTATTTTCCAGACTTGAAGTTGAGTATGACTGGAGAGGCTAAATTCAGGCAGGCATTATTGAGTGGCAAATATATTCTGGTCAGGTACCACATTTTTTCCCAGTTAGTTCCACACATACTTAGCTGGTTTCATCATTCTAGTGTGCTGACAGCTCCTCACAGGAGGGAAATTATTTGTCTGATCTAGTGCCTGGGCTGATTAATTGGTTCACTATGCAAAATGGTCCTACTGAGATCTGGCTTCACTGAGAAAGAACAGGAGGCTCATTTTGTCCCTGTTTCTGCAGCAACAGATTTCTACAAACACTATGTGTGGTGTTCGTAGAGCGATTTGGAGTGGTTTCTGCATAATTCTTGTTGGAACTATTTCCCTGGATGTTTCCTGCACCAAAGTGAGTCTGTGTAGCACCCTGCTAGGGTCATCAACTCTTTGTTTGTGTACTTCCATGCCTCTCACATTATCGTCCTGCCTGGAATGGCAGCAATTGATCACAGCCTAAAGTAGGCACTGCCTCAGTGAGGTTGTAGACGCAGCCTGGGAGCACAAATCCAATACATCTAATACTGAATTTCCCTTTGTGATCAGTTGAGTTTGGTGCTTCAGATAACCTGTGAGGAGAGGCTGGTTTTTCCTAAAATAGTCTTTTACCTTTTTATATTTATTCAATAGGAAATCAGGCACCTCCAGAACACAATTCCACATATATTAGACATACACATCTTCCTAGATGTGTGATGAAAATCAGTAGCTTTGAAAGTGCTCCCCTTTGGATGTACCAAGGTGGATTGGAGCTGCAGATTCCCAGCAATGTGCTGTTGAAAGTTTCTGGTGCCATATCTTCTGTCTATCATTTCCCAAGGAGGTTCTGGAGAGTCTGGAGAAGGCCAAAACCCTGCTGGTCTTCACAGGGTGAGCCCATCACACAGAGCTGGTGGAAGAGGAGCTGTCTCTGTGAGATGAATCGAATGCACTCAAGATTAAAGATAATTCAGTCTGAAAGGGACCCCAGGAGGTCTTTAGTCCAACCTTCTGCTCAAAGCAGGGCCAGCTATGAGGTCAACCTGTTTCTCTGCTGTCCCCATGATGAAAGAATTTCCCCTTTTCCCTGGTCTGAACCTCTCTCATATCATCTTATACCTGCTGCATCTCATCCTCCTTACATGCATGGCAAAAAGCATGGATGTAGTTGTTCAGCTGAAAGCTGGCTTTGAAATGTACTGAGAGCATAAGCAGAACAAGTAAATGTAACACATAAGGAAGACATTCAGACATTCAGTATTTCTTTCTCTGTTTGTACATTACTATTAATTGTTTCATTGGCTAAGGAATGATAAGGTGCTCTCTGTCAGACTTATAATGGGCTGAAGTGCAAACACTCAACAAAAACAGCATTTTCAAAAATCTGAACCTATTTGCCAAATACAGAAATATGCAAAAGTAATAACTGACATTTTAGAATTAATCGACTGTAGTTTGGAAGCAAAACATGACTTCTGGAATTTGAAATGTGTAAGTGCTTTTCCTAAGCATGGAACTTTTTTTGTACTTGAATAATGTGTAGTAACTACAACAACAATTATTCCTGGGAGGACCTCAGACCTAACTCATTACCTTGCCATGTCTGATGGTCACTGAGCTGCTAACAGGACCTCTCTGTCTGTCTCCCTTTTACCAACCTTGTCCTGCTGAGTGGTTGCTCACTGCCCCTTGCAGCAGCCCCACTCTTGCTGCTGCCTAAAACAATCTGAAATGACAAAATATGATTTTCATATGCAAACATCATAATTTTTTTAATCACCTGTTTGTATCTAGTGAACCCAACCTGACTGACCCCATGCTGAGCAAATGACACGGCTTGAAAATTTTGCTCCTAGCTGTTGGGCAAGAAATCTTAGATTGAACTCAAAGAGACAGACTGGATGTTTGAAAAACACTTTGTTTTCTAAAAAATTTAGATTTGAGGATGAAATGTCCATCACTAAAGGGTTTTAGGAGTAGGTTTGACAGCCAACTGTCAGGAATGCATTAAGTTGCTTTTGTCCTGGTTTTGGATGAGGGGATGGACCCTTCTGGTACATTTTCTTTTGGTTATTCAGTTACCATGAGGCAGTGTCGACCTCTTATTTGACTTTAAACAGAGATAAGGAGTGAGACTCCTTGGAGCACAGTTCAGTGCCTGAAGCTAGATGGGGTGAGCTCATATTTTAGTTGCTCATCCTGACCTCATTAGTTAGTGTGTTACTAAATCTGCCACTTGAATAATTTCTGATAGGAACACGAGAGATGGTGTCTGGCGATGGCCATTCATATTCAGCTCATGTTTGAACTTTTCTGGCTGCACCTCTGGATGATCCAGTTCACCAACCTGTTGTATGGATGCCAATCCTGCTCATTGGATGCCCACACGTGCCCCAGGCTGTAATTATTAAGCTCTATTATATGAACATATTGGAGAGTAGATGAAGGCAGAGGAGGAAGAGGACATGGTCATCAGCCTTAGGTTCTGTTTTTACTTATTTCTCTGCTAATTCAATACTTTTCCAATTGATCTTGGAGAGAGCAGACAGAGATCATGTTTAAGAAAAAGTCCTCTTGCTGATGTTTATGACAAAGTGGAACCTCTGGTTCCAGGTAGTTAATCTCTCCACTTCAGAGCAAATCTCAGCTATTTGCAGAGGACATTTTCACCATTCCCTTATGACACAGAAATGACAGGAAGGTTCCTGATGTGTGTGTCAGAAAGCAAACCCAGCTCCTCTGACAATATCTGATCAATCTTCAGAATACCATATTGATGTACCTGAATAAGTGGTGTTGCTATGTATCAAATTTCTGCAGCCTGCATAACACAAATTGCTGGAAGACTTTAATACGTGAGGAAACCCATCTGATCCTAAGGGCAAGCAATTTATCTGAGATTTCTAACAGCAGGGAAGCTCTCAACTTTTGCCTCTTTGCACTCACCTAATTACCTGACTTTGTGCACCTAATTAACTTGCAATGCTGTCATCAAGGGAATCCATGATATTTCCAAACAATTTTGTGGCAGCCGCAGATGAGCCCTCTGTAGAAAAGACACAATCTGCTTTTTAATTGCTATGTCCATTTTTCTCTATTCCCCTTCTGTATTGTCTTTCAAAAGAATCAGAAGTGAGGAGAAACAAAATTGAATGAAGGGCATAAGAAATGCCATGTACTCCTGAGACAGCATTGTGTAACACTGAACCCTAAAGAGATCATATGTACATGAAATGTAAGTTAAATTCCCTTCACCTTTCACTGCAACAAACAGCTTTTGATTATTTAGCTTGCCTTTACATCTGGATTGGATTTGACAAGGGCATATGAATTTCCACATCCTTTTCCCATCCTTCTAAGGGTGGTTCTTGAGATGATGTTTTCTTGCCTGGCCAAAACACTTCAAGAACAAACTCCACTTGACATCTTCCAGGACAGTTATGGACTCTTGTACTTGAGTATAACATTGGGAGTCAGGAGTTTTGGGAACTATTTCTGTCTCTGGCACTAAACACTAGAGGAGGGACTCAACAAAAGGCTCTGACCTTTTAAAGGAGGAAGTTAAACTGAAGTTTTCGCCTAGACCTCCTCTGCTGAGAGAAGGAAGAGAGATACACTTGTGGATGTATTACTCCACACCAAATAAACATGTTTAAGTTAAGTAACTCGCCTTCAAGGTAAATACTGACTGTAGTAGTTCCTCTGTAGTGCAGTGATACTCTGTGTGGAATGGAGACAATAAGGTTTATCAGGTATGATATGAGGGCAACCATGAAATTTTAGCTGCTAATTCATGTCATATATTTTTAAAACCCTGTTCAAGAAGCTGAATTGAATTTATTGCCATTTTTACCCAATAAAAGAAAAAGCAACAACTTGTACAAAACTTTTCTCCAATGAGAGAGATTTCCAGAGGAAAACTACAAGTACCTCTTCTGAGTCCAGACAGTGATTATTCAATTAAACAGGGAGCAGGAGGATGGAAAGCTCTTGTAATTTATGCACAGCTGTGTAGGCTGCTCATATTCACTTAAAGGCCTCAGCCTTGCCTTGCCCCATCCATTGGTGTGCATCAGGTGATGTGGGTGCCAGAGTTAATCCAAGTGCAATGCCATGCTCCCAGAACTTCCCTTTTCCTATTTCCACATTTTTAGCATTTTAATTCTGGCGCACTAATTTTGCTGCCCATGACAATGGCTTAATAAGTGTTTGTTCTGTCTTCTCAGCATTTGCCTGTATTTTTCTGTCGCTGTCACCTCTTTGCCTCTCACACCAATCTGCCCTTTTTACTCTCTCATACCTCTTAAGACATGCTGAGTGATAATAATTCCTGGTAGAACTGGACTCTTAAGTTAATTTTTTCCATGGGTTTGTATTAAATCTCCCAGTCTTGGCTATCCTGAACATTTTGAGCCAACAGTGCATTTTAGCTCCCAGCTGGGCAGTGGTAAGTAAACACAGCACCAGTCTGCAATACTGTCCTAGCAGCTACCCGTGGTTAATCTCTTTCCACGCTAAGAATTGGTCATTTGTTCCTACTCTTTTCTCCTTATCTCTTCTCCAGTTTTTAATCCATGACAAGACTTTACCTTTCACCCCTGGCCAAGTTTCTCAATAGGCTCTTGTGCTGGACTTTATCAAAAGCCTTTTGAGAGCCCTCTGAGTCCTCACTGCTCTGCAGCTTTGTTAACCCTTTGAAGGGATTCAAGTTGTAAAACAAAAACATGAGAGAAAGAAGATTATGGCTCACAGGCAGTTTGCTGGTTGGCACATCTATCATCATTTCTGTGTTTTCTTGGCCAAGTGGATTCCAGTTGCAGGAGGGGTGTGGTTTACATGGACCTGCTTTTCTTGGAGGCAGTCTGGCTGTTTGCTCCTTCACCACATTTTGGGAGGGAGCAGAAAATAAACTCAAAATAAAACTCAAGAGTTTATTTTAAATCATGGTCTAATTTTGGTCTCTAGGTGTTCATGTCAAACTCTGAATTGACTGTTCCAGATCCCCAGCCGTGGAAACAGACTTACATGTATCCTGTCATGCCAACTGTGTATCCAGCCTAAGGGCACAATTTGGCTGCTTGAATGTGGCCCAGCACCATTTAAGATGGCCATGAGTAAGTGGTTATGTGCACCATGGAACAGCTGTGTAGGTGGGTACCAAATGGGCACTGTGAGACATCTGGGCAGTGCTGGACAGACAGCTGGCAGTGGGCATTTCCCGGAGCCAGAGTACACAACCTGCAGCTCAAGGTTGGGCAAGAGGCCTCCAGAGGTCCCTTACAGCTCCATTTTCTTGCTCCAATACAGTGCTAGCAACACTTGACGCTCCTGGCTCCTTGCCTCCCCTCCAAACCCTTCTGCAGAGTGGGGCAGCAGCTCCCAAGCCTGCAGGGCACTTCCCCTTGTGCAGCTCAGTGGGTAACTCTCTGCTCAAAAGCTCCTGTTTGCAGTGACTTGCCATTTTGCATAATGTTACCAGGCCCCTCCTGTACCCTATTTCAGCACTGCAGTGTGTGTTCTTTACTGTCACCATGTAGACAGACATTGCACTGATAAGGTCCCATTCACTGTTGTCATTTCTCTGCTTCCACTGAAGCAGGTCTCTGGTGGAATGTTCCCAATCCCACATGAACTAAGCCTGGTCACATTAGTGCCCAGTCCTCAGCCAGCCCTGCTTCCCTTCCTTCATGTTTGTACTGCCTCTGGCTGGACCTTTTGAAGCTTCACCTGGAAGATGTCTATTAAAAAAAGCTGAAAACTCTCAAATCTACAGCACCTCCACTTCAAAGCAAGCTAGGTGCATTCAGTATCTCTCAGGGCATAACTGACTGATGTCCCTGGCTTTTGCTCTCCTTTTTACCTGCCATTTTGTCTGGATTAACATCATCATGGCTATTTTCACATCTGTTTTCACTTGATATTGTTATAACCATAAATATAGGAGAGAATATAGGCAGTAAGAGACTGTTGGTAGGTCTTGCTTTGCTTGTGAGAGCCATGACCATTTCCTTTTTTCCCTGCAGCTTTGATTCTGCTGCACTTGCTTCCTGCATCCATGTTCCTGGGGGTTCAGTCATACATGCTCCAGAATTATTGCTTTTGTAAAGAAAATACCAAAATTGTAAGTACATCTAGACAGGAGCTTGCTGGGTCCTTGAGGCAGACAATGGGAATTTCACCATTTGCTTCCTTGGTTTTTTACCTTATTCATTTTTTATATCTACTCCTGCCTGTAATATATACGTATAATAATAATACAAAAAATACTTTGACTATAAATAAATATACAATTTTGCTTTCTGTAGTACTGTTACATTACAATGAATATTGCAGGAGTTGCAGAGCATGTACTGAAATCTCTGTCTTTCACAAGGCATCCCACAATTCCCAGAAGTAAAAAGGTTTTGAAAAAAGGAGAAATACAATAACATTTTTCAGTCACTACCTGTAATCTTTAGGGGCATCAAAAGACTCTGGAGGGATCTGCTATACATACTGAAGAAATATTGTCATCAAGAAATCAATTCTCAGCTCATAAACAAGCAGATAAAAGTTTACAAAGGGGCACCTTCAATAGGGGTATATGACAGTCCTACAAAGACAGCTACGTCTCCTGAGGCAGCTGCATTAAGAAAGCTTTAACCCTTCAGGCAGTGATCAGAAAACTCAGCCAGTCTTTGGACATGTTTTTGTTAACTATTTCGCCTCCTTAGGAAGCAAACACCATAAATGTGTTCCTTGTGAGAGAGCCAAGGGCTTGCTGATGACAGTGGTTTTATCCCAAAGCTCTTGTTCAGGACTCAAAGAAACACTGATGTTGTGTAAACAACATTTAAAGTTGCCACAACAAGAACTCTGACAATAATATAATATAATATAATACAATATAATATAATATAATAATATATCTGTTTGAAAGGAGGCAAGATATTCAAATCAGTGATGTCACTGCTTATGCCAGGTTGATTCCCTGAAGAAGAGCAAATCTATTATTACCAGAGCACAGGGAAGTGCCCTCTACAACATGACCTCCTTGTTCTCTCACCTTTTGTCAGAGTTTGACAGCTTTTTATTAAATTTTGGCACTTAGTTATATTCATGTTACAGCTGCCTTGCCTTTCTGAAACACTGCTGCTGACCAGGGGTACAGCAGGTCATCGATTTTGCAAAATACCTGTATTTTTGGTAGGAATTTTTTAAAAGAAGTTTTCTGACAGTTGTAAAAACAAATTGTTCTGATTATGTTCTAACTTTTCTGACAGAATCAAAGGGGTTAATCTGAAGGAGAAGGTTTGAAAGACTGGAAATTAACTTGCATACCACAGCTTCTTGAAGCCAAGAAAGAATTAAACAACAAGGTATGAAACCTATAATGCTGTACTTACCCTGGCCAGTGAAGGATTAGGAAAAAAGTAGGTAACATTTGCTGGAAAGGGAAAGGTTTTATAAACAATGGGGAAACCAGCCATCATTTCCTTAAATGTCAGCAGAGTGAATAATCACATAAAATAAAATTTTAAAAATCCCACACTCTTCTGCACCTGAAAAAAAAATAGAATACTACTGTGAGATTTCTGCAGGAGCCATACGATTTAGGGTTAAATCTGAGTAAATCAGATTTTGCTCAGCTCAGCTTCAGAGCATCCAAAGAAAAAATGTGCTGCTTTCTTTTCCATAAAAACACAGCTTTTCTTCTATTAATTTTGGGACTAACAAAAAGGGAAGATTGTATGAGTCAGAAGTAAATTGCTATAATATGAAGTAATTTTTGTTAATTTCACTCACCTCAACTGTTTTCATTCGGCTTTCTTAAGTGTAGTACAGAGAAACCTTATCTAACCTTGATGCTCTGGTGTCTCAGGGATTATATATCAAGCTCATTTTAAATCACAGATTTAACACATCATGTGTTAGCTTTCAGCACCCGATAAATGTTATGGGTTTCCTAATGAACTTGCAGAACTGGAACCACCAATTCATCGGTTCTCCAACTGTTGTTTGACTATGTGGCATTAAAGGCTGAATATTTTATTAACAAAAGGAAAACCAACCTTAAATTAAAATAAAATACCCTACCCAAGAGCCCAAATGCATAATGCTCAATCTCAAATCCAATTTGTGCTCCTAGTTGGCTTCAGAATACACAAATTAGGTAGTTTTAACAACTAAAAAGGTTTTCTAGTAACATATCAAAGATGGATCAGATTCAATCACCTGCTACAATCTAAGGATGTCTTTTTAAAAGGAAAGCAATCATAAGAAGAGAGTTTCAGAAGCTAAAATAATAAAATGCTGAAACTGAGTGGAAATAACCCTAGAACTGTGGACACAGTGGTTGGAAGGGCATTCAGGAGGCTTCTTGCCCAGCCTCCTGCTCAAAGACAGACAACTGACAGCTCTAGATTAGGTCAGATGTGGCTTTGCCACCCGGATTTTGAAAACCTACAAAGACAGAGGCTGATCTCCCTCTCTGCAACCTGTTTCAGTGCTGCACTACATTACTCATGAAATTATGTTTTTCCTGCTGTCCCTCCCAAGCTGCAGATCCCCCTTTCCCCTTTCTTACTGCCCTATACTGCTGAGAAGGGTTTGTTTCCATCATTTTTATCATTGTCTATCAAGGACTTGTGGACAGCTGCTGAATTTCTCCGTTCACTCTCTTTTTCCAGACTAAATGAACCCCCAAGGGCAGGAGGTCCCTGACCATGTTACTAGAAATGTGTTTTGACATTGAAAACTTCAATGTCATTTGACTTCCTAAAGAAGTTCCCATTTGGAGTGCAGCAGACAATACTGGTTTAATGCATGGGCAGAAGAAGGTCCCAGAGTCCTTTGGAGACCTGCCCAGGATGGAAACCTCCAGCAGACCAAAAAAATTGCACAGCCTTTTCTGCAGAGCAGGGATGAGGTTGCTTAATGGAGAAGGGGAAGAGGAGGGTTTGACACGGCCATCTCCTCTGGAGAAATTGCCTCCTGCCAAAACTTTCATTCCTCTGAAAGCATCTCAGCCCAATTAGCTTGTAATTTAATCTCCTGTGTTTCATCTCAGGGTGTTTCAGCTGCTGTGGGTTTTATTTGCACATACGTGCTTTGTAGTCAGAGGGATGCCAGCTCTCTCTCTCTGAGAGGACTAAGAGAACCAGCTGAACATTAGTCTGGCGTGGGCAAGCACCTGCAGCACAATAAAAGAATCTCCTAATTTTCTAAAACTCCCTCTTTCATTCCATGCTCTTTCCTCTTCCCTCACTAATTTTTCTGCATTTCTTTGTTTTTCTTTTTTTTTCCCTGGCTCTATGCTCCTCTTTTACAAACAAACACCTCTTTTTCCACATTCTTGGTTCTTTTCCCCATCCTCTCTGCTCCCTTCCTCCACAGCTGTGCATTAAGCCTTGGTGCCAACATTTGAGCCCAGTGTGTGAACCCATGCAGCTTCACATCCCAACTGCACTTGTGAACCAAAGGAAAAACTCCCACTCTCTGCAGCAAGCTGAGATGGATTTATAAGGAAGATCTGTGAGAGCTAATGACAGAAAGCACTTGCTACATGTGCAGAAACCATCCCAACAAGGGGAGGGCAGCCAGCTCTCCGTGTTCCTGGGGACGTGCTCTGTCCCCATGGTGGCATTTGTAGATTGCAGTACATTTGTCCATAATTTACACATGTCAGGCAGCCTGACTGGGGCAGCTGATCTTACCAGGCAAGCAGATGTCCCGAAATCCTGACATATCCATGGAGCAGGGGAACATCTGTGTAGGGTCAGAGCACTCAGATGGAGACTCACAGAAAGCCACATGGGACCCTTGGCTGTGGCAGTAACATCAGCTACTGTGTGACCCCAGCATGGAGGGTCTGGAGGGCCACATCCCAGTGCTCCTACAGCCTTTTGCAGCTATAACAAGCAGACAGTGTCAGGGCAAAATAGAAGACTGAGGAGATTTTGTCTGCACCAGAGGCTTGTCACGTTGCTGTGGATGCCACTGCATTTTTCGTGCCTGGATTTGCTACTTTCAGCATGGAGATTGTGTTCCCTTTCTGCTTCTCTATTCAGATGATCAGCAGTGATGCTGAGAATTTCTTGGTGTCCCTTAGGCCCAGCAGAGACACAATCTTCAATTGCACATCCCCTGAATGATGAGGGAAACCTGCAGCACAGTACGGAAGTACATGCCATTCCTTATTCTTTCTGGACTGAAAATAAGCAGGTTTATTCATATAGATCTGAGGCTTTTTTAACCATTGTGGAGGAAGAAACATGTCCTGAGCCTAAATTTCACCAAGTCCCAAGTAATTGACACTGAACAGAGACAACATGATAGCAAAGCCTCAGGACTGCTGTCGGAGTCAGTGACACTCATTCTTCGTGCTCTGGTGTCCTGGCACCAGCAGCTCCTGTGCAGCAGGATCCTCACTGCCTTCTCAGTCCCTGAGAAGAGTCTCCATCTCTAAAACCAGAAGGTCAGAAAGGAATCCTCATCCCTATCCTGTTCTCAGTTTTGACTGAAACTTTCAGACATGGGGATTAGGATATGAAAATCTCAGCACTGACACTGACAACACATTCACAGGATCCAAGGCAGGGCCAGTCTGCAAGGCACTGTGACATATTTACCCAATAGGGACAGCAAAGCAGGGGAATAAATGCATTACCCTGTAGCTTCCTGAGAAGAGTCATTGTACTAATGGTGACATCCTTGAAACCATATATATCAGTTTCCCTGGGGAACTAGGCAGCTAGGAGTAAAACTTCACCATATAGCTGACAACAGACAGGGAGCAATCCCCATCCCAAACTTCCTAAATCCTAATGAGGGCTAGGGGACACTGTTTCAGACTTGCCAAGTGTTGTCACAGGCCATGTGTATCTCGTGCTGTCAACACACCACAGACCCAGTGCATTACAAGGTAGAGGCTCTGAGTTAGACACATGTCCAGGACAAAGAGAGACTAATAAAGTCATCTGATGCTGATGCCTCTTCCATGATCTCATTACTGGCATCTGTCAATACCATACTCTGGGAAGTCCCTCACTGATTAAGGTCTCCAGTCCCATCATCCTTCCCAGGCCAGACGTGGGGAATCCAGCCTTCCCAGACTGGTTTCCATGTTTAGTCCTCTAGTGCAGTAGAAGAGCTTTTGTCTCCACAAGGGAGCACCAAAGGGAGCCTGGGTGGCTCTCCTTAGGTTGAGGAGCTCCACAGCAACTCCTAAACCAGAGAGAGCTAAAAAACATGGCATCTCCATTGGAGACAAGCATATTTCTGTTTTCTTACCTGGGCCTTGCAGACAGGCAGGATTATCTGCTACTGACATGTAGGATCCAAGTCTGATCCAGCTAAAACTCTCTTTTAACTGGCTTAAAGAAAAGGTTGTATTTATTATAGGTATAGATTTAGTTATTTTTGTTGTAGATAAAAAGTAATATGCAACTTTGCCAGTGTGGGAAAGTAAGCATGACTTTGCCCAATTCTTTCTCTCTGATTTTAATATTCTGCATTTTTTATTCTTTCAGACTCTTGGAAGAAGAGGGAGTGGTTGGCCTGCATTGTGTCTTCAGCATTTTGTGATGGCCTCTTCTGCAGCATATTTGGGGCTCCTTGGAGGAAATGTCACATGAAGGAAACCACCTCAGACAGGGCTTTCAGAAAGATAGATGTGCCACTCTTGACAATGTTATACATATTGACAATAAATAGTCCCTTCCCTTCCTAGTCCCAGGGAAGAGCTCTTTCCTAGATGGGAATGCAGCTTTCCATGTCACAGGCAGAACATCCGAAATTAGCTGAGGGGTTTGAAGTCTTTGCCAGCAGTGCTCAAACAGCATTACCTCCTGGCAGGGCGCCTGGGCCCTCTCCGTCCCTGCTGGAGAGCCACAGCTGGCAGTGGCTGTTAACCCTTGAGAACATCCCCCAACCTCCCAGCCAGCACAGAAAGTGATGGGGAGCTTTGGGCCAGTGTAAACTTCCTCAAGTTCAACAAAGCGAAGGGGAATTCAAAGTTGGTAAGAGGGCTGGAGGATGTCCCCTGCAAAGACAGGCTGGCAAAGCTGGGGCTGTTCAGCTTGAAGAAGAGGAGAGGTCTCATAGGAACCTTCCAATACCTGAACAAGGCCCACAGGGAAGCCAGAGAGGGACTTCTCATCAGAAACTGTAGTGACAGGACAAGGAGTAATGGATGAAAATTGAAAGAGGGGAAATTTAAGTTAGATATTAGGAAGAAACCACTTAACATTCTGTGATTCTGTGTCCTCAGTGAAAGCCAAACCAGCCCAAGGAGCACCATGGAACAGCCAGCAGCTCTTGACATGTTGGAGAGGAGCCCACAGACATGCCAGGTCCCAAGACCCACACCAGAACTACACATTCCTGCTGCAGTCAGAGACACCCCAGAGGAGAAGCAGGTCTGTGCTGTGTTATGTGCTTTAGAGATGCAGTCCAGGGAATTTGTCATCCCAAAGAGTTTTAGCATCCAGGAGGAACTTCTGGGATCTCAGCCTCACTTGATTCTTTTTTAAAGGATGAGGATTCTCCACAAGCATAATCACTTGAGTCATTGAGTACATCCTCAACAGCAACTAAAGATTGAAGGAGCAGTGGGAATACCTTTGTTTCTCCCCTTACAGGGGTATTGTTGGGATCTCTGCTCTGCAGCTGCCTGGGCTCAATCACTGTTCCTGTCCACCCCAGGGAGAGAGACTCCATCTGGGACTCTGTCCATGACTCTTGTGCCTGGCAGGACACACAGCCTGACTGCCATGCACAGACTGCCTCCCTGCCTTGTCTCCCACTTGTAACGGTGGTATTTGCACCAGTTAATTTGTGGCTTGTCTGCAGTTTTCTTCTGTCTTCACTCAGAGTCAGGATTAAAAACACGAAGGAAACTAATTTTCTCATGTTTGGGCTTGGTTGTTTATTAAATCTTATCTAAAGTACAGAGAATTTGCAACACTTCTAGCCACCAGCTAAAAGCGAGCAAAATGGAAGAGAACCTAGCTAGTTACAAGGTCTTTTAAAGCTAAACAGTCCAATAGAGAATTAACACCTATATTATTTATACTTTGGACCCAATAACCAAATTCCTGTGACCCTCAGTGCAGCACTAACTGTTCAACCAGAAACTAGTACCTGAAAGCATGAAGAAGGAAGAACACCAAAAGGAGACAACACCCAAAATCCTCCATTCTATCCCATACCTATTACTATATTATAAAAACCTCAAATTTAAACCCTTTCACCATGTGAAAGCACACACTTCTATTTAACTACACACCCATGATTTTAACTTCATCACTCAAATTCTGAAGCCTTCTCCAAGGCCTCAGGTCAAAAGCAGTGTTCTCCTGGGGGTCAGTGCCAGAAAGCACAGAAAACTCAAAAATCTCAGGTTTCTGGGATCCAACACCTGTTCACCGTTTGATAATGCTGAATATTATTAACTCATCCAGGAACTGGTTCCATCCCATGCTTGACTTCACATCTCAGACCCAGGAGAAGCTCTGCAGGTCTCAGAGCTCATCAGAAATCCATGATCCTTTCAGATGCCTTGTAACAAAATGACTGCCTCTGTCTTGTTCCCTTGTTCTCATGCACCAAAATTAAACCCTCCCTTTGAAATACATCTTTATGAAATAAACTTCCAAGTGCCACTAGCTCCTAACTCCTCTGTGCTCCTGGTTCCCCCAGCCTTGCTGTCCTCCTCTGATGTCTCTTCCTTTTGCTGCCACAGTCAGAGCAGGCTGGTGGAGGCATTGGCCCAACACTGCTGGGCAGGCAGGTGGGCTGGCACTGACACTTCTCAGCCCCACTCCTGGCTCCTTTCTCCACGCTCATCACAGTGACAGGCTGATCTGGTGTGGGTGGGCTGGGAGACAGCAGCACAGATGGGAGACCCAGACAGCCCATTCAGGAGCACAGCAGTAGGGCAAGAAGCAAGAAGATTCCTGAAGAGTGTTAAAGCTGCAGGGGAACTGCAACCACAACTGGGAAGCACAAGGAACTTGTATAAATCACTCTGTACACCACATTTATTCCTCTAGTGCTTACAGAAATGGCAGAGCCCAGCTACCCTTTGGAGTTTATTGAATTGCTGCTGGGCTAACAAGATTAATGGGAAAATTAAAAATTGATCAGATGAGCTAAAAACATTGTGTTCTACTGGAAAAAAAAGTTGGCTTCGAGTAATTTTGCAAGTTGGAAAAGTGTTTTTTGAACCCCGCTTGACATTGCTGAACACATTTTGTTTTGCAGCTGGAGTGGGGTGATGGGCAATTGCTGCATTCTTGACATGGAAGTGAAACATTTCAGTTGCACACACTGGAATCTTTCTTCAGGTTTACAGCTAGAAAACACTTTGGTGATTGTGGCTTTTCATGGCAACTCATAACAGATTTATTATTCTTTTCTTTGACACCCTAACAAATTTCACAGGGAGAGAAAACCACACTTTGCCGAGCTTTGACTACACACTCTTGGGAGCCAGGCATTGTTCTGCAGGGAAGGCTGTAGTGTGTGCAGCTAAAACAAGGGCTACTCAAAGCCCTGTTGTGCAGCTGCCTGTTTAACCCAAACAACCACAATAACAGCCAATAATCAGATCATCTGGAGATGCTCCAGTCTCAAACAATGACATTTTGGAGTCTGGGCGCAAGTGTCCCCACCAGGCACTGCCTACCTGCACCAGGGTCTGGTTTTGCAAAGCAGAGCCAACAAGGGCCCTGTTCAGCTGCCCATGCAGAGCCACAAAGCACTATTGAGGGTAGCCTGTGGGCACTGGACCATCTGTAGGGGACTGGTGGCTGTGACAAGGGGGCTGGGGCAGGTTCCTGCCCACACAGAGCAGCTGGAAACCAGGTAGGCTGTGAAATCACATCACCTTCCTCTGTTTAGGCAAGAGCACTATACTGTCCTCATCTGCTTAAAGAGAAAATATTCTCTACCTAAATGTTTCTGGGAGAGTGAGATTCTGGCTGTGCTCATACTGCTTCCTGTAGAGCTTCTCCCCACTGCTGAGGCAATCAGGTCTGGTGGGTGGATCCATGTTAGAACCCTGGAAACTAAAAATTTTAGACTTTCTATGCTAACAAACACTAACCCCCAAAAACCACTGCTTTCGACCTGAAGCCGTAGAGAAGACATCCAAAATTGAATAATAGAATTAGAATCACAAGTATCTAGTTTAAATAGAAATGTGTAATATCACATCGTAAAAAACTTAGTATCTAAAGTTTTAGAATATAGTAATATATAAAAAACAAAGTGAAGGTTTTAAGGCAAAAGTTTATCTTTCTTTTTCATCTTCTTCTTCATGGGTCCAAGTAATTTTATTTAATTAAATAAAAAAGTCTGCATTGCGGACCACAAGTAGTTAGTTATTAAGTTAAAAATAAAAATAATTTAAGTAACTTTTCTTAATTAAACAATTAAGAGACCTTAAAAGACCTTATAAAAAATAAAAATACGTCTCCATTTTTAACTTGTTAACTTAAAATACTGTAAAACCCACAGTTTATAAAACTATAATATAAATAAAAATTAATAAACATCTAAGTCCAAACAAAAAATACCGTATCGCACTTTTAATCCCAACTCTAACAAAAANAATTAAATAAAAAAGTCCGCATTGCGGACCACAAGTAGTTAGTTATTAAGTTAAAAATAAAAATAATTTAAGTAACTTTTCTTAATTAAACAATTAAGAGACCTTAAAAGACCTTATAAAAAATAAAAATACGTCTCCATTTTTAACTTGTTAACTTAAAATACTGTAAAACCCACAGTTTATAAAACTATAATATAAATAAAAATTAATAAACATCTAAGTCCAAACAAAAAATACCGTATCGCACTTTTAATCCCAACTCTAACAAAAAAAAAAACCAACAAAATACAGATCCCATCGCTTTCCTGACATTAAGTACTATGATTAAACTGGACACTTAATGTAAGACCTCTAAATTCAGACCAAAGTTCATGCAGGGCCCCAGCACCTCAGCATTCTAGGCAGGAGAGTTCAATGGCTGACAGCTTGATCATCCCCACACAATGAGCCAAGGCTGGCTCAGGAGGAGAGGCAAAACTCTACAAAGTGCCTTGGGGTGAGAAGCACCAGCAGCCTTGGAATGTCCCCTGCAATGGCCACCTGGGCTGAGGAGGTGGACGTCTCTGGAGGAAGCTGTAACCAGCATGATATTTACAAGGATTTACAACCAGAATTTACAACAGAGATTGCCTCTGGTAAAAAAAACTGAGCATTATTAGCAGTACAGTAAAATATCCTGGGAGTCTCTCTGACCAGAGCAGGGCACAGGGGAAGAAGGATGCTGGGTCATTCAAACAGGTCCTTTTCTGTGAGCAAAATTGGTTTTTAAAATTAAGGCACTGACTTGCAGTTGCTCTCATCTGAGTGCCTTGCTGAGGTGGCTCAGTTTGGGCTTGATCTGCTGGAAGGGACAGGCAAGCTGGGACAAGCTCTGCTCAATCTTACTCATCTGGCATCTCGCTATCACACTTCTCTGCTGGCAGGACCAGCTGCTCCCTACAATCAGTCCCTCTGAGATAGCAAAACGAGCTAAACGTGCTGTTCCCAGTGTGTCCCTCCAGCCTACAAACAGCCTCATGCCTGCCACAAGTGATGGAGGGAAGTCCCTGAGCAGGATGTGGATTCCTCTTGGGGCCTCTGAGACACATAGGGAATTATTGAAAGCAGAAATGAAACTTCTCAAAACTTGTCCTCAGTACTGGGGACCCAGGGGGGTTTCAGGGTAGACCCAACCATAAGGAACCCAAACCTCACCATGGGATGGATGTGGTGTCTGGGGGCTGACTTGTCTTTTGTCCTTCTCCTGTCCCCCTTTTCCCAGAAGGTGTGGGACATCTTGCCTTCTGTGACAGCACACCAGTTACATAAGCTCCCACCTACAGGGAGGAAAGGAAACCCGTGGGAAAAGCCCAAGGACAGCAGATTTCCACCTTCTCCCTACAGGAAGGGGAGGAAAAGTGTATCCAGGCATGTTCCCTCAGAAAGATGTACTACCAGCCCAGGCTGCCTTGTTCTAGGAATGTTCCACAGGCTTTTGCACTGAGCAAAGACAGAGCAAAAGCTCTGAAGGACAGATTCTACTCAATTTCCTTCCCTGTTGCACCAGAAGCAGCCAAAACTCCCAGGAAGCTCAAAGACAGAGGTTGTGTCCTCTCCTGAGAAGCCTCCTGAAGAAGTCGTGCCATGGTAATGCCACTGGGAACTAAGGCAAATCACAATGGTTGCAACCAAGAGATGAATCTCTGGGTTTCAGATGGGTCTTGGCTTGTTTAGTCTAGAAAGGAAAGCTAAAATGCCCAAAGAGGAAAATCATCCAACACGTAAAAGGTTGCTATAGAGCTGAAGATGGTCTGTCATTGTCCCTCAGCTACTGACAGAACAACAGATAATTGGAGTAATATCCAGCAAAAGTGGCTCAAGTTAAACAAGTAACTAAAAGGAGATTTAAACACCAGACAACAAAAACAGTGATCAAGAAAGCTTCAGACTCCCCATCTATAAAGGTTTCTAATGACAGGTCAGACTAACTTTGCCCTAGAATATTATGGAAACACTCTGTACTTGATGAGGAAATCTTCATAAACTCTGGCCTCATCTCAACCAGAAATGCTGTTTTAGAGGCTGAACATGGGCAAACAGATGAACAAAAATAAAAAATGAAGCTACTTGGAGAAATCACTGCCCACAAGAGCAAGTCACTCCATGAAATATGACATCCCAACACTTTTTTCTTTCCTTACTTCCCATCTCCTGTATTGCAGTTATATGTATTGGCCAGTCACTCACCCTGTCTTTCTATCCTCCCCTCTTTCCCAAGCCCTGGCCATGCTTTCCCCCAGGGCTGCTACATATTTAATAGGTATTTTTAGTACACGCCTCACTATGGCATCTCCTCCCACCTAAGGGAGCTGGAGTCAGTACCTGGTCATGCTGTGATGTGAACCTGTGGTTCCCAAGAGTGGGGGCATGAGCTGCTGAGCTGCAATTCCAGATGACACAATTTACTGAAACTTCAGGGCTAGACTGATTTATGGATGCTTCCTGAAGCCTATAGGCATGACAGTGACCTTGTGCTGGTAGCAAAGGCCAGCTGATCTTTCAAGGTGCTCACACTTGAAACAGGTGGATGAAATCCGTGCTCACCCCAGCAGAATAGCTGTGAGCACTGACCCTGTTTCAAAGTGGCATCCAGTGACCTCCTGGTAGCCAAGTGCTGAACCAGCTGAAAAGGTCAATAGCATATCAGCCAGAACAGCTGGATCTAACAGAAAATGAGTCAAGATGCTACATAGTTGGCATTGCAGAAATAACAGATGTCATCTGGGCTGGTTGTACCAGCATGTTGATGTGCTAAAACAACTGAAAAGAGACTCACATGACCACAGCAAATCACCCTCTTTCCAGCCACTGAAACTGAGATGACCCACAGATGTTACACACAGATTTTCTGGAGACCAGGTTTCTGCATGTGGAAAATACAAGGCAGATCTCATGGCAAAGCATGGTCTTGAGAAGGGCTATTTGCAGTGAGGGATATAGAGATGGAGCAGATTGCAAAGTAATAGATATCACCCACAGTTTTGATTTACATTAGGATGCTGAAGTTTTCAGTCCCAAGCAACATTGCTGCCATCCTGGATCAGGCATACTCAAACCCCACATTTTCCATTTCACCTTCCCTGCTGTAGTACAAGTGATGGTGTCGTTTGCAGCTTTAAAAATAATAATAGTAATCAAAAGCAGCTGCTTATCTCGGAGCATCTTTTATTGTCCAAATTAAAGGGGGCTCATGGGGGCAAGGTGAAGAAAGCATGTTGCAGGGAGTGAGGCTGAGAAGCCAGTAAGTCTTTCTGGGGGCCCTGCAATGCTGCACCTCGCTCCCAGAGCTGTAAAAAGGATTAACTTAACAAATTTAGAAAGAAAAAGAAGGCTAAAATAGGAGTCTAAAATAAGAATCAGAATCCCTCTGGTAAATTGCTGAGTTTGCTCCCTGCTGTAGAGAGCCAGTGGTGTCGAGGGGAGTGAGCTATTTTCTGGAGATGTACTGGAAATAGCACGGGGTAGTCAGGGAACAGCAGAGGGTGAGCAGCAGCAAGGGAACCTGTGGACCCTCAAAAGTTTTCCTGCTAGGTAGGGCACCCCAGAGTACAGTGGGAGGATACAGCAGGGAGAGGTGGGTGTGGGATGGGATGGGATGGGACGGGACGGGATGGGATGGGACGGGATGGGAAGGCTGTTGGCTCAGTGCTGCTGATTCAAGGCTCCAACCCTCAGCAAATGCAAAGCACTGAGCCCCAAGTCTTGGTGTGCCAGTCATGGAGTGAGTGCAGGGCTGATTGCAGGGGGTGCTGACCCAAAAGCATGGCAGTTCCTGCAGCCCTGTGGCACTACTATCCCAGCACCACATCCAGCCACTCTGGACCCCCATCATGCAGGCAGGGATGAGCAGAGAGTTGTGTGGCAAAGCAATTACTGCCAGGCCCAACATGCCACTGCCAGTGCAGAAATTGAATTTTGGAGCAGTCAGCAGCACTCCCCCTGGAAGCACCAGCAGGTGGATGGGAGACAGCAAGGAAGGAGGTTTTTCTTACCAAGCTTCAATCCTCACTTGGACATGCTGAAATTAGACACTAAGCCTTGAACTCAAATCCTCTGATCTTCCCTTTTGTGTTCAGCACAGCTCTTGGTTTTTTCCCTTACAAAACCTGTTTGTTGTAGCCACACAAGATACCTCACTGGTATCTAAACCACCTGTCCTGAATTTTGAGATGACTCTGCCTCTTGCAGAGGGCATGATAGCAAGGTGATGGACATCAGGAAAGTCAGAAAAAGCCATGGAAGAGACTGGGGCTAAGAAATTAGGCTAAGTAAAACCAGCCATGTGGTGCAAAGGGATCACAAAAGAAAAAAGCCTCAAACCTAATTCCTTGGTGATTGTTATACCCAGGAAATCATCACCAAACCCTAGGGGTTTATATTACTTCTTTTTTTTCTTGCAGAAGCAGCAAACTGGCACGTAGAGCACTACCTTGTAAATGAGTAACCACTCCTTATAGAGGTGTTTACAATAGAGGCACACGAAGAAGTAGTGGTTGTTAGAAGGGTTTTGATGAAATCACATGAAGCTGATGAGCCTTGTGCCTGTCTGGATGAGAAAACCAGGAGGGAGGATATCCATGGGATAGTCCCTCTGCATCTCAAAGAAGGAGGGATTAAAGAGGAGGGAGGGAGGCACAGAGTTTCTGTACTGCACCCATTCCTGAGTGTAGGAGGTTTGGCGTGATGCTTGTCCCAGTGATGCACTGTAAAAATCCTTAGGGCAGACCTTTTCTGGACCTTCAGTGCTTCCCACTGAGCACTCCTGAGCACTGGTCCCTCATTGTAAGAAAGCACGTGGTCAAGGAAATCCCTGACTGTCTCACCTGCTCTCAGGTTCTATGTTTCCAGTGCACAGCAGGGGCTGTAAGCAGCTGAGCCATGCCAGATCCCAGACCCACACCAAGACTGTGCAGTTTTGTCTGCATTTCCAGGGATCTGAGAGCACCCTCTGAGAGAAGCTGCAGGCTCTGGGCCCCAAAAGTGAGATGGAGCCCAGGGCTTCCACGGGGCAGTGTCACACAGTGCTTCACTGCACAGGCACTGTCCTGCCTTCCCCTGACACCTGAACACAGCCTCAGCCAACCTTATTCATGCTTGAGGCACTGGCCACTGGAGCAGGGAGGAGAGGAGTAACCCTTCCATGTCTCTTTGCTTTCCCACAGGACCCCTCTCTGTGCACATGAGCAGCTCTTGCTCACTCACTCGCAGTGGCAGGGGAAGAAGAGGCGAGGTCCCAGTTCCTGGGCTGGCAGTGGCAGCGGCAGTGTCATTGACAATGACAGTGGCAGTGACAATGACAGCGGTAGTGACAATGACAGCGGTAGTGACAATGGCAGTGGCAGTGACAGTGGCAGTGGCAATGACAGTGGCAGTGACAATGACAGTGGCAGTGACAGCAGCAGTGGCAATGGCAGTGACAGTGACAATGGCAGCGGCGGTGGCAATGGCAGTGGCAGTGACAATGGCAGTGACAGCGGCAGTGGCAGTGGCAGCGGCAGTGACAATGACAGTGGTAGTGACAATGGCAGAGGCAGTGACAGTGACAGTGGCAGTGACAGCGGCAGTGACAGTGACAGCGGCAGTGGCAGTGCCCTGCAGTACTCGGCAGGGCCACTGGAGGTCTGCGTGCATTTGCTTTCTCCCGCTCAGTGCAGGGCGCTGCGCAGTGCGGGATGAGCCCAGCCCGGCCAGCACAGCGCACCCAGCTCCCGGGCCAGCGCCGGCCCCTGCGGCTACTCCGCTCCCCCCCAGCCATCCCAGGGCAGCCTTGGGCTCCCTGGCTCCCTCTGCCTCCAGGGTGGGGCAGAAATCCAAGAGCAAAACTCGAGGGTGGGGAGATGAGCTCGTCTGGCTCCTTTCCATGCGGGAGGCACCTGCTGCAGCTGCAGCTGCACCCGCTCTCTGTTTCCCAAGGAACTTCTTGCACCTTTCTCAAGTTCGGAGTGAATTCATCCTCAGGCCAGACCAGCACGAAGCTGTCTACCTTCAGGATGTGAAAACCTCCTTCCTTTCCCTGGCTGGCTGGCACCATTGTCCGGGTGATGTTGGTATTCTCACAACAAGGCTCCTTTTTTCCAGGGTCACGGGTTGCTCTTTTCTGAAGACAGCTGCTGTTATCCAGCCCCTGCAGCTCCAGTCCTGCACCTCTTGCCTGTATCCATCATTGCTTCCCTGGCCCCTGCTGCATTGGTTGCCCTGATTTTGTTTTTAATCAAGTTCAAATTCATTCGAATTTGCAGGATACTGGCATGAGTGTGTATTTGCACAGTGGTTTCATTCTGGGAAGGTGTTCACCCACTTTCCCAGCTGGACAAACAGACAGGCACAGCAGCTGTCTGACACAGAGGGAGCAGTTCAGTGCCAGCACTGAGGATGCAGGATCACAGGTGACTCAAGGCTGGCTCACTTTGGCTGTGTTTTGGCCCAGTTTTACCCACCCACAATGGCAGGACGACCTCTTCCCTACCCTGGCCTCTGCAGGGTGCCAGGCCGTGCTCATTGCTCTGGACTGTGATGCCATGGGAAGGCACTGTGCTTTTTTAATTTGCCCAGTGCAATCAACATAGCAACCTCACTAGCTACGAAAATGCTGGACCTTTCAAACTTCACAAGCTTTTAGGACTTCAGTTTTAAAGGAAATAGGGCACACAAGGATCAAAACATCCCCACTACAGCAAAATCAGAGCAGCACACACAGAAAACCAAACCGGATTTCTCAGAAGAGCCTAGGCTGAAGCTGCTCTAGCTTCATCTACACAAGGAAAATGGGGACTCCTGGTTCTCCAGGCATCTAACACTGGAAACCAGTCTGTGAAACAGATGTGTGGCTGTGTCCTGCTCCAGCAGGTCTGTCCTCCTGCCCCAGCAGTGAACTTTGGGGTGGAATCTTCCTTGAGCAGATCTCCAGAATGTGGGGGGCACATGTGAGCACTGCTGTCTGTGGCCAGCTCTGAGTCTGTCCAGGGCTCCCCAAAAACCTCTTTGTGGACCCTAATTGATGATGCCCAACACCTGTCCCCATGCTCAGACTGTCCCCGAGGAGGGTGCTGGACTGCTGGATCTGTGTAGAGGACCAAACATCTGGCAGCTGTGGGAAGCGTGATTTTAAGAACAGAGAAGGGAGGATCAGTGAGATGCCTCTCTCTGTGATAGGTGCTGCTTCTCCAGAAGGAGCCCAGGTCTCTGTGTCATCTGGAGTGAGTGTTCCCCCACTCCATGCACAGAGGGAAGGGGATCTGTGGTCCCTGTCTTGCAGCAGTGTGGCCTGGGGGCATCACTGAGCAGGAAAACTGGAAATACCTGAAAAATTGCCTCAGCTCCTTGCTGAAAGGCATTATGAAAGGAAAGGAAAATCCCAGCCTGGATCAAGTGCTGGAAAAACCAGTGTAAAGTCAGCTCTGACACGAGCCCAACCCATACAGGGGATGATCTATATTGCCTCCCCCGAGGCTACACACACATTGCTGTTGGAGGAGTTGGGGCATTTGCTGGACCTTGCAAGCAGTTACAGAGCAGCCTTGCAGGCCAAGCTGAAAATGTGACTTTCCTTTGCTCAGCAGCAGAACTGACTCTCAAATGTAGCCAAAAAACTTCAAGTAACCTTGCCACATCTTTTCCTGCCTTATCATTGCAGAGCTCATCTTGAACCAGGGCATTTAGTAGTGGCATTTTGAGTTTTTTTTACCCGTGGTTGGTTTGACACCTAATTTTCCTGTCCTTGCTGCAGAATAGCCTCATACCTTCTCTGCTCCAATTTTCTTTCTGTTTTCCTTTTACCTTCCTTTGGTCCTTTCCCCCCTGCCTGCTGTCAGGCTGCAGTACCTGCTATGTGGAGAGTAAATAGGATGTTCCTCATCCAAGTCCCATCATAAAGTGACAGTTGTATTTTGATAATCGTTAGTTAAAACAATCATTGTTTAAAACACCAGCAAAATAGCTGTTGGTCAAAAGTACAGTCATTAACCTCATGTTCTCCCCTTCTTCCTCAGCAAAGATGGATACACATTGACAGAGTTGTTCATGATACAGCAGATTTTGTAATAGTGCTACCCTGCTGACCCAAGCAGGTAGCCAAAATTCAGGTGGCTGGAGGTTATTCACAAGAGAATGAACTGACTGTGGAGGAAGGTAATTTTCCAAAGCAGTGCTGCTAATTTACAAAGAAGGTGCAAAGTCCTGCACTGAAAAACCCAAGAAATTAGCATTTCCTGGTTCACACTACCTGTGTTATTCCAACGTGCGTAAGAGCTCTTGTGCTCTCAGCTTTTCTCAGGACTCATGCAGTCCTGTCCCCTCCATGGCCTTGTGCTCCCAACACAGCCCCTGGACAGTCTCTCCCATACATCACAGAGTTTGGTCTGGTTTGCTTGCACAGCTCTGTCTCCTACAGCTAATTGAAATGAAGGTCTCTGGTAACATTTGGACATCTGGGGGGGGGAACCCAACAATTTTTTTTTTTTTTAATCTAAGCTTGCAACAAAAATATTATAAGGAAGAAAGATATGTTGTCTCCCTGGGACTTCATATTCAGTGTCAGAAAATACTACTCCTTAAATGAAGATGAGATGCTTAAAATCTCTATAGAGCCATAGAATGGTTTGGGTTGGAAGGGACCCTAAAGATCATCCAGTACCAATCCCCTGCCATGGGCGAGGACACCTTCCACTAGACCAGGCTGCTCAGAGCCCCATCCACTCTGGCCTTGAACACCTCTTTGTCTGAAAGTATTCCTGATGGCTTCACTGAGATGCTCTAAATAAATCTTTAAGTAATTGCTACATAGCTCAAATTTTAATGTTGCTTTGATCTATAATGGGGTTTCTTCAAGATAGATGTTATTGTACATTAAATGTACATGCAAGTTCCAAAATCCCCACTCAACAGAGGATAAAGCCAGCCGTGGGTGTGCACACTGTTTGGGAAACATTCGTATTTAATTCACAACCCACAAAATTCTTTCAGCCCAAAAAAGTTGTAGGAAGAGATTAATCTTCAGAGATCCCCCAGGAGACTTAGACAGCTGAGCTAGTCACCCTGAACTCCCTTTTACATATAAACTCTACTGCTTTTAGCACATGATTCATTCTATCTATTTGAGATCCACCTTGGGCTGTGAGGCTCTGTGACTCCAAAGGGGCCTGTTTTCCCACTTTGCTGTGCCCAAAACAAAAGCCAGCCAGCTCCAACACCAGCAGAGATCTGTGTGTGTCAGCAGATTCCACCTCTGGCCCTGGTTACCAAAACGTGGATTTTTACCAGCTGGAAATAACTTGGCGTGTCAGGTTTTATAGTGACTTATTCCCAGCACCTAGACACACAGGGAAGGAGGGAGCCTTCATCACTGTTGTGATGGGTCACAGTGAATAGCAGGACTGGGGAAACCAGGATGTGTGTGTGGTTACTGCCAGACACAGCATGGGAGCTGCTGCCAGTGTTGGCTCCTGAGCAGGAGATTTGTGAATTCTCAGCCCTGGGGGTCTGTGCAGCGGGAAAGGGGCCAGCAACACAGATCTCAGCAGGAAACCTGCGTCCCTAAGAGAAGGTGCTGCAGAGCTGCTGCACTCAGAGGGAGGGCAATGAGAAAACCTTGGGATGCTAATTATTCTCCCTTTGGGAAGATATTTATTAGGCAAATGCCTCACATTCATATGCACATCTGCAGTCAACAAAGAGGATTTACTTCTTCCCCAGCCCAGCAAAGCAGGAGGGTGGGAGGTTGCTGCAGCAGAGGTGCTGGGGGTGCTCAGCCTGTTCCAGGCATCTTGGGTCAAGCGTGAAAAAAACAGCTGAAATGACCAAAGTCCAGGCTGAGGAGAACCTGGAGGCAGCTGAGAACCTGAATATCTTCTCCCCTGCTCACTAATGGAGACATTGCAAAGGACAGGGTGGGAGCCACCCCTGATAGACAGCCTCATCCTGCTGGGATGAGCTGTTCTGGAATCACTGCATTACTATAACCTGGGGCAGCTTTAGCTGTCAACCAGTTAATTGCTGAGGTTGATAGATACAGCCCTTGATGAGCAAAGGATTGTGGCTGCTTGCAGCTTTTGCAGAAGAGTGAGCAGGACCTCTCCTTGTCCAGCAGACACTGAGCAAAGGGTCATGGAGGTTTGGAGGGGACCTGCCTTGGTGTTCCCCACTCCTTAGGTGCTTTGCCAGAGCAACTGCTCTTCCTGAATTGTTTCCCTGATTTGCAATCACACAGATCTCACTGCTTCAAGAGTTACAGTAAAATCTAGTTGGAAGACATTTCAAGTCATGCAAAGCCCAGGGTTGGAGAGAAAACCTAAAATTTCAGATGAAGAGCAGGGCATGATCTTGTCAGCAGGGGAACTGATAATTCTGTTCTACATTTGCTGGGTGTTTCCTAGGGCTCATGAGAGGGAGTGACTCGCCTTGACCCAAGATGAGAGTTGCTGATTTGGGAAGGATAAATAACGGCATTTCCAAGGCTTACTAGTTTGATGTGCTAATCCAAAGCAAAGTTAGCCTAAAGTAGACCTGCTGAAGGCAAAGCATGTTTTTTACTGAAATAGTCAAACCTCCTAAGCCCCCAGAGTCACACAGCCTGCCCTCATTATCCCAGGTTTTTTTCCCCAACGTGCCAGTGGAGCAAACATCTGTACAATCTCCAATTTTACACTGAGCAGCAAGAGCTGCTGAGAGCACTGGCACGACATTCAAACTTTAAACTGTCCATCTTAATTAAATTAGTTCTATCCGTGAGGTTCAGCAGTCGGTCATGGCATGTGGGAGATTGACCCTCAGGTCCTGAAGGAGCAGAAGTAAACTCAAGAGTAAAATCCTCAGTGACTTGGGATGACAACTGTGTTCTTAAAGACCAAAAGCTCCTGGCAGAGCAGTTGGCTTGCCAGCAAGCTGCTGTTAACAATATCCTTTTTATTCCAGGGACCCAAATCTGCCGTCTGTGAACCTGACTGGCTTTTGCAATGATTTCAGAGAGGCCCTTAATTTTCACTGACATTTGCTTCGGTCAGTCACAGCTTTCAGCTCCTCCTTCCCTCCTCCCCGTTGTGCAGCATCCCCAGAACCTCCCCTTCACCCCCATTTACAGAGAAAGCGGAATCTTGGCTTTGCAATAATAAATGTGGAGTTTGGCATTCATACAGTGAGGAAAGACTCAGGAAATCTGGTCCAGTGCTTTGTGTCTTCTTTGAGTCACTGCATGATGGTGCATAAATCACTGCACCCCTCTGTGCCTCAGTTCCCTTGCTGTGGCCAAGGATGATACCTCCTTATCTCAGGGGAACAGGAGATATTAATTACTGCTCATAAGATGCTCAAATGTGGTAGCATAAATAGTAAACAAGTATTTAGTGCTTTTCTAAAGATAACTAATCTGAAAACACTCAGGTCCATAGCCCAGAATTAGGAGCTCCCATGGCTGTTACATAACTGCAGTAGGTTGTTTTGATTTTTTTTAAGGAATGAGTTGGTTTTATTACTGTAGTAATTTCATAAATAAGGAATGCATCTGACTAGAAAGGATAAAACAAAAATAAATGCCTGCTTAACCCAGGCATGTGGGAACTAAGCATTATCTTAATTATATTTCTGAAACAGCAACCTCCTATCTTTGGCCTGAAACTTTCAGAATTCTAAGGCAAACATTGCCCTGATTTTTTCAGCTTTTTTCCTCTATCCACTGACTCTTTGTGTTGGTGAATTTGGGGCTGCCAGGTTAACTCCCAAGTGCAGGAGTTCAACTGCTCCTTCCTTGATGAGATGAAATGTTAGGAGGGATGCAGGGATACCATGTGCCTTGCCTCTCCTCATTGGGGTGATCTCCCTCCCATGAGAGGCTCCACTTTTGATCAGATGCTCTTTTGGCCAACTCATCCACTATTGTACCTGTGCCACGATGCCTTTTATAATCCTGTATTTTGATCTCCAGAGCAGACAGTCAGAGGCTTTGGGAGCTGGGGTTGCTCTGGCTGCAGTTGCAGGTGATGCTCATTAGAAAGGGGAACCCTGTGGATGCTCAAGCAGAGCAGCAGTGCCTGGCCACCAGCAGGTCCCACAGCCACCCCAAAAGCAGCTTCTCACTAGGGATGCCCAGTGTAGCGGAAGCCTGTGGGGTGCTGGCACTGCTCCTCAGGGTGGAAAGGCTTCCAAGTCCTTAGCTAAACCTTCCCCCCTCCCTTCTCTCATACTCCTGAACTATTTTTAATAGAAAAGTGAAGCTATGAAACCACAACGAAATCATCACAGTGAAATCAAGCTTTAGCTCGAAGCAAAGATCCAGTCACTGCATATTCCTGAGGACCAAAGCATAGCCTGTGAGCTCTGGGAAGGCAAATCCCGCAGATTTCAGTGACACAGCCGCACTCCCTGACGGCAGAGTGCATCTCCCACGACATGCAGGGATGAAACTTGTAGGGAGGGTGCACGGGTGCATCTCACAGGGACACGTGTACCTGGCAGGGGGATACAGGGATGTTAACGAGAGATGATGCACGGGGGGTGCACAGGAGCACCTTACCGGAGCAAGAGGCGCAGATGAAACTTTCATGGGGTGTATGGGTGCACCTTGCAGGTGAAGGCACGGCTGAGGCTCGCAGAGGTTACAAGTCCCAGGGGGATGCACAGGTGAAGTTTGAGGACAGGCACGGCTGTTACGGCTGGGGGCTGTCACCGGGCAGGGGGAGGCGCAGACGAAGCTCTCGGGGGATGCACCT
This sequence comes from Toxostoma redivivum, assembly GCA_013397375.1. Classification (NCBI taxonomy): domain Eukaryota; kingdom Metazoa; phylum Chordata; class Aves; order Passeriformes; family Mimidae; genus Toxostoma; species Toxostoma redivivum. The sequence continues at coordinate 1,112,715 of VXBI01012068.1, forward strand.
CACGGGACTGAGGGGGTCCGGGGCCTCCCGTCTCCCCGCCCAGCATCCCCCGCCCAGCCCCGTCCCTGCACCGGCCGCGCACGGCGCATGCCTCGGGCAGATGCCGGCCGGTTCCAACCGGGAGAGGCCGAAGCTTTTCGGGTCCTGAGAAGAGGAGGAGCCCGTCCTCCTCCCTGCGCATCCCCCTCCCCCTCCATCTCTTCTCACCGCCCCGAGGAAGGGCGCACAGGGGGCTCGGCTGGCCGCGCTCTCTGCACCGCGCAATGGTGTGGGCACGGCAGGAAAAGTTACTGACCGGGGGGCGCTAAGGGATGGAGAGGGGGATTTCCTTGGGTTTGGGACCAGCCGGGGGCCGCGCGGCTGCACCTCCCAGCCCTTTCCGCCCCGCAGAGCAACTCTTGCTGGATGGCAGAGCTGGGGCGCGCTCCGCGGAGCTCCGCGCAGGGGCCGCGGGGACGGACTCACGGCGGAGCAGCCGCGCCGCAGCCCGCGGGGACGCGGTGTGGAACCCGCCGGGACGCGGTGCGGAGCTCGCCCGGACTCGGTGTGGAGCTCGCCCGGACTCGGTGTGGAGCCCGCCGGCCGGCCCTCCCTCCCCGCGGCTCCGCGCCCCCGCAGCGACTACTCTAGAAAGCTGCTGAGTGCACAGTGCGTTCGCAGTTGATAAACAGATACATAAAAAATAAATTAATAACCCCCTTCCGCGTGTACCGGTGTACGCGGGCAGGGAGGGATGCGCGGCCCCCAGCTCTCCGCGCAACCCCGCGCCGTAGTAATTTGCAAGGGGCGGTGCAGGGATGGGGGGGCAAGGGGGAGGTGTCCCGCCCCCCCGATCACATGGCGACCCCGCGCAGCCAATGCGGGGGGCTCTAGGACCCCGGGGACCCGCGGC
>VXBI01012068.1:1114224-1259220 GCA_013397375.1 Toxostoma redivivum
GAGCGGAGCGGCCGCGGAGCCGCAGCGCTGCGGCGGGGGCAGCGGGCTGCGAGGGGGAGCCTTGGCCGCCGGGGATGCGCGGGTGATAAGGGCGGGGAGCCGTGAAGGGGAGGTCGCGGCGGGGGTGAGGGTAGAGCCGTCATTGTGGTTATTGCGGGGTTTGGGGGTGCGCGGAGGGGAGCGGGGAGCACTGGCCGCCCCCGCGCAGCCCGGCGAGGGGGGGCTCGGCGTGCCGGCGTTGCCTGGAGACAGCCGGGCCCGCCAGTGAGCGGCCCCCAGTTCCCCCCGGCGTGGGGAGGGGGTACAGGGGGTACCCCCTGCAGCCGGGCCGAGCCGCTGGGTCACCTCACCTCCCTGAGTTAAAGCCCAAAAATAGCGCTTGCAGGGTGCCCCCTCCCTGTGCCAATAATTAATAATGCGTGCCCCCCGGCCCAAGAGAGCTTTGGGGTGGTCTGTCCCTGGTGGCTGCAGGCTGGTCGCTCCCCATGTCCCAGACTCCGAGAAGGACGGGACCCCACGCTGGAGGGGGACCCCCGGCCGGCGCTGGGGAGCAGGGGGACCCAGCCGGCTCTGGGGCGTGCCGGAGAGAGCCGCCGGCTCAGAGACACCCGCAGAAGCCCGCCGGGATGGGAAGGGGCAGAGTGGCTGCCCTGGGAGTCGGTGCTGATGGAAATAGCACTGCCGCAGTGGCGAACACATGGCTGCGGAGCGGTGCCCGCAGCGCGGCTCCTCCACCCGGCCGCGTTCCGGCCGCACCGGGGACAGCGCGGGGAACCCGGGCAGTGCGGGGCCCTCAGGGTCCCCACGGCCCCGCTCCGGAGGGGCTCGGTGGGCCCTGTCGTGGCCTGGCGGCATCCTCCCCACCGGCTCCTTCAGCACCTCATAAACTTCTAAGGGTTATCTCGTCGCGATACGCCATCCCTTAACACGATAATCTCGAGAGTATGAACTGTGTGTGTACTGAAAATGTATGTTTTGACTGTGCTTGTTTTATTGATTTATTTTTATAATGAGTTTGTATTCCGAAATCAACACTAAATTCTCTTTTCTGACAGGTGTCGTTTATTTCTCTTCCTTATCTCCATAGTAATGTGCTTTGTTGTGACCAAGTCCTTCCTGCTGACCTGCTGTTTGCCCATCTTTCTGATGGGCATGAGGTACTACTTCAGTAGAAAAGTTATCCTGCACTATCTCGATTGTGCGCTGCACACGGACATGTCCGATATTGAGCAATATTACATGAAACCGCCAGGTGAGTACGAATTCCCAGAGGGAGCCTTCCTTCCCCCAGCCTGCTGGGGAACATGGCTGCTCCCTGCTGCTGGCGCCTTTTCCTCCTGTCAGCAGCACTGAGCAAGCTCAAAAGTCGCCAGAATGCAGCTCTTTAGCCACACCAGACACAAAGCCATCTCTGGTTTTGGTTTGGTATGGGTTTTTTTTTTTGCTGATTTTGGGTTTTTTTAATGGTTTTTTTCATTACTCCCCCTCCCCCAAGTGCCTAGTCATCCCAGGCAGCCTCTGTCCACCCCTGGAGCGCAGTGCTGCTGGGTCCCACAGCCACCCTGAGCATGGGGTGAGGGTGCTCTGGGGATACTGAGGCTGGAGGATGTGGGTTATTCACCCCAGCCCTCACATCTTGAGCTTGGTGTTTCTTTTCTCCATGCATTAGGTATTAGCTCTGACAGCAGGAGGAGAGGCAGATGAAAGCCCTGTTAACTCAAATGCTCAGAGGAGCCCATTTTAGCTATTGAGTGCATTTGCCCATGTCATTCAAGAACATTCCTTAATGCAGGTGTTCTGGAAGAGGGATGGTTCAGGTATGTGGAGGGCTGCTGCCACATAAGCTTGCCCTAATATTGGTTCATCCCTTTGTTACATATATACATATAACTGAAAATACAACCTCTAATGATAAAATTACCTGGATAAGCTGTAAAAGACAGCTTATGTCATAAAAAAAAAAAGTTTCTTTGGAACCTGTCATGTGCTGTTTCCCTTTTTGTAGGTACATATCCATATTGAGGACAAGAGCAGGGGGATGCCTGGGCAGTCAGCTGGGGGTTGAGGTTTGCTTTTGGTGGTTGCAGAGTGCCCTTGGTGAGCTGGAAAAGCGAGGCAAGCACGGTATCCCACCTAAGTTCCATCTTATTGGGGTACCTGCTCTCTTCTTGGGTACCTACTGTGTTGTCTTTCCATGTGACCATGTTTTTGCTGTATCATTTGCTGTATCATTCCTGTTCCCCAGGTGTGACAAACCTCTCCCTGGGCACTTCTAGAGAACTGCTAGGAAGTACAATAGCCACAAACCTTCCCTCCTTCTAATATGCAATGTTACATTTTGCTAAAATGTTGCTTCTCTTATGAAAATCATTAACTAGCCTAATTTAGCTTTCTCTTCCCATCGTAGTGCATATCTTACATAGATCTTGTCTCATCTTACAGGGTGTGTTTAATTTACAGGACTTGTTTTTGTAAAAATTAAGTGATGTGTTACTTGTATTTAAAAAGCTCAATTTTCATTAAAGGTGGTATTACAGAAATAAAAGGGTTCATAGCAAAACATTCCTGCACCTCTGTAGTGAGGCCCAGCGAAGTATTATGCTTGAGAAAGCAGAAGAAGATTCCAGTAGAATAAGAATGTGTAATATGGAGTTAATAGGTGTTTGAGCTGCTTAGCTTGTTAATGCTCAGGATTTGAGTGGTCACAATTTAGAGGGATCACAGTGCCTGTATTTATAACACTAGCAGACACAGAAAATAAAGGGAAGGGACTCAAAGTAACACCCTGGATTTGTTTAGGGTCAGTAATGTAATTTGGTTCAGCTGTGTTGCCAACATGTCTTTGAAATGTTAGCATTGCTTTTATTTGGTACCTGAAAGAGCTAATTGCAATTTTAAAGCAAGTGTGTGGGCTTTAATTTTTGACAGAATTTAATCATGTAATTAGGCTTCTGCCATGCCGTGAAAAGGAGATTTATGGGATTGTTGGTGCTTGTTAAAGGTTCTTGATGATAGCAGTGTTGGATAAAGGGACCAGAGAGACTTTGGGGAAGGAGAAGGGTGTCTGGTGTTGGAACCACCACCAGCCATCTGCCATGAATCCATGTGGTGCTGTTTGGTGTGACTGTGCACAAGGTGTGAATCCAGTGGTTTGCTCCTGTTTCCTCCAAAAATGCAGTTGGTAGATTTTTTTTCCTATAGGACAGCAGTATAAATACAGTCATGCTAGAAAATCCCAGAGTTTTGTGCACTTTGAAGGCTGGCTGGCTGAACACCCGGAGGAAGGCAGCAATGTGCCACACTGGCGTTGCCTGTCCCAGCCAAAGGACAGAACAATGGCAATAAAACAAATTCAAGCCCCAAGTTTGTCTTTTATTTGTCTAGTTTACAAATTAGCACCCAGGCAGAAATTATTGCAGTGGGAATGAGAAGGGCTTGTTGTATTGCTGCAGCTGAGATATTTGTGAGAGCTTTCTCAGTGAGGTGTTAAGAGAAGAACTGGTCACAGCAAGGGTAATGGGGTGTGGGGACAGGGTCCCAGAGAGGCTGGAGATGGCCAGAGCTTGACTAGACAAGTTAAACTCAACCTGATATAACTGCAGCTTGGCCTAGGGGTATGACCAGGCAACTTTCTGCTCCTTCTTTAGAGAATCCGTGTTTTCCTCCTTGAATATTTTTTTTTCTCAACATGGAAAAAAGAGGAAGGGAGCATTTTTGTGGTAGGGTTGTGAATTCCTGTTTCTCAGGGTGATGAATGCAAAAGTAGAACTGGGATGTAGTCTTAAGGTCTTGGACAAAGATGTTTATTGTGGCTTTGCTGAGGTTTTTGCCCTTGGAATCCAAGATACTCAGGCTGTTGTTTGCAGCCAGGTCTGCGTGGTACCCAGGGCTGGGGTACTGTGGGATACTGAGAGTATCTAAAGCAAATAGCTTCTGGTAAGGCAGGCATCTACAGTGAGGGGATATTTTAACTATTAAAATGGATCATTCTTGGTGGTATTGTGAAAACATTCACAAAACATGTGGGTCAGTTTTATAACCAAGCCAAAAGGACCCAGTTTGCAGTGGGATATCATGAGCACCCAGGTTAATGATAAGTGTTGAACAATTCCATGAGTTGCATGGTGTTTGGGTTTTTCTTCTGCAGTTTTTTTGAACCTCTCACCTCCAAGTTAGTTATTGTTTGAATTTTCCTCTGCTGGATTTTGTATGAACTGAAAAATATGTGCTGACAGTGATTTTGCAGAAGTACTCTAGCCAAAATTTAAATCTTTGTTTTCTCTTGCCCTCCTACTCTTATGCCAAGGGTCTGGCAGAATGTTTGGGCCAGTGCTTAACTTGGAGCTTGTACACAGCGATGTGACTTGAAATTGCTTTCAATGTGAAAGGAATTGTTTGTGTTGAGTGCGTGCTGGGGTCTTAAAACAGAAGGTTGAATGCTTCAAACACCTTCCTGAGCTCTTTGTAAACTAGCATTTTTCATTTTAAAATAGCACTTATTGGAATTTCTTTCTCTTTTTTTTTTTCCTTCTTCAAAGGGTATGAAAAAAGACTACTGGAATGGTGAAAAAGAAAGGAATTGGATAATGGGCTTAATTGTCAACCAGAGTAACAAGCTCTAGTAAACAAAAAAACCCCCAACCAAAACCAACCAAAAAAAAAAAAAGGGAATTAATTTTAAATAGAGCCCTGCCTCTTGCACTTATCCACACAAAAAAGATGAGCACAGCTGGAGCTTCTTTTATGGTCTGATGATTTTGATGACTAATCAATTTTACAGAGTCTCTTCAAGCTTCTGTCCCAGTTGGTTGTGTTGTATGTTTTTTTGCAGTGGTTGGTATGTTAGAGAGATTCTTGTGAGGCTGAGATCTCAGCTGGAGAGCTTATGGGAACCAAGACTCCTTATGTCCGATGCAAAACTGCTGCTCCCCAAAGCCACTGGAGCTGGGGCTTTGGCTGACGAATTTCCATGTCTCTCTGGGTTGTTTAAAGAGCTGCTGGTGGCTCTCCTGGCAGGATTTGCTGAGGGGTATGCATACCTGACCTGGTGGTGCAAAGACCTGGTGGTGGCAGCTGGCCTTTGTCAAGGTTTTGGGGACTGGTGACAAGCTTGGTGGCCGCATCGCAGTGCCCAGTGCTTCAGAGGAGGATGGACAGGTAGCACAGATGGGTAACCTGGAGAGCTGAGGCTGCAGCACCTGGTGGGGTGTTGAGGGCATCTGCCTGGAGTGATGCAGCACTGAAGCTGGAGTGCTGCTGCAGCAGGTGTCAGGTCACATCAGCCACCCGTGCTGAGCTGTGGCTGCACAGCTCCATCTCTCACTCTGTGCTCGTGGGCACCTCTGGTTGCCTTGTGCAGGGAGGGGATAGATGCTCTGCTCTCCTGCCTCCACCCAGGCTGAGCAGAGCCCTCCTGTCCTGCTGCCCTTTGTCCCCTGTATGTGACGGTGCACGTGGAGAGCCTGCACGGATATCCCGACCTCCCTGGGGGACAGGGCCCTAAGGAAGAGGGACTGCAGGGGGATGGATCATTACGGTTCAATTTCTGCTGCTCTTGGGTGGCACAGCTGAGCTCAAAGGGGGGATGTCCTGCCCTTGGCAGAGGTTCTGGGATCATGTCCTTCTGCAAGAAGGACACCAGTTGAGGTGGATCCAGAGCTGAGTTGTGAGGAGGTGAGATCCTGTTTGCTGCCTCTCCCTTTTGAGTTGTCCCACACCTGCAGAGAGGTGTTTGTCTGGGTAACAAGCGAGTATTTGTGTCTTTTATCGGGGTTTGGCAGTGGGTTAGTTCCCTCTGGCATTATGTGTGCAAGGTGAACAGCTGGTTGTGAGTTGTGCAGCTCCTGCTACATCTGCTCCATGAGTTCTGAGCCTTGGGAAGGCTCAGAGGTGAGCACCAGTGACTTTTGGGGTGCTGGGAAAATACAGGGCCTGCCTTGGGAGGAGATCCTCAGCCCTGGAGCTGTGGTTGCTCTGCCATGCCTAAACCCTTCCAAAGACACAGGGAGAGGGGGTGGGGGGTATTTCTCCCCACTGAGCCCCCAGGCAGAGGGCAGCCACAGAGCCCAGTTCTTCCACATTCTGGATAATGCTCAAGCTGCTAGATAAGCAGGAGTGAAGCTGCAGAATGATAACATTGTTTGGAAAGAATAGAGCAGCTCTTGCCTTGCAAAGAAAGGGCTCAGATACCTGACGCCGGAGAGGACTCAGGGCTGCTGCTTCCCAGTGGAGGAATGTGTTTTTGGAGAGCCCTACCCCACTCCTGGTGCCCAAGAGGCAGCTGGAATCTGAAGCATCCCTATCTGCAGCATTTCTTGCTGGCTTATGCAGTGCCCTGCCTTCATGTATCTGCCAAACCCCTGAGCTGCCTGTCCTGTATTGGGATTTTCATGCTTGCCTTTCCCACACTGCCTTGTAGAGTGGTGACTTCTGTGTGGGGCTGGGAACCCCATGGGAGAGGCTGTGTCCTTATCTACTCCTGGGTGTTTCCCAGTCTGCTTCCTATCGCTGCTGGGAACTGAAGTTAGGTCACCTTGGGCAGAGGAGGGTCTGTCTTGTGAGCATATCACCACTGGAATCTCTCTGCAATTCCACGAGACTGCTTCCAGGGATGTGCCCTCCTTAGCAGGGAGATCCTGCAAGATTAGGATTACAGACTTTTCATATACTTTATAGTGGGAAGTGTTTTGTCAAAGCATTTCCAAAGCTGACCTCCTACAAGTGGGACAGTCAGGGATTCTTCAGCTCAGCAATTTCTACTGTTGCTTTTGGGTTTCTGCAATTTAGCAGCATGGAACTGCCTGGTTAGGCATCTCTCATATCCAGTGCAGAGTTCTTTGGAAGCAGGATGAAAAACAACTCACATTTCCAAGTGTTAGGGATGTGCTTTGTCCAGCATTTGTGTTGTGCTGAAATATTTTGGGTTTTTTTTGAAAAATGCAAAATGTTTTTAGAGTTAAGTTGCCTCCCAGAACTCACCTCCTCTGACACTGCACTCCATCACTCGTGGCTGCCTCATTTCACTGTGCTGGAGCCTTGGCTTTTCCATCTGGAGGCAGCCCCATCCTGCAGACGTGGGGCACGGGCACAGTGACCAAGGCAAAGAGCTGCTGGCACCAGCTCCTCCCCCCGTCAGAATTCCCAGATCTGACCAGGGGCTGTCCTGGTCCCAGCAGTAAGCACGATGCAGGACCCCAGCCCAGTGCTGCAGCTGTGCTGATAAGAGCTAGGGTAGAGAAGAGGTGACACAACTCGGGTCCCTTGCTGTGCTGAGCTACTTGGGCCAGCTCTGCTCAACCCACTAGAAGGCTGCAGGGCCATTCTACCTCTCAAAATCTTTTTTTTTTTTTTTTTTTTTTTCCCACTTTTGGGGTGCTCAGGTATTACAGAGTAGCACTATGCTCTCAGAAGAGGGCCAACAGGAAAACTGGAGTTGCCTGATGAGGGGAGCAGTCTGAATTCTGGGCTGTGTCATCCACAGCCAGTGGAATAAACATGTTTATGGGCAAGCTTCTGCAGCCTCCCCCCCTTCCTATTTATTTATTTAGGAGCAGGAACATGTGCTACAAATACATTACTCAATGTGCATATCTGTAACATAAAAATAGCTCTCCCTTTAGATCCACAAGTTTGGCACAGTCCCATGTCAAAATTAGATGAAAATAGATTTTTATAGTAAATTTTGCAGAGTAATATGACCTTTTTTTCCCCTCCTTCATGTATTCAAGAATTCTCTCTGAAAGTAGCCAGTCCCTCATGGACTTGGCCATCCCTTAATGCAGCGGTGTTTGAGTTGTAGCTGTGACTGGGTGGATATGATGCTACTGAATGTAAGCTCAGCCTGCAGGTGTTTAAAATCCTCAGTACATGCCAGTGCTGGTCATTAATCTTCAGTACAAGAGGTAATCAGTTGTGTAAATTGAGCATCAGTAGATTTTTAGGCACAGTTAACTTCTCAAGACCAGCAAACAAGCCACACTAGGACTTAGGAACATAAAGGAGGCAGGGGACATCAGGTGTTCTGGGTTTTTTTTCCTAGCTTTGAGTAATTTTTTTTTACTGTTTTGTCCAGTGTTAAATGTTTTCTGGCATGTCTGTATGCAATTTCTCAGGACTGTCTTAGTGAAAAGTGTCTTGGTGAAAAACCAAAGTGGATTCTGACTCCAGAATTTTGTTCACAAGTTTAAATGCAAATTTATTACTCCTTATAAAGAGTTTTCTCTTGCGTTCTTAGGAGTGGCCAAGATTTAAAACAATTGCCCAAAAGTCTGTTTCAGGTTAAGATTTCATAATAGCCTAAATTTAGGCTCTGTGTCAGATATCTGACTAGTGGCGAGAGTTTTAAAGGTACAAAGCTTTGAGCCCCTCTTGACACTGAATTCTGAATGTAGGAACATGAACTGAAAAATCTTATTCTCACTTTGTTATATTTATTTACTATATTCAGTCTCTTAGGATTACCCAAGAGTGTGGTCATGTTGCCTCTCTGTGCACCGCCAGTGGTCTTAATACTTTAGAAATTGCCATTGGGGATTGCTCTCTACTTGAAGATCTCTAAATTTGTTGAAAAAAACTGGTTTTATGTAAAAGTCTAAATGCATAGCCTGATTTTTCAAAAAGACAAACCATTCAAAAATCTCTCCAAATTTCAGAGTGGATTTCTGAAATTCCTTAATTCCTTCTGTAGGCTTAGATCTTGATTCAGGCAGTTTATATTTAATTCCTGGGGATGGGAATGACTTTTGGAGTGGCCGTGAGCCCCTTGGAGACTCTGGGAGCTCGTAGTGTTGTTTGCTGGTGTATTGCAGAGTGCATGGTTTTATTTTGGTAATGCAGTGCTGGGGATCTGTTACAAATAATCACATACTTGATGCTACTCCCTTCCAGGCTACAACAAAAAGAGAGACCTAGGGTGTTTTGCTGGTATCTGTTTCTGTGATGAGCTGAGGGATGTATGAGCCTTTGTTGTTACTTTCTGCATCAGCAAAACAGGGAGCTTCAAAGTCTATTTTTAGATTTTCTTTTTCCCTTTTATTTTTTTTTCTATTCTGTAGAAAGCTGAGGTATCATTTTGTTATCCTGACAGGTGGCTAATGAAAGGAGTCTTAAAGAAACTCCAAAGATAGCAGCATGTCTTACCTAGTTTCTATTGACAAATTTATCCCTTGTAACCAAATAATAGGGTTTGGAGGGAAGGAGGGGGATGTTGGGGTTTCTTTGGTTTTATTTTTGTTTTGTTTTGTTTTGTTTTTGTGTTTTGGTAAGGGGGTCACATGGAATTGCCAAGAAGCCTCATTTCCTTTATTAAGGGTGCATCAAAAATTAGTTCATAGTGGTCTGGTCAGAGTCAGGTACAAGCTGTGGTATCTATTACAGATGGCTTTGAGCCATTCTTTTAAGTCATCTATTGACCAGTTGGATGCCAGCAATTAATTAACAATTTATGACAGCATGTGCAGTATCATTCATTATCTTCTATAACTCTTTGAAGAGTGTTTCTTTCAAAAAGAAACAATTATATTTCTTACAGGATAATTCTAAAACATAGACCTGTGAGTTCCAGGGATTAGTATCAAACTGCACTTCTGCTTTAAAATGGGATTTTGGGAGTGAAAGGAGACATTGCAAAATTGGTAATGGGAAGCATGTATTTCAGTTGTATTTTTAAGTGGCTGCATGAGATATTGCATGAGATATTGAGTGCAAATGCTAATGGAATAATACAAGGTATTAGTCCCACCACAATGTGTCCTGCTTGAAATTGTAACTAGCAAGTAATAGTTGTCACTTAAAATTCATGTAAAATTCATGTGTTGTTTTAGGGCTTATCCATGTGGCAAAACTGAAAACCAGAGGTTTTGTGAGAAAATGATTTTTCAGTTCTGGAACTGAAAAGTAAAAGGAAGGATAGTTTTAGTCCAAACTAAGCTGATTTACTACTCCCTCTCTGTTTTTCCACAATGATGAAGCAAGGATCTGTAGTTAGTGGGGGTGTAATGCTTTTTTTCAGCCCAAAATAGAAGGTTGGCTGTTACAGCTTTCCTAAAGAAGCACAGGTCAGACCCAAGTGTATACTTAGAAAATACTGACCATGACAGAGCCATCGCATGATTAAGTGTTTGTTACCCCTCAGGCAGGTGCTGCTTTGCATGGCACTATTTAATCTTTACTGAGTCCGTGCTGGGATTTCAGGCATCCCAGGCCCTGTTTGAATTACATATTTAGGTATTTTATATCAATGTAGTAGCTGAAGCAGTGGTGTTGAGGCATCTCTGAAGTCCTGTCTGCTGGGGCATCCATTCCCTGTGATCCTTGGAGGACTGAACTGTGTGCCTGTGTCCTGGCCAGCAATGCTGGGGGCTGAGCTCTCTGCAGGATTTGTGCCAACCTGGCTTTCCCTGCCTTTCATTTTCCACCTTTGGTGAATTCAGGACAAATGTGTGAATTGCTTTGCATTGACAAAAACTGCATTTTTAAGTAAGCTGTTTGCCTAGATTTACCCTCAATCACCAGTAATTGCTATACAAGCTGCTCCCACTCTCCCTTGCCAGTGTGCTCAAATCCTGACTTGGAAATCAGCATCAGCAGTGCAAGTTTGTTTGCTTTTTACAGTTGCAACTCTTGGGCTCTGTGCTAGTTCTGCTAATTGAAATGGGGGGTGCTGGACCAGCTGTCTGGTCATGAGTAGCTCCTCAGCGCACCTTGCTTTCAACACTCACTTCAACAACTATCAGATAACCAATAGTGATTCCTTGGGTTATGTTTTTTTCCATTTTTCCCCTCTTCCATCCCCTAGCACAGTATTTCTGTATCCCATATTTCCAGCCTTGGATCAAACTGCAATACTTGCATTCCTTTGAGTTCTGCTCAACTCTCTGGTCCATTCCTGTGTTGAATTCTTCAGTGATTTTTGGTCTGGTCTACTTCTTGCTTCACTCACCACTTCTGGCATTTCCCATGAGTGATGGTCCCCTACCCAGGATGCCTCTGTACCTCTGATTTTCCCCTTCCTTCCATCAAACTTTTCAATTTATGTGCCTTTACCTAATTTTATTGTATATGTACTTCTCTTCTTAGTTTGTCTGGATGTTTAGCCTGGTGAGTGCAAGTTTTTTGATTATTTTTTTGTTTGTTTGTTTTGGTGTTTTGTTTTTGTTTTGATAGAAGACTCGGAATAACAAAGATGAGAAAATAAATAGAAGCCTGCAGCATGAAGATATTGTGTCTGCTAAGCTGAAAACAGTGCACAAACCCACATGTCACTGGTTGGGGGAGAACATTTTACCTAAAGGCAAATGAACTGCTGGCAACAACATTTCTTACACCTGACCCACATCTGACCCACATCACTTCCAGATGTATCCATTGATCTTTTCCCCTATGACTTTTCTTACAAACCTAATCCTTCCCATTTTAACAAGATATATAAAATCATTATTGCATTCAGAGTGTGCAAGGCAAAAAACCTCAAACCCAACCACTTCATTTTCTGAGACCAGGTTTTTTTATTCTTTTTTTGGAGGTGCCAAATCTGTTCATCCTCCCTGGATCTAGATAACAGCATCAGAAACACTGTGTAACACTTCTAGTGGGAATCCAGGGAAGACCTAAATCTGTAGTCTTTCAATTTAAAATAATGTTAAATAGTAGAACTGCAAAGAGAAGCTTTTGAAAACAGCCTGGTTTGGAGCACCTGCCATTTCCAAGTGCTAATTCAGATGATGGTTAGTGAGAGGCAGAGCAATGAAAGCACAGCAGATACCTGGCTGCTGAACAGCAGTGAGCATCCTGGCAAGGTCCTTGGTGGAATTACATCCTTAGTCGTGGGATTTGTTGAAAAAGAGAGAAAGCAAGCAGGGAAGAAGTTACTGTACAATAGGGATGCTAATGAGAGATTTTTTTTTTAAATCCAAACTGTTTAAAAGGGGTATTTGTAAAACACCTTTTCAAGCTTTTGCTGCTTGTAAAGTCAATTAGATTCACTTAGTGGCTCTGAAAATCTATGTCTGGTGGAGTTTCAGAAGCTGTCAGTGTTCGGGGGATAACATCAAGCTGTGCCTCTTGGACAGTGATTTCTGTTTGGGAATAAGCCATCATCAGGTTTTACAGGGCTTTTTTTGAGCCATCAGTAGTCTGAAAAACATCAAAGGATCTGCAAGGATTCTTGAGAAGTGGGAACATTTTTCATGGATAACTCAAATAGCTAAAGAGGATTTCATAGAAATTCTAAAAAAAAAAAAATCTTCACATAACCCCCCACATTCACTGAGACTGACCTCTTGGGACAGTTTGGCTTAAAGATTCAGTGGAGCATTTGCTTTAACTTAATCATGGGCTTAAATCCCTTGTCTCTTGCTGGGAGTTTAGCATTTATTTAGGGGCAGTATAGATCCAAGTGCTTTTTGGATAGTTACAGGAGACCTGTGACATGAATGATGGTAAACCTTGGGTTTGCTGTATGTGCTATCAGCTGCCTGCAAGATGAACTTATGGTGTGTTAGAGAATACTGGTGCATTGCAAAAAGGAGTTGTAGTTGTGAACCTGCTCTTGGATATATTTATTCTGCCCTGTCCTGTCATTGTGTGCAGGGTTTAGTGTTCTCTTTGTGGATGGGACAATCCAACAGATCCTCAAAATACTGAAGTTCTACCCAGTGTGGTGTGGATTTGCATCTCTTCTGGCTCTGGTTGCTGCAGTGCTGTTCATATTTGTAAGCTGATCCCCTTTCTGCCGCTCCTTTGTGAATGGGTGCCTCAGTGTGAGGGTGCAGGCATGCAGGTGTCTGCTTTCACTAGCCCTGAGCAGCCTGGCCTTCATTTGCCACGTGTCTTCCTGATGGAACACATGGCCTGTTACCTGCTCACTCCAGTAATTCATTTCACAGATGTCTTTCAAATCCCCAGCTCTTGTGACTGGTATTGAGGCTGGGGCTCTTATGGGTGTGGGGTGTAAGATGATAGATGGTTATCACAATAGATCTGGATTAGGCTTTTGTAGAGACTTTTTTGGCCTGATTGTTCTGGCATGGTAGTCTAAATATGTGGCAAAGGTGTTGTTTTTTTTTCTTTTTTAGTTTTAGAGATGTAGAGATTTACACATGTAATTTTCATTTTCTGTTAATGCATCATCCACAATGCATCCATTGTCTGTGCCCAGCCTGACAGATGTTTGTGTATTTATGGATGTGGAATTTTCTTGTGCTGCCATGTTAAATAAATGTGATAGTTTGAGTCTGGACTAGTGGAACTCAGTAGAATTGTACCCAAAGCACATTGGCTTTGATATGCTGGGAGAGGGATGTAGAAAAATGTCTTTCACAAGAGTGGACATCCAGGTATGTGCTTTTCCTGCACCACAGCAGGGCTCTGGCCTCACATGGGTCTTTGCTACTGGTTTGCTTGAGAGTTCAAGGCTGAAGCAGTGTGTGGTGATGAAGGCTCCAGCTGTTGGGAGATCTTTCTGGGGTCTGCACCGTGCTCTATTGAAATACATTCCTTCCTATGGCAGGGGATTGGGGCCAGATGATTTTTAAGGTCCCTTCCAACCCAAATCATTGTAGTATTCTATGACTCGCAGCAGAAGGAGGTGAAGTCCTGAGGCAGGGTTTGCCCTCCTTGCTGTGTAAGGCTCCAGCAGAGTGGGAGTGGGGGAGAGAATATAACTCCTTGTGATTGCTGTTTGGCCCCTATAGGTTATGAAAAGCTAGAGGTCAGGGAGATTTGATTCATTGTATTAGCAACAAGATAAGATTCTTGTGAAACCACTGTCATGTGCAGAAGGAAAGGCTTTGGGTGCAGCAGAGCCATATTTGTTGGAGTTGGGAGAGTATCCTGGTAGCTTCTTTGCTGTGCAGGATTTGGTGAAGTGCAAGTCCATGTCTGTCAGTTCCCAGTTTTTCCCAGCAAGGAAAACAGAGGAGCTACCCTGGGATCTGAGACTTCTGTGGTCAGTGTTTCTGCACCACAAATACTGCCTTGTCATTGTCACTCCTTGGCTGCTGTGGTAGGAAAGTCCTCATTTGGAGGCTCATGAGGGCAGCAAGAATGTGACAAGGGAGTTAACATCATGCTCAGAAGCACTGAAACATCCTGTGCAGCATGTTTTGCTTGAATATATGCACCCTTTATTTGACTTGGTCTATTGTGGTTTCTTTTGCTGGGTGGGTTTTTTGTTTGGTTTTTGTCTGTCACTTTTAAAATATGCAAATATTCTTATTTGCTCCCTTTTTTACCTTTTAGGGAAGGCACCTCTCAGCCTTGTTTTTGACTCTGATTTAGAGTTTGCATGCACAGATGAGTTATTCTGTCTTGATGCATCATTATTCCATACTAAGTTTGAACTTATATCTTGGCTGCAATTCATTTTACCTACATTGCTCCTGACTGAAAGCAGTTGTTGGCAGTGATCTCTGTAGGCTTTAGCTGTGGTCTTTTGCAGAAGAGGTGCTCTCCTGAAGAGTGACTCATCTCAAAGGATGTTGACCTCTCAGCAGCATAAAACCCCTGGAAGTCTTTGTAGAGCTCTAAGTTGTTTATTATTTAACCTCAAGTAAATGAACCTTAGTTTCTCCCTTTGTTGTGAAGGATTTGATGCAATACCTATGTAGATATAGACACTTCTGTTCAATAAAGGGAGTCTTGGCTAAATTTAGACCAGACAAGTAATAATGGATGGTGAATATCAGATTGATTCTGTCCATTTTCCCTGTTTGATTTATGGCTTGGCCAACTGCTAAGCTAAAGAAAGCTATTCAGTGGTTATTGCTCAGTCCCTTTTTACTGAAAAAGTAAAGCATATAAAGTAAAAGTCAGCCACCAAGCAATGAATTCGAGAAGATCCAATAATTGTAGATTTACCAGTTTGTTCGATGTTTGGAAGTGAAAATTGCTGCAAGGCAAATTCAGTACCTTTTGAAAGTAATAAAGCCATGTAGTGAAAGATTGATGAAGAAGATGGAGACCAAACCTTAACAATGTCCTTTTAAGGAGCTGGCTCAAAACACAATCAGCCGCACATTTGATCTTGTAAACTAATTTCACTAACAGGGAGCTAATTGTCACATCAGTCTTCTGGAGCTGGCTCGACCTAGGCTAGCAAAGCGGGCAGAAGAGCTTGATTTCTTTTTTCCTTAAAACTTCTAACTAAAATCCAGTCTAACATAGGCTTCCTTAAGGCCTGACACTGCAGTTGATCAGCTTAGTGTGTATTTTGCATGCATAAGGAGCATCTACCCTGAAAAGTTTAAATACTTTTTTCTGGTTTTGTCCATTCGTACAGACCAGACTGTTCTGCTGAGCCAGCTCCATTGCACTGGGACTCATCATCCAGTCAGCCCTGAGGACAATGGCCAGCCAAAATCATATATCCCAGTCTTTATCCACTCCTCTAAGCTGTTTAATTCTTTGCTTATCGATAACAATTGCTCACATGCCAAAACCACAGACGCTGCCTCATTTCTCAATCTGTGCTTTTTCCCTGATGATCCAGCAGCAGGTAGACCCTGGTTGCTACATCTCTGGTTTTGTCTCTCCTTTCTCTGTGTTGTGTCCTTCTTTTCAGCAGCAGAGAGCAGAGCCAGGCTAAATCTGCCCAGATAACCAGGCTACTTCTAATCCCCACAACTGCTTCTGCTGCTTTTTCTTGAACAGTTGTTATACGTTGGCTTTATTACAATCTTTGCTTTTCAAGGTGCAGCATGGCCAGCAAAAAGAGCCTGATAGAGGATTTTGAAGTCCTGCTGTTACACTTCTTAATATAGCACCCTCTGAAATGTGCTGGAAGGGCTGTCTTTATCCCATCTGCGGCATCGCCTGCATTTCTAGCTGTCTCATCAAAAGCCTGCTCCTGCGCTGTGCTGAGCACTTCCTGGGGCTGTGCTGAGCACCCCCTCGGGTGCTGTCACACATGGTGACACTTTGGGCCCCAGGGGACTTAAACCTGCTTGTAAAATCAACCAGTGAAGTGCTGGCATGGGGCATGGCCACAATCAGCTTACATTGATCCAGGCTGGGTCCTCACAAAGCTTTGCTGGGAGCAAGATGTGTGGGCAGGAGCTGTCCTAGGGGTGTTTCACAGGAACAGGGTGATGTTTAAAGCAAAGGTTTTAAGAAGATTAGAAATACCTGCTGGTTTATGTCCCCAGCAGTGACAGCAGAAGATGCTGTTTAGGACCAAACCTGGCCACTTCCTGAAGTCTCCTTTTGCTGCAGAATGTGTTTTTCTTTTTTCCTGTCAAAATATTAGAGTGAAAATAAACTATAGCTAGCCATCAGCATCTTAGTGGTTTTCTGGGGGCTTTGGCACCCCAAAATGGAATACCTATGTTGAAGTAGCTGGGTGCTTTTGAGTCTGGACCAGCTCTATCAGAAAGCATGGAGCAGGCACTGATGAAAGTTTTTTGTATTGTTACTCTAAATTGCAAACCTCACCACCCTTTCCACCCCTAGGCGCAGGTAAAGCAGGTTTATCAGCACTGGCATGGTACAGCATATACCACTCTGAATACAAATATGGTTTGGGGTTTGCACTGATGCTTAGGGCAGCAGTTGCCTGCAGTCCAAAACCCTGTCACTCTGTTTCTTATTTCATGTTCAGGTTTATCAGCTCAGAGCCCACCTCTGAACTCCTGTCTCCTGGGGCAGTTTGAGACCCACTGCTGTGGTGGATTGGGGTCAGTGCTGCTAGTGGCAGATGTCCATGGATCTGCCCTGTGGCTGTGTTGCAGACTGAATGCTGGATGTCACTGTCACTCCACTGATTCCCTGCTGCTTCCAACTCTGGAGGCTTTGGCTGAGCTTTGGGGTTGTTGCAAGTACCTTCAGCCCTTGGTGTAACAACACAGGAAGGATGGAAAATAAGGTAGATGGAGAAGTAGATGAACTGGTTGCTCAGAACCAAACTACCCATCTCTTTTCATGCTTTGTAGGTGATCTCATTGCCTGCTGCCCAGATGCTCCATGAATCAAGGGATGTCACCCACCCTCAGCATATAGATGCACTGCCCTCTGCT
The DNA here is from genome assembly GCA_013397375.1 of Toxostoma redivivum. Lineage (NCBI taxonomy): Eukaryota > Metazoa > Chordata > Aves > Passeriformes > Mimidae > Toxostoma > Toxostoma redivivum. Next base: position 1,131,234 of record VXBI01012068.1, read on the forward strand.
CTTCCAGCTGGGAATTATTTACAACAGGGCAATGTGTCCTGCAGTGGTAGATTATGTGAGGTTATTTATGGGGAAGAAGGTGTCCCACAGCATTTCTCATTTCATGCATGAATAATTTCTATGCCCCTGACATATTTTGTTCCCCCACACTTGGGCCTTGTCTAGTGCAGAGGGATGCTCATGGATGTCAGGAGTGTTGGAGTCAGGATCTCTCACATCTCACTCAGTTTCCATAGCCATAAACTACACTAAAATGCCATTATTTTGTAGGACCCCTCCAGGAATGCCTTTTAACTGAAGTGTAAAGTTACTAACAGAACTTGTGGGAGCTGTCATGCAGCCCTGCTTGAAGCCAAGGGAAACTAGAAAGGTGGAAAGGAAACTCAACACATGGGAAGGATGGACGTAAGGAGGGATAATAGGATAATGGCGTGCCTCATAAACACAGACATAAATCCCTCCCCATCCTGGCTAGCTGAGCAGTTGTAGTCAGTGACAGGGACAGCTGCTGCCTGTCCTTGGTTGGTCCATGCACCCTGCCTGTGTCTGGCTGGGTGGCAGCCGATGTGCCATGTCTGTGCCCCAAACTCCTCCTGCCAGCGGCATTCACATCCCAGCAGCCAAGCTGTCCCCAGAAGAGCCTCCTTGCTCCCTTGATGCTGATGTAACTTGGCTGCTCTGCCCTGTGTTTCACCAGGGATGGAAAGGAAGGAGGAGGGAGTGCTGCCTCAAGTGCTCCTTCTTCAAGACCCAGGCAGGATAAAAGAGCAGGAATTTAAGCAACATCAGCAATACATAGCCACAGCACAGTCAGCTTTGGGCTAGAAACTCTGTCCACTTGCTGCCATGTACAGCCTGTCTCTCTTAAAGTGATGTATGTAACTAGTGCTGGCAGGAAGAGAGCCCAGACACTGAACTTTGGGGCTTTTTACCAAGTTATTGGTGAATAGGTAAAAATGGCTCTGCACTGGGTTCTGATGCCCTCAGTACTGCCCTGCTCGGACCACCCTGCTTAGCAGAAAGAGCTGCTGCTCTGGCCACAATCATGCCAAAAGATGGCACAGGAGACTGAACAATGACTGCAAGGGCAAATACTTGAAGCTCTGTGATGTGACAGCATGTTGTGACTCCTCTGTGCTGGTGTTTCTATGTGGTGGTGTCACACCAGGCTGTGCTGCAGCCAGGGGTCACAGGGAAGAGTCAGGGAGCATTTGGATCTCTGGGATGAGCAAGCCTGTCACTTTTGGCAAGCCTTTATGTAGGTATATTAAGAGCATGGAACACAGGCCAGACCCTGTCCTATGGAAAGCACAGAAATTATTTTGAGCTTTTTGGTGTTTGGATGTTTTTTCTTCCCTTTTGCCCCTTCATAGCAGTCTGGGGAAAAATGTAGAAGAGGGATGTTTGCCTTGTGCCTTGTTTCCTGGCTCTGTTGTAAGGATACAGAGGAACTGGTGCTGTCCTGGAGGGTTCCCAGCAGTGGTGATAGAAACTGCCAGTCCCCTTGCCTGGATGATGCTCCAGGGACATCACCTGAGACAGCTTTGAGCCAGCAGGGGAATTGCTCACATTTGTGTTGCTGTGACATGCCAAAGCAGAACTGAAAGTCACAGTCTCTGCTTGAAGGAATGTTTTCTTAAGAAGTTGCATTTCTGTCTAGAAATTATGTTCCACGCATAAGCCTCTAAGTATTAATGAGAGCTTGACTGCACAGATAGCAGTACCACCCCTGAAGAAAAAGAGAGAAGACTGGCATGCCTCTGGGAAAGATTTCCACACTTGCTCTGTGCTGAGCTTCCAAGGAAAACTCTTTCCCACAGGGATGCATCCATGCAAAACTAGCACCAACAGCTGGTGGTGGCTGCAGGAGCTGCTCTGTCCTATCCCCAGCCCTAAGGAAAACAGAGATAGATTTTACCTGCCTCAGCCCTCACCCCTCAGTGTGTGGGTGCTGGCACAAGGGAGGACCCATGTGTGAGTTCAGGGAATTTTGGGGCAGCAAAGCTTTGCTTGCTCTTGTGGGAATGCTAGAATTTTCTAGAAAATAATGTATTTGAAAAGTATGTAGAAGACAAAGCTTTGCTTTTTCAGAGCAACACAATTCTGGAGCTTGGGGTAGTGGCCCCTGCATGCTGAGGGCTTAAGAAAGCTGTTGGAACCTGCAATAGTCAGTCATGTGGGACTCGTGCTGCTGAGGAAGGCTGATGTCTCTGTCCCCCCTTCCTTCTAGCAGTACTCTGCTATTGCTTTTGGCTCCAGTCTTTCCACCCATCCACCCACCGGCCTTTTATTCATCAAAAGGTGTAGAAGAATTTGCAGCAAAAATAAATGAATTTATTTTCACCCACCATCCATCCTTGTCGGCTGCGTGGGGGAGAGCTGTGCAGCTCATGACAGTGGAGGAGGGGGGGAGAGGAGGCTTGCAGGCACAGCCAGAGGACTGCATGGCATGGCCTGTCCTCCTTGGCAGGAGTGGAGGAAATGTGGCCAGCCTGGTGCCACCACTCTGGGGATGTCCTTGGGATGTGGTGTCAGCAGCAGTGTGTGGACTCTGAGCGCAGCCCTGTACTGTGGGAGATGGATTAGAAGAATACTCTCTTTGGTCTTCAAAAGCTGGGAACCATCCTTAAATTTAGAGCAGAAAGACAGTGCCATCTTGTGTGCTTTCAGGCCCTGGAAAGCTGAGGAACCAAGTCTGACCTTGCTGTGAAGCGTGAACAAGCCAAAATCAGGTTCCTTGCCATATGCACATCACAGCCATTTTGTGCCTTTTTCATAGGTGTGTGCATCACAAAGTGGTTTTGGTTTTGTTTTTTGGTTTTCTGTTTTTTTTCTTTTTTTATGGAATGGTTTGGGTTGGAAGAGGCCTTTAAAGACCATCTTGTTCCAACCCCTCTGCCATGGGCAGGGGTGCCTTCCACCAGACCAGGTTGCTCAAAGCCCCATCCAATCTGGCCTTGAACACTTTCATGGGTGAGGCAGCCACAGTTTCTCTGGGCAGCCTGTCCCAGTGCCTTACCACCCTTATGGTAAAAAAAAAAAATTCTTCCTTTAATGTATCTTTTGTGAGTTCCTGATGTCAAGACTGTGGTGAGGCAGCAAGCTGAGGAAGTGGAGAGAGCTAAGGAACGTGGTAGTGGGTTTTCCATGGCTGCTTCTCTTCCCTTTTGCTTTTGGCAGCCCAGAAGGAGGCAGGAGAGAGTGCTTGGTGTTTGGCTGGGAACAGCTAGGGCCTCTGGAAAGTACCTCCAGTGCTTCAGAGTAGTGTTCCCAGGCAGCTGTGGGTAAATGGAAGATGTCCATGAAGAACAGATCCTGGAGTGAGCTGGGAGGGCTTTGGATGACCATAGTGATGGGTTGGCAGAAGATGGAGGCAAGTGAGGGTGAGGGCAAAGACAAAGGTGCTGCCATAAGATGAGTATCTGGAAGGGCAGGGAGAGTTGTAGCTGTCAGGGTCTGTGTTTATCTTTGCAGCAGTGATTATTTTCAGATAGCATGTGAGAGAGTAAAACGTCAGCTCTTGCTAATAATAGTGCTGCAAACAAGCCTGCTGCTCATTACTGACAGCGGAGATGAAGTTAGTTTTGTTTCATCCTAGGTATGAAAAAGTGCAAAAACAGCCATGCTCTGAGTTGATATCCTCAGTCCAGAAAAGGGGAGGAGACCCTCTCCTAGCCCTGGGGTGTGGCAGGGCAAAGTGGTTTTTGCAGGATGCTTCCACGCTCCTCCAGAATTAAATGCTGGTGTAAGAGTGGATATGGTGAGGAGCTGCAGCTGGCTGGCATTGTGGAAAATGTAGAATCACAGGATAGGATAGTTTGGGTTGGAAAGACCTTTAGAGGTCATGTAATTGAGTCTGGGTAAAAAGCAATGTGAGGACCTTCAGCGTTCTTGCTGTGAAACTGGAGGGTTTTCCCAGAGGAGAGGAAGTCCCAGCCCAAGTTCAGCAGCATGTGGTGTGATCCCAAGACAGCTTTCAGTGGCAAGTCCCCATCTGAATGGAACACAGCTCCTGGAGGAGGGATTTGACAACCCCATGGGGGAAAGCTGTTCCTGGGCTTGTAACCACCTTTGGGAACTTGAGGTGTCTTTAGCAGATTGAAGGAACTGGCTGCTGGTGATCCTTGGAGCAGACACTGACGCGAGGAGGACAGCAGGGTAGAAGTCTTGGGGACTGATGGCACTGGTGTAAAGGGGAGCTGAATACAACTCACATTGTTTGAGCAGATGTGTCCTGTCTGTGGCTAATTATAAGTGTTGTGTGCACAACACACACTGGGAGATGTGCCAGATACTATTTCTTTTCATGTTGAACTCAAAATCATTTATAATTAAGCTTTAAAATTGTAAGTAAAAACTAACAAGGAGAGCAGGTTTGGTGTCATGCTGCTTGCAACCGGGTCCTGTCCCTGCTGGGATGGACAGGTGTGGGAGTAGGGAGAGGGTGGTCAGAAGGGCTGAGAATGGGAAGGGTTTGGTGACTCTGCAGTAGCAGGTATGTCCAGATTTGGGTTTTAAATATTCAGAGTACCTCAAAGTACCAGAAACGTGCCATTTTACAAATGTGGGAAGTGTTGCTGAGCGAGCTTTAGCAGCTTCTCAGGTTTGGTGGGCACAGAGAAGAGGTGCTTGCTAAGAGAAAATAAGGAATAAAAGTGGGAAGCAGTCGTGGAAGCAATTGTGTAACCTCGGGTTGAGAGGAACCTAGGTTGTTTCTCTGGTTTGAGGGGAAATGAGGCAGACTTGCTGAAGAAGCAGCTCCAGGAGGAGTTGCTGTGGATGGGGCTGGATGAGGGGGATGTGATGGGTGTGCCACCAGTTTGAAGGCTGCTTTATGGCACTTTTGGGGGCTGCCCCAGGGAAGCATCCCACCTCTGCTCCCCAAGTGTGGGGAAATTCCTGAACCTCCTTTTTGGAACTACACCACAGGAGTGGTAGCCATGCATGTAGGGTGGGGATCACTGTGGCCCTTAGGTTTGGTGTGCTCGCCGGAGGTGTGGTGGATGGGCTGGGGAGTGAATTGGGCTCAGCCACCACATGATGAGCACTTTAAAACCAGCAGTAAGCTCTCTGCCCAGCAATTTGTATGCAGAGGGAGGGTGGCTGCTTGATTTCAGTGCTTGTAGGTGTTTATCTGGGGTCGTGTCTGAATAAATGACATTCTGAGATCCAAGTGAGTGCCAGGGAACAAGCCACACTGTCAATGCAGCAGCAGAGCAGAGACATCTTCATGCTCATGAAAAATGGGTCAAGATGGGCCCTGGTGTTTTAAAAATTAGCTGTTGACCTAGATAGCAGCAGCATGATGACTTGCTCACAGTGGGAACAAGAGTGAGTGTCACTAGAGCCCCACATTCCTCTGAATGTGAGGATGAGCCCAGTGTGCTGGTTCCCCACTCCTTGTTTATGGCCAGCTTTTCCTTGGAAGCTGAGCTGTGCCACAGGGAAGACCTTGAGCATCTCTTTCAGATGGTTTCATGGAGTCATAAGGTGCATTTTTGCTGCAGCAGCTGCAAAGGCACCTCCCACCACCCCATGCTTTTCTCTCCTCCAGTGACAAAGTATACTGGGTTGTTGTACTCATGTTTCCCTTGGTTTTTCAGGAGGGGTGGTCCTTTGCCCCCTGAGCACCCCTGTGGGCTATGTAACTCTGGTTTTACAGAGATGTGCCCTGCATTTAGGTTGGCGCAGTTGGCAGGGTTGGTGCAGAAGATGGAGCTGCTGCCCAAGTCAGGTTTTCTTCTGCTTAGCAGCTGGGAAGAAGGCCATTGCCTGCACTAGGGGTTTCTCCTGTCGTGGGGTCTTCTCTGGATGAAGACATATTGCTCCAGAGCACTGCAAGTCAATGTTTTTCATCTGGGCAAGAGACCTCTCAGTGCCCATGGTTGGCTGCTGTATTGAACAATGCATTTATTGAGTGATAATTAAGCAACTGATCAGGCCTCACCTTGAGTACTGTGTCCAGTTCTGGGTCCCTCAACTTAGGAAGGATGCTGAGATGTTGGAGCGTGTCCAGAGAGGGGCAGCAAGGCTGGTGAAGAGTCTGGAGCACGAGTTCTGTGAGGAGCAGCTGAGGGAGCTGGGGCAGTTTAGGCTGGACAAAAGGAGGCTCATGGGAGACCTTCTCACCTTCTACAACTCTCTGACAAGAGATTGTAGCCCCTCTGCATTTTCCTTGGGTAAACATTTCCTTCACACTGTCAGGAAAAAGAGTGTGTGGTCCTTATTCATGGAGGTTATTGGTCCCCATGTGTGACATGGTTTTGGACCCCAGGCCCTGCTCCCAGGTGTGTGCTTGGCAGTGGGCACTCGTCCATCGGACTGGCCAGTGACTACATGTGCTGCTTTGTCTCCCACAGGTTCCTGCTTCTGGGTTGCCGTCCTGGACGGCAACGTGGTGGGGATCGTGGCAGCGCGGGGCAATGAGGAAGACAACACGGTGGAGCTGCGGCGCATGTCTGTCGACTCCAACTACCGTGGCAAAGGGATCGCCAAGGCCCTGGGCCGCAAAGTGCTGGAGTTTGCCATGCTCAACAACTACTCCTCTGTCGTGCTGGGAACCACGGCTGTGAAGATGGCAGCCCACAAGCTCTATGAGTCCTTGGGCTTCAAGCACGTGGGTGTTGTCGAACATTATGCCCTGCCAGGGATGACACGCTCCTTACTGGAGAGAATGTTTTTCCAGGTTCGCTACCACCGCTACCGCCTGCAGCTGCGGGAAGAATAAAAAACCCTCCCACCAACCAAAACAAACAAAAAAAATACAAAAAAAAAAGAAATATTTTTCCCCCCCTTCCTCCCCCTTCAAAAATAATAAATTACCCTTCTATTTCTCATCACCACTGATTTGCCAATTTTGGGTTAGAGTTTTTGTACCCTCACGTAACGTTTTGGTTGGCTCCGTTCAGCTCGATGGGCCGGCCGAGCAGCGCCCCTTCCTCGCATGCTGTAGGTGGTGGTGCTGGGAGTCCTGCAACCCGGCGGGGCGGAGCGGAGCAGCGGCTTCTCCTTCCCAGGTACCTCCGTAAAGCACAGAAACTTACTGCAAAATAGTACAACTGCTGTGGTGTACATAGTCCTCTCCTTCTCCAGGTGTAAGATAACATAGTGATGCATTCATAATAGTGCAGAAATATTACTTGAATGCAGTTTTCAGTATTTCACACACCAGTAAGTAGAAAATGCATTCCTCTTACCATAATCTACTGGTTAATAGTTTTCAGAGAAAAGGTGGGGGGTGCACCCTGCCCCCCGCCCCAACCTGCTTGCTACAATGCATGAAGAGGAAAGCGCGTGCACGCACTCAAACACATCGCACTGCCACCACGGCACTGGTGTTGCACTTTTTTTGGATGTGCCTCATCCTGCCAAATGTCTGAGAGACCCCGGGTACATCCGGTAACCACGACTCCGCTCCACCTCCCCCTCCTTCCTAAGCCAGCACAGACTTGGACCGGCTGAACTGAGCCCCATTGTACCATAGTGTGAAGTTAAGATCAAACCTAAGTATCTCCTGTGCTGTTCCGTAGCCACGCGTAACCTGCAGTCCTGGGCCAGACTCCGCATGTGCGTTGGACTTTCTCTTTGCTGCCTTTTGGGGGTTTTTGTTTGTTTTCATCTTATTTTTAAGGGTTATTTTTTTGTTGTTGTTGTTATTTTTAGTTTTGGCTTTAGCTGAATGGTGTCGTTGAGGCGTAATGGAGGCTGCAGTTCCTATGGCAACACATTTGCACATTAATGTGCGCACCAAATCTCACCACTTCAGAGAAGCAAACGTGTGACAGATAATAGCATTTTGGGGAGCGCCGGGGTGGGGGGAGCGTACTTATTATCTTAACCAGCTGCTTGTTTGATAAATGTAGATGGCCTCACTGCAGCCTTCCATCAAAGGTAATTAACTGCTTTAATGATGTCAGATTTGTGAATTGTACAATGCAAAAAGCAATGCAAAGCAGATTCGGCATGTGTCTGTACCCGGTATGTATGTACAGTGCCTGCCAACTAAAGAATAACCAAGACTACAGCTTCTTCTAGCCTGAGATATCAACTTTTATAACTTATTTAAACAAATAGCAACTTTGCATGAATTACATCTTGGGGAAAAAGAAGACTGGTAGGTTTTAATTTTTAAAGCGTGGTATCAGAGGTATTACAGAAAACCATTTCTGGCTGCACTTAATTTTGGGTAGGTAGAGGGGTTTGGCTCTGCTAATACATTTAAAAGATAACCCCTTTAGTTACTGGGAAAAACAATTATTATTTTATGAAGTATTATGTATGTGGTGAGGGCGGAAACCCCCCCTCCTCATCACAGTGAAGTTGGTGAAGGGGTAGAGCATGTGTTAACCACGCTTGCACATGGAAGAGTTGGCAGGAGAGCCACAGAGGGAAGGACCCTTGGGGTATGGGGAGAGGCCAGGAGCCCTGGGGCAGGTCAGGGAACAGACAGCACAGACCTTGGACATGGGGTGCTGTCTGTCCCTCCTACCAGGAGCTGCCCTTTCCTCTCCAGCCAGAAGCTTTCCCAGCACTGAGACGTGGCCGGCAATGCTGATGAGAGCAGAGAGGAGAGGGCTCAGCCCGTCCCTGCAGGGCCATGCACTGATGCTGGGATGCAGGAGCCATCTGGCAACCCCAGTTGCCCTTTCAGTGCTTGCTTGGGCTCAGTTCAGCCTGTGAGGAGTTGGAGGGGCAGAGTCCCAGCGTGTGTCCCAGCAATAAGGGGGTAATGAGAATGGTGAAGGACACTGTAGCAAGAGACCATGAGTTTAATTAACAAAATTTCTGTATGGGGCACTATATTTTTAAAAGTCTTTCTATGCTGTACATTTCTCCTGAAGCTGAAATAATGTACTGTTGGTAGGGGTTCTTGTATAGTGTACAGAAATCGGCAGAATATTTTCTTGCTGCATTCAGTGATTTATTAACCGTAGTAAAACAGACAAATATAAAGTGTTAGGAAAAGTTGAAAGAAAAAACACAAAAGTTTGTGCCTTTTTTAGTTTATTTTTCTGTTGCTATATAATCACTGCACTAAACCTTCCAGAGGGGTAAATAAAACAAAAAGCAAAAACTGGTCTCTTAATAAGGGAGGAATATGTAAAGTCTAAATTGAGCATTAATTTTTTTTATTAGGCTATTTAATTAAACTAATGTTGCTGGTTTTATTTGATACCTGTGCCTTTGAAATAAAATTCCACATCCTGTCAGAAAATCCAAACCAGGAATAAATCCCACCAGATCCCACAGACACAGAAGTACCATCAGGTTTACCAGTATTTTCTTCTAAAATGTGTAAACTTTAACTGATGATATTACAGTAGCTGATCATAATACCTGTTGAGTTTCCTGGGGAAGAGATGCTTTGGAAAGGTGTGGTTTTGGGGGTGCTGTCTGTATTCCTCCCCAGCACATGGAAATGCACTGATAAGGATTGAGTTGTTGCCACTTGGCCAGTAGCTGCCAAGAAAATTTATTCTCTTAATGCTTCTGCCAGTTGCTTTGTGACTGGGCTTTTTGGAAGAAATCCAGCTGGTTGCTCCCAGCTCTCCAGCCAGGACAGCTTGTTTCTGAAGGAAAGGGCTTGCTGCCAAATAGGCTGGGATCTGCTCTCCTTGGAAGATGGTGCAGGCTGCCAGAGCTGCATCCCTGGTAGCAGCAGTGGGACAGGGGTGCACACCCTTCTGCCTTGTTGCTGCTCTCCCACCCAGAGCTGCCAAGGTTGGGCTTAAAAGCACCACATGATACTGTTGTTTTGTCTGCATTCATGGGAAGTTTCCCTAAATGCAATAGCTCAGGCGGCTCTGGGGTCAGGGGTGCTGGTTCTGGACCGTGCCAGGTTTACCTGCTGCCAGGGAAGTGTGTGGGCAGACCATAGTGTAGCTCACAGGGTGACACATTGAGATGGAGCTGCCTTTGGCAGATCCAGCCCTCTGCTCTTTTATGGTGCACTGGTTTAAACGAAGTGTTTGGAAAAGATCAGCACAGCCCTTTCTCTGGGCCTGAGCATCATCTCCTGGCTCTCCCCATCCCAGTTCAGTGGCTGGGTGGGTGGGGAGCAGCACAAGGTGGTTGTGGGATTGGTCCCAAGCAGAAGAGGTGGTGATCTGGACCTACTGCCAGTCCTTGAGTCTTGATTCTAACAGACTCACATCAGTGTGAGATGAGAGGGGATTTTCCTGATTTATTTTGGGTTTTTTTTTTCCAAGGACAACATTGTCAGGAGTGTGAGGAAGAGTGGAGCATCTCTTGGGTTTGAGCCCAAGGTTGGTAAATGTGATGGTTTAGTAAGACCAGTTCAGATTTAGGTGGAGGATGTATTAGAGATGTGAAGGCACTTCTCACAGCCACTCTTACTGTGCAGTGCAGGTGGGCTGTCACAGCCTCCTGCCCTCATGCTGCCTACAGAGATGCAGTTTCCTCACCTCGCTGCTCTCTTCTTAGAGTGGGGCTTTTTTTGCTAATCCCTGTGCACTAGACACTGCTCAAGTGTCCTTTGCTTGGAGGGGCTTGGGACAGAGCCCTTGCTCCCTGAGGAAAGCAGTAGGTGTCACGTCCAAAAGTTTAAAAAACAAACCAAAAAAACAAAACAAAAAAAAAAAAGAAAAAAGAAGGGAAAATTTGCGTTGCTGTGGCTGAGGTCCACAGCCTGGGCCATTCCCTGTGGAGTGAGTGGCAGCTCCTCCACACCCTGAGCAAACTGGCATCTCAAGCACATCATATTTGGCAATAAGCTCTCTGGGAAGCTTGGCCCCTGAACAGATCTAGGCTGATAATACTAAGCAATCAAACCAACAAAGAAAGTGGTTTCTAATCTAACTTGAAACCCTTAAATTTGTATTTGTTGTAAATTCATGGTGTGTTTTCTCTCTGTGAAGCAGACAGCATCTGCAAGATGCTTAGGAATGGCAACTATATCTCTGCTGGGAGATGCAGAAAAGTCCAGGGCATTGCCATCAGTAGAAAGCTGTTCTTTTCCCTCCCCTCTGTCCCTATGTGGGATGCTGTCTCTGAGAAAGCTTTTACCTTTCTCCAAAAGTGATCCTGCTTCTTGGCCCTGTGCATAGGTACAGCCTGCATGACTCGTTTCAGAATTGCCTTTCAGCAAATGCAGGGGGCAAATGGCCCTGGGGACATCTGTCCCCAGGGCTGGGACCTGGGGTGGTTTTATCCCTGTGTTCCTCCTTATGGGAAATGAGGGTGATTCTTTAGGTCATGATGTCAGAATTTAATAGTCCCTGGGTAGGAGAGGCAGGACTAAGGGTCAGCAGTGGCTGTTGGGGTTGGGATGAGCCTGGTGGGGTCCTGGTGCTGCACACGTGCAGCAAGAGCAGAAAGTGTTTGGTGCCAGAGGTGTCAGGCCCTGCACTTGCTGTGGCCAACTGGAAGAACAGAAAGTCCCATGGTCAGAATTCCCAAGGGATCTGTGGTTTTGCAGAACCTTGTCCCAGTCCTTGCTGCTGCTGTTGCTCGCTGATCCACACCCTTATGTGATGCCGGTCTGCTGTCTTTTAATTTGCCAGATTTGCTGGCTGAGGTGTAAATGGATAGAAACTGACTGCAGGGACTTCCAAATTGCCAAACACACAAAGGCAGGAACCAGCTCTGGTTACCTCTGAATAACAATCTCATTCCGGGTGTGCTGGGGCTGTGTTTCATTAGTGCTGGTGTGATGCTCTTGGTATGCACTCTACTTAAAGCTTAATAAAGGCATTTTAATTTGACACTAACTGGAGTCTTGCAGTGGAGTATACTATACCACATAAAGAAAATGAAGTAATGCTAAGTGTTAAATAAGCTTTAAAATGCAAAAGGAAAATTTTCTTTTTTTTCTCCCTCAAAATAGATCCACATAGAATCTTGAGGAAAAATTGGTGTGCTCTTGCATACCTCAGTCATAGAGACTATGCAACAGAGCTTACCCTTATCTCCCACAAAAACCTGAATGGTGCTCGGGAGTACCTTTTATAAAAAATAAATCGGGAGATTAATTTAAACAATAGAAAATTTAGTCAAAACACAGTATTGTTTAAAATAACAAGCTCCAAGTCAGCATTTGGAGTTTGATCACAGTTAAAATCACTGTTCAGTGCTGTCTTTGTATTTCACAATGGTCACCTGCAGGAGAGAACATGCTTTTAACATCTAAACAGTAGAAGACAGACCTAGTGAGACCAAGAGCATAACAAATACATAATGCAACTGTAAATTTATTTACAAGTAACATATTTGAATGCAGAAGCAGCTACTGCTATGTAAGTGTAATGAACTTACAGCTAATATTGTTTCCAATTTCTTTCCCTCCAAAGCTTAATCCTTTTGCCTTGTAATATGTATATTTGATTTTTTTTAAATGTAATTAGGTTTAACAAAGCATCAGTTGCTTTGTGAATTGTACTTATGATTGTGCTGGGCCGTTAGCTTTAAGCAGTTTGTGTGCTTGTGTTATTTTATTAAAGCAAAAGTCTTCTTGAGACAAATGCAGTAAAGGAAAAAAAATAATATTTTTGGTAGTGTTAAGCAGATGTGTGGTATGCATTTGGAAAATGTCCAATGTCAGTTTAAAAAAAAAAAACCAACAAACAGGCTAATTTGCTTCCCAGAACTGCTTATGTTTAAGGCAGTGGCTTACTCACTCGCACCTAAATAGAAACTTGGATTCCCTCAAACAGCCTCTTAATCTGCATCTCCTCACCGTTGTACAAGACCAATGTGAAATGAGTCTTGTGTTTTCTATGTTCAGCATAGTATGTACTGTACTTTGTAACGGGAAGTGGCTGCAAGTCCTCAAAGAAAAACGAACATATTCTAAAACAGCAATAATTACCACTGTAAAGAAAAGAGCACGTGGGGGAGAGCCCAGGGAGATAGTTAATGAAGGTGATGCTGTTAGGAGCACGCTGGCAGCAGTGTGTTCCTAAAGGGTGCTGTTGCACCTGGGGAGCAGGATTAAGTACTAGGGAAGGCCATCAGTCTCTGGAACTGGATGTTACCTTGGCAGAGAACCTGCCCGTGTAGGGTCCCTAGAGCTGAGTCATTGTGAGCCCTTATGCAGTGCAAGTTTTTCACCACAGTTAAGGGTGAGTTATTGCAAATACCATTCCTGGTGAGAGAGACAGACATTAGGAAGAGCTGTCAGAGTCACGCAGAGGAAGGTAAACACTTACTGCCACAGTCTTGTACCCCAGCATACTCTGCTACTGCACTTCTGGGGCTCAGCAATGGCAGAAAACAGAATCAATTACTCTAATTTTCTGTGGAGGGAGGCAGGAGTCAGCTCTGTTGGAAAGCTGTTTGCATACCATCAAGGTAGCAATGCAAACCGTTCCCCTGGCGTGGCAGGTGTTAAGATGTGTGCAAGTTATCCCTTGGTGTGCTTTAGGCTTTGATCTCCAGCCTCCAAAGCTGACCCCGATGCAGTGAGCTCAGTCTGTCCACCTGCAGAGCCCCGGGAGCCAGCCAGCTCTTGAGGGACAGCAGGGTGTCCTCAGGCAGGGGCAGGCCAGGTGCTCTGCACAAATGACTTGTAGGTACTTAAGTTCTGTTCCTGATGGCCGCTGTAACTGTGAAAATTAACCAGACCTGCTGTGATAAATTTGGTTATATAAGGTTTATTTGGTTAATTTTTTATAAGTGAAAACTGAAAAGATGAAAGAGAATTGTAATATGAAAGCAACTGCTGTAAATAATGTACGAATGAATAAAATCTAAAACTTATGTCAGTTTTTTCCTAAACTGTATTGCTGTCAAGTTACTGATGTGCAGATGGTGCCTGCATCTTTTCCAGCTCCCCAGCTCCAGGGTGGGCAAACACCACTCATTCCTGCTTCTGTTGATAACAAGGATATCTTTTTGTGCCTCATTCCTGTCCTTAGATTGTATTTCCATGCTATTCCAGCTCTTACTGCCATGTTCAGAAGCTGCACACAGTAACTGCAAACAGCCCTGCCATGGGACCTGGCTGTCACTGGCCACCTGCCTGGTTGAGCACTCACCCCAAATCCCCCCTGAGATCAGAGGTAGCCCTGAGGAATGTGCCACTGGAGCAGAGGACAAAACAACCACGCAGTGTCTACTCTCTGCCACCAAGGCTATAAGGTGATGGAGTGAGCATTATTGAGGATACTTTCATGGTGGGGGTGCATCTTGGAGCTTCCCCAAGCCACACAAGCCCCTTTTTCTTCCCTACACCTGTACATTGCCTTACATAAAAACTAGCATCAAAGGGCTGTTCCCCACTGTTTGTTTGTGGAACCTGCACGAGGCTGTTTCTGATCATCTCTGGAGCACCTCTGTGATGCTGGGAATCACTGACCTCTGTCTGGGGATGGGAAACGGGGCTGCAGCCTCCAGTCACAATTAGATATACTTGAAATAAACTGATTGCTGATGAAACAGCCTCTGGGGATGTCTGTTCCTACAAACCAGTTTCTGGTGGCAGTTATAAATGCTGCAGGAGTGTCCTGCCAGACAGCAGCTGAGGGACACCTACCCAGCAACATCCCCCTGGCAGCCTGGCTCTGGATCCCCCAGGCAGCACCCCAGAGCCATTGTCCCCCAGCAGAGGATGTGCAGGGATGTGCAGGGTTATCTAGCTGAGCAGCCAGGCAGCGATGTGGAGCACAAAGTTAATGCCTTTGCCCCATGGATCTGGCCCCTGTCACTTCCTGCTTATCCAGAGGTGCAGACCCTGATAGCAGAATCTCACTCAGGGAGGTGAACACAAAACACCTCCTGGGACTGATAGCAATGTGTTCTGGGATTCAGAGAACAGCTGTGGGGAGAACAGCTGTGAAATCATGCATGTGCACAAGCTTCATTTTATATCAGAGCTAAAACACCTCCACCCTTAAAACTGTTCTGCTGAAATAACAGAAAAGTGGCAACAAAAGCTGAATTGGTTTTAGAAGCTGCTGCAGTGTGGGTGTGCTGTGTGCCGTGTGCCTTAAAGCACCTCAATTAACTGCTAATTGGGCTCAAACTCTCCACTAATGGGCCACACATCCCTCTGTCCTGGCCTTTTTCATACTTCATGGTGAATTGCTTCAGATAAAAAAATTAGAATTCATGGAGACAAGGACTCTGCCTCCAGACCCTGTGTTCTCAGGCACATATCTTATACTCTGGATGAGACAGGACCTCGTGATCCCTTTCCCTGTTGCTCCCAGCACATCCACCATCTAAATACACCTTAATGCCTCCTAAAGAGCCAAAGCAAAGCAGCAGCACGGGTCCACTTCAGGCTGTCCCTCTGCCACAAGCATGGCCTCCCATCAGAAGCCTGTGCTCTCCCAAAGAATGGAAGAAGGTTGAGGCTGGAACCAGGCAGGGAGGACCCCAGGTCTACCAGCTGAGAACATCCAGCCCACAAAATTGCTTTTATCTTGGCCAAACAGCTGCAAAATATTCCATCTGTCTACTTACCTATCCAGCCATCTACATCCCTCCCTCTATCTATCTATCTATCTATCTATCTATCTATCTATCTATCTATCTATCTATCTAATCTATCTCTGTCCATCCATCCATCCATCCATCCATCCATCCATCCATCCATCCATCCAGGCACACCTTTTGCCAAGAGACACATCTGCTCAGCTGTTGCCAGAGTCTGCTTGGAGTGCTCCTGAGGGTATACAGGAGTCAGCTTGAACTTTCCTTCATCTCCCAAGTCTTTCACAGAGCTTTCTGTGGCATTTCTCTCTTGACTCCCTTAAGCATCTCCCTGGTCCACAACACCCCCCCACCAGCCTCTGTTACACAAATGTAAGTACCACAGTTACCATCTCTTCCATTTTAATAAACAAGAAATCCTCATGAGGGTGAAGGTGAGGGTGTCCTGTCCCAAAGATTATTTTTATTGCACCTATTTACAACACTACTGGCCAAATTTGTCAGGAAATCAGCCTAATAATTTCTTCATGGTAGGTTTTCATTCTTTTCCATGCTTGATTCAATTTGCAAAGTCAATAAAGTAAATTCAGCACCTGATGTCTGTTATAACAGAAGAGGAATGAGCATTGTAGAAAGATGAATCTTCTCATCTGGACATCAAAGGCAGGGTCAGGTGAATCATGCTCCAAAAAGTGCTCATTTCTCTCCAATAATAACCAGTCCAAGACATGTCTAGACTACCCAGCAGTAAATGTCTATCCTAGAAACACCTAAGGTGAGATAAATTCTAACATGATGCCCCTGTAGAGAAGCTTAATTGCACCTGAGAACTCAGGAAAGCTGAAGGACAAATTATCATTTTTTTAAAAGATATTCATTGGGGCTTTAAAAGTAAATGGTTGCATTCAGTCACCAAAGCTTAAAGACTTAACAGAGAATAATGTTCCTGGTTGTTAAAAAAGTCAAAGGTTTGATGCTGTGGTAAAGACAAATTACTTGTAAAAGCTCAGGTGGTCATCAGTGTGGTCCAGCTGCACTGGTTATCTGCACTGTGGTTCCATCTACTAGAGAGGGGAGTGAGAATCAATTACTCACTTACATAGATTTTTTTTTACCTAGACAAAACTGGTAGAACAGGAAAAGAATAAAGAGCTGCTTTGTATTTCTCTGCAGAGAGAGAAGTACAATGGAAGAAAGGAGCACTACAGCAAACTGAATTACCTTTCACTCCTCTTTATTTGTTTTGTGTTGTCACTCATATTTTAGCTTTCAGCAACCCTGAATAATAGCCATTAAAAATCAACATCAGTTTTTCAGTTCTGTTGTTTAGAGGCCACTTTGGTTTACAGCTGCTGGACTTACTTGTAAAAACAGAAGCTCCTACATCTTTCTAAGCTGAAGAGACCTTGTTTCTCAACAGAAGAGGCTGATCTGTATGATGAAATTGGCTTCCAAGTTTAATTTTTTGTGCTTTTTCCTTTCTGGAAATGTAAAGGAAAAAAAAAAAGACAAAAAAGTAAATGCTTAAGTCTTATACACTGTGACTTCTTTAGGAGTACATTAGGAAGAGAAAGAAATGCTACAAGTCCATGGACCATGAAAAAAAACCTCCAAAAAATGTGCACTAGGAAGATATTTGGGCAGAGTATCAAGGGGAAGAAGATTCAGTACTGGACCAGGACCCACCAGGTAGGAAGGATGGATCTTCCCCCCATCTTGGGAATTGTCAAAACATCAAAGAATGCTTGAGGGAGGGATGACTAAATGGTTACAAATGCTGGTCTCGGCCTTTGCCAAGCGTGGAAGCTGGAGAACCCTCCAGTTCCACAGTGATGAGCTTCTCCTCCTGCTTTTAAACACCAGGTGTCTCAAACCTGTTAGAGAGTCATTAGAAGGGGAAGGTCAAGCCTTCAAACCCAAAAAGATCACCCCAGGAAATGAATTTAGGATTGGATGCTCTCTTTGCATACAGATTTACTTTTTTTTCCCCATGGATAGAGGAGCTGCGCAATCCAAGAGGTGTTTGTAGGGCTTGGATTGCTTTGCTCTGACAAAAAGCCCGTGCCTCGAATAATGACCTCACACTGAATGTCAAACCTGCACAAAGAGCTGAATTTTTACTCCAGCCCAGCAGGTGGGTAGGTGAGAGGCTCCACACCCAGGAGTTCTGTGCCATGCCTCAGAAAGCAGAATGCAGGGGTGTGCAGGGGCAGCAGGGCTCTGTCTGCACTGCTCTGCAGCTGCCACTGTGGGCACATCCCCTCGTGCATACACAGACACAAGGGCATGACAGAGAAGCAGTTCTTCCTTTCATTTCAGTGCAGCATATCCAGAAAAACACCACCCAAAATAACTTCAAGGTTAACCACAGGGAAAAAACCACACTGTGATTCTGCCTCACATTGCAGAGATCAGAATTCTGTTCAAAATATTCTTTAATGCAAGAATGATGTCTAAAACATCATTATTAGCCTGTATGCATGCCAATTCATATAAAAAAACCCCATATATATATATATATATTTCTCTAATGAAGATACCTTTTTTTCTCTTAAGAATGTATATTATACACCCAGCTCTCCCACTGAGTCCACTGTAAGAAAGAACCCAACTGGAGATCCTCCTTTTGCATTGCCAAAGTGTGGTGAGTGGAATTCAAATGACACAGAAAATTATACCAACCTATCCCCACCTTCATTCCCATTAAGTTTTGTGGGGATTAATGCACAGAAGAAAAAAAGATACCTCTGTTCATCAGATTCTGTTTCAGAAAATGTTAGATAGGATGTCAGTGTCCTGGGAAAAGTGGGAACTGAAAAAAGGGTGAGCAAATTTAAAAAAAAAATTTAAAAGGGGGAAAAATTGAAAAGAGAAAAAAAAATCAAACTGGTAACTGGTTTCTACAAATACAATAGTGTGAAAACTTTCCAATTTGGTTCCCAGACAGAAAAAATTTGCATGGCTGGCACTTAGGTACATTAAACTGCAGAAAATATCCACGATAGCCTATTAAATTTTCACAAGGCTGAGGTGTTTCTCACTGATGGTAGATCTGAACTTTTTATCATTGCAGTATTAGTCTCCTAAATGTCAATTAATGTACCTAGGATTATCACACACCATCTCCTTCAGTCTGGCTATGGGGAGAACTGCAATTCTCTGTCATGCTTCAGCTCTATCGCAGTGTTTAAAACCAGTATTTGAGATTTTGGGCAGTCTGGCAAGATTCCCTCCTTGTGACTTGCAGAAATAGTGCATTTAGTGAAGGCAGATGCTGTTTTTTTCACACTCCTAATAGAAACACAATAGATTTTGATAGGAACAGCAATGCCCTCTAGAAACACAAAGGACATGATTCAGCTGGCTAAACATGAGGATCTACTATCATTTGAGACACCCTGTGTTTAGATGGTTTGAAGTGAGCCCAGCCAGGCTGTGAGCAGTGCTTTGGGAGAGTTAACCAGCTGAAGAGGTAAGAAATATTGTTGTCTTCTCCCTTACTCTCGTGCTGAGTCATTAAGGTTTATTATATGCTCTGTTTGCATGACAAATGTGAACAAGTCACACAGATACCTTGAGCACTTGCAAGTTATGAAGGCTAAAATATAAATATCCTTTCCTCCTTTGGGATTGTTTGCTTTCCTAGATTCTGAACATCTGAGGCATACAGCTCAATCACATGATTTTCTATTATTTCTATAGTAGCCTTTTAATTAATATCAGTGTCATAACACCTCTGGTCCTAAGAATGTGCTATGCCTATGTCTAATTGAAAAAAAAAAAGATAGCTTTCAATAGGACAAATAATAGTGAAATGAGCAGGGTACATGATAAAAGGGTTCCTTTGTCATCCACTTAAGCAAAAGTAATCAAAACACTTCACTATGCTAATAAACTGCAAAATTATTCATTGAGAGGGCTTGTTCCTTCGTCATGTCATAGTCTCAAAGGATTTGTCACCAGAGCTTCCGCACAGATTTTCAGTATTTTTTGCATATGTAAAGAAGTCTTAAGGGAAAACAGCACAGAAGCTCAGGCCCTACAAAAGGCCATGTCAGATGGGCAAGAGCTTGAATTTAATACACTTTGAGTATGCTGGTATAGAATTGAGTATCTAAGTGTCCTGTACTCAAAAATTCATTCTCAGAAAAATACTTTCAAGAGTCATGTGTTTAAACTGAAGAATTAAATTACCATCAGTGTGCAATAGCCTCATACTCCCTGTATGTTAACAGCTACACAGAACTGGAGGCTGTAGAGCTCACTCTCCAAGCACTCAGGTAGCTGCTCAGAGAGTTTTGCTGGCTGTGATGTCTGGTATTGAGGAAAATCTGTGTTAGGTGAAACACCAGGTCGAGGTAAGGAGCAATATTTAAGGTTATTTATTCCCTTTCCACTAAATTACAGAATGTAACAAAAATCTCTTTACAGTCATTCTATAGCTAATGAGTTTAATAAAGGTTGTGTGATTCTCATGCTGCAGAACTGACAAGTTCAAGCTGCTGTCACTGGTGGCTCTTGCTCTGAACAAGATGCTCTAAACCAGCGTGGCTGCAGCTGCAAAGCATCCTCAGCAGGCAGCTCCCAAACATATGGTGGGGTTACCTCTGCCCATTGCAGGCATTTGAAGAGATGGGCCACAGTATCTTTGCCCCTCTTCACCTCTTTACTTCAGGAATGCCCATGGAGTGGGATTTGAAAGGAATTCCTCTGGGTCTGTGAGTCTGTAGGAGGTGTTACAGCAGGGCAGTAACAGTGCAGAGCTTCCCACAGGACCTTCCCTGGAGCACTCCCCTTCCCAAGTGGCTCCTGCAGCTCACACTGTGCTCTCTGCTGTTCCACCATCCCTGAGCCACCCAAACTGCACTGACAGTGAGTTCTTGTCACGGGTGTGGAGGCATTTGCTGAAATTCAATATAGTAACCTTTGGTCAGTTAATTGGGACCTGAAGTTCTTGGAAGTGAAGTACCTATCAGGGTTATTTTCCTGGCAAAATGTTTTAATTAAAGAAAGCCATTTATTTCCTACTTAATTATTATTTCTGGGAGTGCTACCAGAGTTAGACATTTAAACTGTAAATGCCAAGCATTTTATCTACCTTGCTCAGCCTAATAAAACCTATTTATGACCTCTATACACAAACCATCCCAATTATTACAATGGCAGGACTTTAAAGGGGCTGGTTTGATTTAGTTTACAAAGATATGAAGAATCTGTACAGCTCTGGCACCGGAGTCTTTTGTGGGGGATCGTGAAAGGCCACGTTCTGTGCAGGTGACTCAAGGCACGTCAGAGTCTAATGAAAATAGAAATAAACATATAAGACACTTCCAATAAAACGTTTGATACAGCCTGCATTGGCAATGATTTCATGCTTGTGTCCAGACTGGTAGCACTGCCAGAGGCTGCATTTTCACAGCCCTGTGCCAAAGCCTTATGGAATAAGAGCACCACTGACCATTCCAAAAGGAAGTGATCTGAAAACCTTGTTTCTCTGTAAGCAAAAATTGAGATCTATCCCAGCACACACTGTGAGGAGGAATGCCTTGGCCTATAAGCCCTAAGTTGTCTGGAAGAGTAGTGGTTGACAGATGGCTTAGATGAAATTTCAAAGAACCTGAGGCAAGAAATCATGATGCACTTAAAGATACACACTGGGAGGGCTGTTCTAAATTGTGGTTCTTCTCTAAACCTCTTGCAGATGCTAAAATTACAAAGCAAGCTTGAGATCTCGCAGTGATGTCCAAGTTCAGTTATCAGTACAAAGGGTTCAAAACTTTCCCTAATTGTGGGAAGCAGAAAGACAGAGACTTCTTCAGAGCATCTCCATACTTTCTGAATTGATTTTTTCCTATGCAGGTTTTCTTTAGGATCAGTTTTTTCTGCTGAATTCTGTCATAACGCTAGTTTTTGGGGAAGAGAACCCACATTTTTTCAACTGCATATTAAGAAGTGTTTTCAAAATTGACCAGATGATTTGATGGCTTATTTCCCTATTTCTCCAAGGCAGGAAAAGGAAATATCTTGAGATTAAACAGCCTACAATATGAGGTTCATGGAGGCAGTAAAGAGATTCCAATTCCACTGTTTCCCCCCTTTGACTAAGGTGTTTAAATGAACCACAAACAGGACAATGCTTTAAGCTGGCAGATTTGGAAATTAAAAAACAAACCCACAAGTAAAAAAAGAGCCACTGTTGTTGCTAAGGATGAAAGTCCTCGGAGTAAGGAGTAAAAAAATATTGGCAACTCTTAGGTACAGAAGTATCAATGAGCAAAAAAAAAAGCAGGAGATAGAGTGGGATGGGGAGTGAATAACACCTGCTGCTAAGATAATTTATTGAAATATTGAAATATGAGGAATCTAGAAATTAGTTTTAAGGCTAAGACATCACATAAAAATAGCTTAAATCCCCACCCTTGAGTCAGAAGATGATGGAGGTGAAGCAGGGACAAGAAAGCACATTTCTGTCTCTGTACCACCAGTGTGGAGCAGGAAGAAGGACATGGAGGGTCCATAATGCAGGAGTGATGAAAAAAGTGGAAAGCCTTCCAGCCCAAGGCCAAAAGGCAGGGATCTCACTGGGATGTACCTATGGACAAAGACATATTTAGAAACGTGAATTATTACCTGGACTGAAGACTAGAGACAGGCTAGGCTTTTCTGTGGGATGCAGTAACTTGGAGTCTGGACAGTCATGCCTTTTTTTTTCTTTCTTTTTTCTATCTTTCAGAGAAAATATTGATTAGTTCAAATGCAGTGGCCAGCCCCAAGAGGTAGCACAGAAGGCTTCTCAGCAGAACATCCTGTAATCTGGTGATTTGTGCATTCCTGTGGGTGGTGGATGTTGAAAGCCTTTCAGGGAGAAAGGTTTCCTACACTTTGTGGATAAAAGGACAGGAGCAGCAGCAACATCCATTGCTCTGACTGCCTTTTGAAGGAAGGAACAGCCTCCTCAGTGGTAGAACAAAAAGCCATGGGTATCAGTCACAGGCAAGTGAATCCCAGAAGCTGGCACTTAAACTCCAGAGGGGCAGAATCAGTCACTTCCCTGTGCAAAGGTTTTGGGCAGGCTACTTGGATATTCAGAGGACTGGCAAACAAGGGACCAGTCTTAATCATTTTGTGGAGTGCTGAGTGTATTCCTGTTCCTAAAAATGCTGTGTGACACCAACAGTCTGTCAGCTCCTGCTACTCCTGTCAGGCTGAGTAATCCTCACACTAGCATCTGATGAAAAGAAGGGTCAGAAGTTCCTTTGACCCAAGCTGGTCTTCCAGATAAGCAAAGATAAAGCGCCCAGCTCAGCAGGTCACTGCTCCCTGCATGGCAAGGATGGACACAGCAAGAACATGAGCAGGAAATGGAGGGTGGTGCTGGGGTGGGCTGGGAGACACAAACATGCTTTTGGTGAATCTCAAGGGTCAGGTGCACTTGTTACACAAAAGCCAACATGTTCCTGATCGTTCCTGTTTAGTGCTGAGGCTTTCAAAGGATACATGCTCATGTTTACCTTTGAGTGATGTGTGGTTTTACTATTTTCAAGCTCCCAAATGAACTGGCAGCAATAGTTCTGAAGAGAGCGTTCAATCAGAAAAAAAAATCAACATGTAGATGCCTCACAATGATGAGCTCTACTAAATGCAACAGAAGGAGTATTTGGGACTATGAGGCTTTATTCCCATTTTGTGATCTGAGCTTGCAGGTTGCAGAGGTATGTCTTCCTCAAAATTGAAGCAGAGGGAAAAATGACCTCTGAAGATAAAACTGTGTACCTTAAACATATTAGGATATGTGGAAATAATATTTCAAGAAATTCAGGCGTTGCCCAACACTGAAAGAAACCCAGAAATTTCTGATGAAAAACTGATGAATACAAACTTTGGTCAGTCTTAAGAAGCTGTCTGCAAATCAGTATGGGAATAGTGTTTTCTGTTTTACGACTTACTGATCTTATATGTTGTTTCAGAGAAAATACCCTAAGTTATACATTGCTGTGTTTAAACAACCACAGAGTTATGTATATGTTATATACATATATATTCATACGTTACATACAAAAAGGGTGATCCTGGGTAAGGAAATGTGTAAAAACCTCGACCAGCTGAGCAGCAAGTCACCTACAAATACACTGATAAAAGTTGTATCAAGTTTCAATTCAGCCAGCTGAAGGTCCCTCCTTAAGAATTATGGAGGGGAGTCCTGTCTCCAGTCCTCACCCAGGTCCCAGTAAATCTTGTTCAGCACCACATTGATGCAGCTGTTCCTGTAACATGTTATCCATAAGGAAATGGCAATAAACAGTCACTGGCAAGTGGGAAGATGTGTGGGGAGATAGTAAAACCACAAAGTCTAGAGTTTGAACACTATTATTTTTGCTTGATCAAAAGACCAAGATCCTTTAAAGATAATGGGCAGGTCAAAATTTAACTATTTTGTTTAGTATGAAGAAAAATCCATCTGCACTAGCTGAGACTGACTTAATTAGAATATCCCAGCTTTCTCCACACCAGTTAAACCCCAGTGATTAAAAAACCCCATTATGGACTCTTTCTCTGAGACAAATAAGAACCTAGTGCTGTCATCCAGGCAGACTGCAGAGCTGGACCAGGATTCTAGCTGGGAATGACCCAGCAGAAAAGCAGGGTGCTTCACCTCTGCTATTGGTATACACTCACAGAATAATTGAGGTTGGTAAGGATCTGTGCTGGTTCTTTCTACTCCTGTCCCCAGGAGCCAGCTTCAAAGAGAGGAATGGCAGGGAGCTTTATTTTCTCTTACATAGTACAGAGTGTGCCCAGAACTAGTAACACACATTGTACTGGAAGTACCCTCATTTTGTATTGGGAATGTAAACTGAGGGTCTGGTCTGGTGGTGTCATTGCAGAGCCAATGGCACCTTTTCTGCTGCTGTGTGTGCATTCTCTGAAGGCAGAAGTAGGGTTGGGAAGGATCCCAATGTAGTGCTCAGCCTCTGACCCTGGACTGAAGAAGGATCAAAGAAGCATAAGTATATTGTGACTTGTATTTGTCAATCCTGTTCTAGAAATGCACAGTAATAAATACCTGAAAGTTCTATTCAAGTCCATCCAAATGTTCAATTATCACTAACATTCTTTTTAAAGACTTGCTGAACATCTTCCCTAGTTATATCTTGCTGAAATTTAAGCCCCTCTTTTCTCATTCTACCTCCAGGGGACCTATGGAGCAGTTCACTGCCACCTTTACAGCAGCCTGTCTCATATTAGATGAATCCTTTTGGATTTCTCCTCAGTCTTCTCAAGGTTAAACAACTGAAATTCTTGCAGCCTTTCCTCATAGGTGATGTTGTCTATAGCTCTGATCACTCTTGTTGGTCTCCTATGGATTCCTGTTGCTCCATCTATTTTCTGAAACGCACTTCTGAAAATTGGGCAGGGCATTCAACTGAGACCTTGCTGGGGTTGAAGAGAGTGGAGGGATTGGTTATACCCCTTTTGATCATTCTACAAACATCTTCAGTTCCCCAGGTCCTTTCCTGAAATTGATACCTAACTAGCTGTTCCCTACATTTTAGGAAATACGTTGCCTACATTTGGGTAGCTAACTGGTTTTGCTTTTTTGTGAAGCTTTGCATTTATCTTCAGTTCTTTATATTCATCTTATACTACTATTCCATTGTGTTTAAATCCTTTTGAATTATAAACTTTTTGGCCAGAAGGATTTAAAGAAAGATTTCAATTCTACAAAAGCAATATAAATAGGATTTAAGACCTTCCCAGGAAAGAAATATATGATTCATTAGCAGAAAAATATCTGGTTTGTGTGCAGTGATAAATGTCTGCCCAGACTGGAGGTGTAGGATGAATTAAAGAGGTTTTTATTAACCTGATTTCCAGGGAATGGAAGGTGTTAAAGGATATGAATAATGCCAGGAGAAGGTTAAATTTTAGGTCAAGTATGAGAGGAAGTGAAAGGACTAAAGATCATTCAGCTCCAGAAGAAAAATCAAATATATCACAAACCATAGTATCAGAAGCAGGCAGAGAGTTTGACTACAGCCCAACATTTACAACACTTTTTTAACCTCATCTGAGACCCACAGAGGCCCCAAGGGAAGATGTTGACTTCTCCCAGCTCATATGTTACAAAAGCTCATTATATTTAAAGGAAAACCTCCCTGGGAAGCTTATTTAATTTAACATCACGGTTCAAGTGAATGGATGGGAAGATAAACAGAGATGGGGATTGCTGGCAGGCGAGTAGGGTGGCTCAGCTTTCAAAGTGCTGCAGAATTTACTCATTGTGAAGAAGTGAAGTTCTTATAGGTGTCTTTCACATGCAGTTTGGAGTCAATCATCAGCCTGAACCAGCTCTGGGGCAGAGCTTAGAGTTAAAAAGAGAGGGGGAAAAAATATTCTGGCAGAAGTCCTGAGGACACTTGTCTTCTTCACCTAACCAAATACCAATAAAACATTTCAGATAAATCAGCAATTAACTAATTTCTGGACTCAGCTGGATGTGGACTAATGGATCAGTGCAAAGAGGCCAAGTAACCCAGGGAGATATTTAATTTTGACTCAGCCAATTCTGCAGAGAAAGGCAGTGTAGCAGGCAGCAGCCACTCATGGGGAGGATAGAGGTTGATTCTCAGGAGCCTGTAACTACAGTACTCTGCTTAACACACAAATTGGAAAATGGGATTTTAATCTGATGCACGACACTTTTGAATAATTAGATGTGAGAAATTCAGTGTGCACAGCAATGAAGCTGCCAAAAATGTAGGGGGAGTGGTGTGGAACCAGAGAGGATGTCTACAGTCAATTTTTGATAGCCTAGAAAAATTGATCATGAAATGAACAACTACAGCAAAAATACAGTTGGCCAGAAAACAGTCTCCAAAATGCAATAAATGCATAAATGTCATGCCGAACGGCAGAGAGGAGTGAACTGAGGGCACAAAGATTAGAGGTAAAAACATAAGCAATTTTTTTTCAACTTGCGGACAACTAATAGTGAGATTTTTACTAGAAATAATAGCAGTATCTGTGAAGTGGGAGGAAAGGTTAGCAGTGGAAAATTGTCAGTTTAAGAAGCAAAAGTTGAGGAAAAAAGAAGCTAAAAATTGTACAACAACTGTACAACAATTAACCCTGAATGGAGGAGGTGACTTGGAAAAGTGCGCAAAAAATGTGCAAACGTTGGCTGGAAGCTGGACCTCCATAATTCAAAACACAAGCAGACAGTATAAAAAATTGCCTGGACTTAAGAGCAGATAATAACAACATGCTTGATAGCAAAAAAGGGACTTCCAGAAAGAGGTGGTAGAAGTGCACTTCAAATATGTCTCAAGAGAACTCAAGAGCTGGCCAGGGACAACAGTCTGGCTGCTGTCTCCAGAAGGGATGAGCTGATTATTAGGCTGGGGATGTTTCCCAGCAAGGCAAGGACAGGGCACAACTGAAACTTATTTTAAACCCAGAGATGCACTCTCTACTAAAACCATTGCAGAATGGCAGAAAAAACTATTCCTTTCCACTCCCTGAATGTTTCTGACAATGTGCTAATACCAAAAGGAAGTATGCCAGCCAAAAGTGAGCCTGTGAGCCAGGGAATATAGTAAATGCTGGCACAGAATGAAGCAACACAGGTGGGAAGGCAAATCCCAAAACATTTCTGGAGCTTCTTCTGGAATGGCACTATATCCTCAATATGGTGCAGCAGAATGTTTGAACGGAACTTCTGGTTTGTGTTCCACGCAGGTGACTGCTGTTGTCTGAGGAATGACATAGGACCAAAATTCAGGTTGGATGGGACCTCAGGAGGTCTCCAGTCCAATCTCCTGCTCAAACTAGGGTGAACTATGAGTTCAAAAACAGGTTACTCAGGGATTTGTCCAGTCTGGTCTTCTAATGGCGAAGCAAGAAAAGATGTTTCAGGCCACTGAGGAAATATGTCAAAAACTGTAATACAACCTTAAACCTGTTCTT
The DNA here is from genome assembly GCA_013397375.1 of Toxostoma redivivum. Taxonomy (NCBI): domain Eukaryota; kingdom Metazoa; phylum Chordata; class Aves; order Passeriformes; family Mimidae; genus Toxostoma; species Toxostoma redivivum. The sequence goes on from VXBI01012068.1 coordinate 1,158,594, forward strand.
TGACCTCCTTTTTAAATCAGATTGAACAAGAAATGAGAGGAACATGTTTTGTTGACGCCCAAAAAAATGAAATTAGTTTATTTTTAAGGGCTTTTTCTTTATCATTAACAGGAACAAAACTATGTCCTGGGTGACCTAGTAGACTCAATCTCTTAATCTACTCTTACTTTTCAAAAACACACCGTTTTTTCCCTCCCCATGTTTCAAATGTCTTGCTCACCTAAAATCTGAGGCCAGTGTTTGAGCTATGGTTATTATCAAGTTGGACCAGCACTGAATATGAGTCCTGCTGTCCCACAGTTGTATATGGACATTCCAAGACTTGCAAGCAGGGAAGTATTGGTCATGTCGTCCCATGCAAACACCAGCAAGCAGCTGAGCTGTTCCATTTCCCACAGACACTGAGATGAAGTATTTTCAAATAGTGCTCTTTCCTCACTACTTCACATGGCAAACAAAGATTTACGGATGATCTAAAGGAAGATTTAGGCCATCAAAGACATTCCTGAAATCAAACCCAGACACAAACCAGTTCAAAAGGGTGTTATTACTCTGTTCAGAGAATCAATTAATGAAACTCCTGCTCATGAAGGATATCTGAAACTAAGTACAACCAGCTATTTCCCTCTGCCTGTCTATTCTGTGATTTCCCATGCTCATTGGTCAGTACTTTTGTAGGGTTCTGCAATTCAAACAGAAGTTTTTGTTTCTTGCTCTCCCAGTTCCTTTATGTAGGTTGTGAGGAAAAGGGAATCATTTTAGAGACCAAATTGAGAGCTTTAAGGATGTAAAAGTACTCTTATGATTGTTCCTGCTCAAGTTTAACCATGTTTTAAAGCCCATTTCACACAGAACCAAAATAACCTGACAAGTTATTTATTATAATAAGGGTCTTGAGTTCTGTGGTGTGAAATTATTGTGCCACCCAAAGGGATTCAAGGCAGTCATCAAATACTGAATATTTTCACCTCTATTTATTTGGGAGGAAATCTGTGGTCAGGACTGGCCTTGCTTCCTATAATGGTTCTTTAGATTCAGACCTCGACTAAGGCTTGGAAAAACTGCACTGCACAGATTTTATGATTATACATAGATCAACACACAAGCATGGTAAAACAGATGCCTTGTCCAGAGGACCTTGCTTGCAAACACTACTCTTTCTCAAGTGGAGAAAGTTCCTCACTTTCTTTACTGGAGAATCTGGAGCACTGGAATGATATCCTAAGTTCATGGATGTATACTGCAAGTTGGGGGGACAAACGTCACCAAGTCTCAAGACTTGGTCAGCAACAATCCTCCAAAATTATGCCAGTTTGCCTTTTGCCCTCACACCAGTGTACACAAAATGAGCATTTGGACACGTGTGATAAAGGGGTGCTTTATTGCTTGGTCTTCTTCCTTCTGTTAGCTGATTCTTTGGGAATTTAAAACGCTGAAGAAACTGTGACACAAGGAGTATAAAATATTAACTTTGTCTGCTTGTATGACAATATGACAACCTACACAAAGTGCACATGTCTGGGGAACTGCAACTGACAGTCTTTTGTGAAGGGTTGTGTTTGAAAATTTGTATAGTGACCTCTGCATTTCTGTAACTTCATATTTGAACAGATGTCAATTCACACAAGTGGACTCAGGTTCTTTTTGTTCTTAAGCATGTTTTTGGTTTTTGTTAGATGGAGGGGTATTCCTAGTGCTGTTTAGGGCTTGAAAAAATACACCATCCATCTAATTGTAAAGTATGAATCCTAAGAAAAATACAAAAGGTGAAAATGAGCTGGGAATGTACCAAAAAATTATTATTTCCTCCATATAGCAGAAGGTTAGCAATGTAACCTTAGAGAAACAGGGCTTAGTTAGCAGAGGCTTTCCAAAACCAGTAGATCTTCAAGAGGAGTGAAAGAGATGAGACAGAACATTTCACACTTATTCAATGCCACTGCAAACACAGAGGGCTTGAAAATAGCAAAAAAGCAGAAGAAAACTTGTGCAACCTCCTCTCTGCTGGAGAGGTGGGATCAGGGCCCCTGCTCACAGGACCTGGCACCATATCACAGCCATGCAGGCTGGATCCCCCTGCCAAAAAGCTGACCCCAATTAATACGCAAAATGTTCTGACTTTGCTTACATGATCAATGCCAGTTTTATAAGAATCGATTTTTAGAAACTACTGACTCATGTCAGCTGACAGGTTATGTATGATTAATAAGCAACATAAGAAAACAATGTTTAATAGTTTAATGGCTGTAAGTGCAAGGTAAAATTATTTAATTATACAAATTTAAAATGCAAAGTCTTTACAATCATACAGTTCTAGAATTTAAATTGAATTACTGTGATAATTTGATGTCTAATGCTGAAACATACTGAACAACTCTTAAAAGTTCTGTGCTTGACTTCAACTTCTGAATAATTAGTAGACTTCAAGGACAATTTCATATTCTCCAAGCAGAGAGACAGAATTTGTAAAACAGTAATGTTATGAAACAAATCTCATTTGAAGAATAAACTCTACAGAAAAACAAATTATTAATAAAAAATCCAACCATTGAAGTAAAAGCCTGAATCCTAAAAAGGATAAGGCTGAATCCTAAAATTTATCTAAACAATATTTATCATCAGTAATAAAAATAATAGATTAGATAAAACTGCAATACTTTGTCTAAAGTATGGTAAGGCTATGTGCAAACTCAGTTTGAAATTAACTGAATGGACAACAATCTCTCTGTTTTTAAGACATTTAGGCTTCTAGTTTTGTTTACCTGTTTTGCTTCGAAATTCTAGATAAAAATTAAGTTCATTAAAACTTTTTCTAAGTCTGAGGAATGGGACATGTAATATATGTAATGAAAACCAAGCAGCCACTTTCTACTCACAAAATACAAAATAAGCTGAACACAACAGTTAAGCATCTGACACAGATCAAATACTGCCAGCTTATAAGTATTTTTACACAAGCACTTCCCAAAATATTTAACATTAAAGTTTAAATATCCGTGTAACTCAAATATATTTGTGATGCTCCCAAAGGGTTAATACTGTCTTGTTTCATTTCTTACATGTAGTAATTTAGCTGTGAACAAAAGCAGCTCCCCGCTGGATACCTTGGCTAAAGGAAACACAATGAACTGGTAAAAACCAGTTTTATCTCACTGCTGTTGCCTAGGGCTACAGACAAAATGAAGTAAAAAAATTCACATGCAGAGTATTAGGTGCTTATGAAAGATCCAGCAGCGCTGTTGCCTAGTGATTCAGCGAGGAATCAGCACAGGCCAATGAGGTGTTTGGGTACTGAATAACATCCCCAATGACTGCTTTACATCTCCTGCAATTCTGTCATACACCCCCATGATTTCCCAGTGGTGAGAATCACTTTCAAGGGAACCTGTCAGGAAAAAAAATAAAAATTTAAACAAATAAACACATCACATATAGCAAGATTACTATTTTTGCTTTTCCCTTTGGATGTGATACTGCTCTAGATTACATGCCTATCCAATGTGAAATGTTCTTCATTTTTATTAATACTTAATTATTGCTACAATTCTGATAAAAATACCTTAACAATTTAAACTAACCTTTAGTTTTCAAACTGCAAATACATGCTACTGAATTGCAAGGAATACATTAAAACAAAATTCATCCTATGCTTTTAAAAGAGCTACAAATGATGATTTTGATCTTTATCATCAGCAACTTCAATGCATATGCATAAAGATACTAGGGGTTTTTTACACCGCCCCCCCCCCCCCNCCCCCCCCCCCCCCCCCCTTTTCAAATTCTGGGGTATTTTTATTGTTGCTTTGGTTTAATTTCAGTTTGTTTTGCAGTTCCTGGTGCTCTTGCACACAGTAGATTTGTTGACATGAAAGCTGCCTCATTAGCATGGACTATATTTTGGGGAAAAAAAAGCTACTTCAAAGCTAAAGCATCCTTTACCTCAAAGAAGAAAAAGAGATTGCTCTCCATTAAGACTATATGTGTGCTCCACTTTAGTGACATATTGTCTCCATATTAAAAAGCAATATTCATATTAACAGAGCACATAATACATATTTAGCTGAAGTAAGTCTGCTGAAGGAGAGCAGGAGCATTTCACAAAAATCTTTTCATCTTCAACATCTCTAATCCTAAAAGACATTTTCCTACTGTATAGAAGGGTAAATAACATGAACAAAAAAACAGACTTTTTTTTAAAGATCACTCTCAATTTCTTCTCTGAGATCAAACTTTATGTTTTCTATCTGGCCTCTGCCATTGATCTCTTTTTGAGGCATCAGAGGAAGGTGAAGTATCTTCATGATGGATGTAATCTAATGTGCTGCACAAGCAAAAGTATGTCAGGACTCCTACAGTAATTTGCTTAGGAAAAGGAGACCAAACAAGGGTAATAAAATGTGTATCTTCAAATATTTCTACTGCCTACTAAAAAGTACTAATCTTTGAAAGCCCCAGATAATACTTATCGTCCAAGAATGTGTTTCTTTTCACCTATTAAGGCATAGTTGGTGTTTAATAAAGAATTACTGTTCTTAGGGAATGACATATTAAATCCATCTGTTTAAAGCATGGAGATGGATTTGTCAGTGTGTGGTAGTAAAACACTTTGGACAGAGGTGAATAACAAGGTATATATTTGTCCACAGGACATTGAAACCTTCTGCCACTTGCTGGTTAGTCTGAAAAATGTAACACTAAAATGATATTCTACCCCTGTAACTATGAACACCCTCAGTAACCATGTAAACATTTGTCTTTCTTAGAAACCTATTACAGAGCTCATATTTATTTCATGACCATGACTTCTTCAGACAAAGTATGAACATTGTTACCTCTGAAAAAGGCACCAAAAAGCCTCCTAAAACTATCCAGAAAGGACTATAGTGTTGCTATTCACTTTATATGCCACCAATAACACTATATTTGGTTATTTTTAAGAACCTTATAGCAGCATGAATGCCAGGTATCTAATACACTAATTGAAAATATTTAAATGTAATATACCTTGAAAAATACTCTGGCTTCTTCTTTCCTCCTCTCCCCCTCCCCACCCCCCAAGGAATTTGTAACAAAAGAAGAAAGGAAAACACAGGTGTACAATGTAAGCAACCTACAGAAATGCAGTTTTCAAAGCTTGGGAGTATCAATGCAAGAAAATGTATAATCCCAGTGTGGCCAAAAAGTCTCACTGGACCGTTTTAGTAATCTGGAATGTAAAATCTTACAAGGGTTAACTGAACAGTGAGGGGGGAAACAAGTATGGGAAGTAGAGTAATTTAGATCTTGGATACCCTTCACTATCCTTTCTCAATTTCTGTGGGAAGGATGGGCTCCCTAAGGACCCATAAAGGGTCTTGCAAGACCTCCAGAGAACCTCAAACTGGCTGCAATGCTGCAATAGATACAGAAGATCTAGAGGAAGAAACACAAAACAAATTATCAAGTAGTTTTCTTTTTCGTCTGTTTCTATTCATGCAAGTCTTTAAGTTGCAACCATTTCTGAAATAATTAGAATAAAGCTGTTTCTGTCCCTGAATCTTGTTGAGTATTTCTGCTGAATGAGTGACCTGGCAACAAGTGCTCCATTTGTCAGGAAACTGGAAACCCTTGGGCTGTTGCTCACTGAAGTTTAAGGATTACCAGGAGCTTTAGTCTCAGTGATGAGTACCAGTTTTGTAGAGAGAAAAACATAATTATTTTATAATATAATTACAATTAGGTCCAATATATAGTTATATGTAGTTAGCAGTTTTACAGACGTTGGTCTGGTAGATGATGTCCTTTAGCAATGACCAATGATTTTGTCTGCTTTGCATGTCAGGCAACTACATGGAAATGTTAAGTAGATCCGTTTTGTAAGTGAAAATTATTGAAGAAAGATCTTTTGCAATATTTTTTCAGCAGTAACGAATGCCTGGCACATCTAGAAAGCCTATTAAAGGGACATATTTCTCACTCTACCACACCCAACAGAAGTTTCATGGTAATGAATGAAATAGATTTTTAAATCACCATTAAATCATACATTGAGACGACAATCTCACTTTCCAGAAGGGAGTATACTTTCTTTCAGTTATTTTCCTTTGGCACTTTTATAGTAATTTGGAAAAGCACTTACCACAAATATGAAAATGAAACTATTGAAGTGAAAAGCAAAATAGTTGTTTCTAGATTCCCAATATGCTGAAGATGATGATGTACAAAGCTAAGTATGCCTGAGAAAGAAATGGGAATTCAAAATTGTCCCTACCTTCAGTGGCACTTCCAAGGCTGTGGTTTCCTGCAGGGACTCCATTGTTCTTTTTACTAGTGCTGTAAGGTAATTTTGAAAATCTACAGTTTTATTTTCCATGTTAGAATTGGTGTATATACATACATATATATATATATATGAAATAGTTTTTTATATTCTGTTATATAATGCCTTCATTTCTGCATTAAAAAATTACCATTTACAACCTTTTCAGATTATTTAAAAGTGATATTTTATCTCTTGTGGACAGTTAAATTTCTTTTTTAAAATTGAATTTTAGGGTAAAATTTGCAGAATTATTTAATTTATATAGCTCATATATAAAGAAGTACAGCACTACTACATTTCATATAAAGGTATATAGAACATGTGTGAGTTCTCAGTTTTCAACTTCACTACTCATAACTATCTGTTTGAAGACATTTTATATTTTTTCATTTTCTTGTGCAGTTCACACTAAGAAAAAAGCTAGGAAAAAAGCCCACAAGAATCTGAACTTTTAAAATATTTTACTCTTCAAAGTAAAAAGATCAGAGCCAAATTTTTTTAAAAATTCATCCTTGTGGGATAGTGGAGCTATCAGGACTCAAACCAATTAAACTTCAGTATAATTCACGTAACTTAACAACTCATCATGCCGTAACACTATGTTCACTATTATTGTGTAAATGCATATATAATTATGCCAGATCAATCATTTGGGATCAGATTTGCCATCACTGGTCCTGCTAATTAGTATTTTGCTTGACAAAGATTGCTGCTTCAACACATACTATTCCAATAAAAATCAGAGAGTCAATGGATCAACAGCTTTTATAAAGGAAGACATTTTTGGCCAGTGAAAGTGAAGCAGGAATACCAGCTGGCCCCAGAACCTGCACTGCTCTGACAGGATGGATGATTAAATAATGTATGTTGTCATGTGCCTCACAGACCTGAGAAAGAGCAGGGTCTGTGATATGAGCTGGTAACTGCTGGAGCAAAACCCACATGATTACTGAGCAGCTTCCTTTGAAGTTATCCCTCGCTGCACATCACCGTTCTTTGGCAGCTGAGGTTAGAGGCAAAGGAGTGACAAGAACTCTAAGAAGCCGCGGATGTTGTTGCTCTGGCTGCTGCCAAAACCTTTCCTAATGATGCCAGCAATGAAGAGCAGTCTGTAATGTTTCATGTCATGTCATTGACACTGAGGCTGGCCTGATAATAATGATGAAGATAACCAGCTTCTGCCTGAACAGTGCTCAGACCATGCTGGCACGCTCAGATTTGTGTGCTAATGAGCTGTCATAAGCTTTTCCATGAAGTCCGAATTATGCAGTGACTCAAAGTACCAGCAGATCAACTGCCAGAGCTGAGGACCAAGACATTTTGTTGACACATCTACATACAGCTACACCTGTAGACTTAGTTCCTGTTAGATTTGAGGTAGTTCATGGTCCAGCGTGGGACAGAACAAAATTTTTGGAGCGCAGAAGCAAACATTGTAATCCACAGATTGTGAAAGGAGAAGTGCTGGCCTAAATAATTACTCATTTGTAATCCAGTCCAAGTCAACATGGCTATTAATAGAGGACTGTTGGACTGCCTTTGTCTTGAGAAGCCCACTCTGAATTTCAACAAGCTGTCAGCTCCAGGAGGTCAGCAATGCAGCAGATGCTGGGGTAGCCCAGCCAGGTGGGATGGCTTCAGAAGGCTCAGTGTGTTGCCAGTCAGTCCTGGGTAAACATTTTTTCCAAGCTATGCACTGCACAATTTTGAGAGGATAACACCTGAATTCTGCATTTCTCATGCAGAATCACTCAGCTCTGTATGTTCCACCAGACACTTATGAAGGGCACACTCAGCTCTGTGCAGCTTAACATTCTTTGTGTTCTTAGATAAATAAACAGGAATAGAGCATTTGAACAATGAGAGGAATAGGTCTTCTTGACAAAATGACTTCCAACAGACACTAAAGATGGAGCATGAGTCAGCAGCATCACTTCCTGGGCTGAAATATGTGAGTGATATGACAAAGACTGCAGCTTGCCTATGCACTGAGTTAGACCTGTTTTCCCCAAGTTTTCTAGACCTCTGAATCTGACTAGTTCTGTCCCATTTAGCTGTTACACCCAAAAGGGGATTCATGATGACAGCAATAACTGCAACAGCTTTCTCTGTTGGTTCACACACTTTTTGCTCTAAGGCATCTGGCACAATCAGAATTCTGCTGCATTCTTAAATACTCTTAATTTTAAAATGCACAGATTAAAGTGGCCACATCAGTGAACAAACCTAATGGTTCCTCATTCACTTTGACAACCATTAAAAACCTCTCCATGGGTTTGCTTCATTTTCTTCTTTCCTTTTTTTCCTGCCAGATTAGCTCCCTGTTCCCTTTCTCATGTCACACTGACTTCTTCTCTATCCAGAGTTTAGTAAAGCCATTCATTTCAAGCAATCTGAAGTTGTGCCTGCATTTCAGCGTTTTGAAACCACTCCTTTGCAAATATCAAGAAAAAGCAGCTGGATTGCCATTCCTGTTCAGTGGTCTGCTAAGACTGTAAACAGTGAAGAAGGAAGCATTTAAACTACATAACAGTCTTTGCACAAAAATAAATAGGTATAGTGGCTGAATACATTTAGGCTGGAAATTTAAAGTTCTAGATTTTGGAGAGACAAAATTCTGCAATAGTCCTTAGTGGGAGTAATTTTTCATATGAAGATGATAATTTATAAAAGAGACCATATGGCATGGGGGTATGTAATCACAGGAGAGGTCCCTTTTAGTCCCATGTACATAATATCCGATTCTCCCACTACTTTCTCAAATCTCCTTGAAAATTTCTCTCTTTCTCAAGGCTTAGAATAAATAATTAGACTATATCTTCAATATAAGTAGACAACTATATCTTCTTTATCTCATATACATTTTAGAGTGTAGTCACTAAAAAATAGAATTACGGTGTTTAAATAGATCTGTCTCTACCAGTGTTAATTTTTTGCTTCTTTTCTAAGATTTAGACTGGAGACTTTTGGGATAATGATTATTTCTGTACAGTCAAGAATCTAGTAAATCTGGGGCACATAAATTATTAATTTTAAAATGTTCCTTTACAGCCAGCCATATACTGCAATGGCATCTGTAAAATGCTGCTCTCCCAATCTTTGCAAGTTATCTCTCAAAACCCATAGTCAGCAATTAGGAGAATTGTTAATTATACTCATCTTGAAATGCTTTGTAAATGCTAAATATGCATGCTAACATATTATGTATTTAAAAAATAGTGACAGCAAAGCTAAAATATTATAGAGGAACTGAAATTTTAACATATGTTTTAACATATATTAGATTTTCTTGATACTGACTGAAATAAATATGCTTATTGAAAGTGCTGTGAACAGAAACAAAGATAAGATACGCATGCCTGCTGTGGAACAAAAGCTTATTTGTCCCTATCGAACTGAAGACATTTTTCAAGTGCACTCACCTATGAAATTATAACTCCAGAAACATGTCAAAGCTGGCCAGACATGTGATCTATGGAACAGGGATTTTTGCAAATTGAAAGCTATCTAGAGGCATCTTTACTTTACGCACCAGTGTTTTTCAAGTTAGAAAACAGCAGCTCAGAGGACAGAAAATGTCACTAATTTGTGATGACCAGTTCATTCTTTTGTTCTCCTGTTACTACAGTCCCCTTTTGAACATGTGCACATTTTTATGCAGCTGCCTCAGTACCCAGTAAGCATAAATTTGTAGCAGAATAAAGTGAAATTTCATGTAATTTGTATGTGAGCCAAAAATGTGTACTGGCAGATGTTAAAGAAAAGTCTAAGATACTGTTCTTTAAGTAGCAAGTGATCTTAATATCAACATCAATGGATTTAATTTATAGTGATTTTTGGTGGGGCTTTTTTTGTGTGTTTGTTTTTTTTTTTTAACTGGTCATTTCAGTGTTCTTTAATTAAAGGTAAATACTTCAGCTGAAATATTTTATACTTGGTAAAATACTAGAAAAATTGTTTCAAATTCTACATTGTATATGTACCAAAAATAAGAGCAGAAATTCTCTAATTCTATCAATACTGTATAATTATAAATGAGTTCTAAAAAAGACACCTTTAAAAATTACTCTAATGCACTGTGATATTGAACACAAAGCACTGAAATACACATAGTTCTACAAAAAGATGTTATTTCAAGTACCAAGTATCATTCATTTAATTATCACTAATGGATGCAATCAGGCAGATAGAAAGGCATGGAAGAATCCACAGTAATTGTCACTGGCAAAGTTCACCTTTCAAACCCACCAGCTATTTATGGAACATACATTAGAAGCCAGATTCTACAGTTGTAACTACAGGTATCCCTGTACTGTAAAAAAAAATAAAATTGCGTTTCTTCACCATGAAGTGTATTCCCCCTTTTAGCTGTAATGCATTCAGCATAATCCAAGGGCAAGGAGTTATTTCAAACATAGCATGGAGTGTCAGAAACAGGAAAAATTGGGTTCTGTCATTCCTAAATACTCTTCAGAGTCTCTACACAGACTCCTAGTCTGATTTGGGGACAGACTGTCTACCTGATTACACAGACTTCAGGACTCAGAGACACTGAGCCTTCTCAGATCTAAGAACCCAGTTTTTGGCATTCCCATAATATGATCTGCCTTTCTGCTTCCTGGGCTGCCGGAGAGCTCAAGATATGAGGAAGCCAGACAGGCAAGCTGGCCAGAAACCAGGCAGATTATTGATGGTAAAGCTGAGAATCTTCTGCCCAAGCCAAACAAATTTCTGCCAAATGTTTTGATCTGAACTTCCCAAGCACTCTCTAATAGGAAATTAGGATTTTAAAAAGCTCTTTTGCTGTCATGTTCTTGGCCTAAACAGAGAATTGAGGGAAATACTACGCCATATCTTTGATGAAAATGGCACCACTCAGAGTAGTGTGTGCTTCATTGTATTTCAAAGTATGTCAAAGCTTGGGCAGTCAAAACCTTATTATAAATAAATTATGCTCTGCCTTGTCCATTCAGAGTGAGCCATTTGCGTACTGCAAAATTGTGGGTGATGGATTCTTTTTGAAGAAGGTATTCTTCCAAAATTCAGATAAGACCCTGTGATGACTCACCTCATGCAGTACTTTGTGCAGTAGATCTAGAAGAAAAAGAACACTTCTTTGCTTGCCTCTTGTTTATTAGATTAGAAAGATTATAAGTCATCTGTGCATTATTAGATGCACTATAAATGGGATTTCTATATATAGAAAATTCTTATTGGAGCATATGAAGTCCTAAGCAAGACTAAAGAAAGTGTCAATATTAAGATTCCTTTTGCTTCTAAGACTCTCCTGAATGGCAATTTTCAGCTGCCATTCAGGAGAGTCTTAGAAACAAAAGGACATTTTAATGTTATGAAGCAATTCAAAAGAGACTTTTCCATCAGGGAAATCTGCTGAGAAGGCTTATATCCTGCAATGTGATCTAATTAAATAATATTTATCTTTATGTTCTTCATTTATAAATCTTAAAAATACTCTAAGTTTCACGTCAATTCTACAAACAAGAAAAAGGAGACATATATTTATTGTTGCTTTCCTGAAAAAGTAGATCAGAAACATGACTGGAATCAGAACGCAAACATGCTGAATAGTAGGCTGGTACTTCTTGGATCACATAAAATGCAGGAGAATAACACAACACTGAAGTGTAATCCATTAAAACCCTCAAACACTGCTCTTTAGCTTCAAGTCCATGTCTTTCCCTTTACTGAGCTTTGGGACTATACAACTGAGATTTCTCTCTGGATCATTAAACTGCAGGCTGGAAAATGCAAGTCAGCAGATTCTGTAATTTAAAGTTTCTGAATGGACAAAAGCTCATTAGATCTGTAAAAACAAAGCTGACAGCTAAAGAATATTGGCAAATAAAAGTAAGAAGAGTAAGGATTTTTTTTAAAGGGTGAAAGAACTTTAGGTAAAGAGATGAAAACTATATTTGGACTTTCAAAGCACTTAAGTGAATTAGGAGCACACACCCTCCTGACACTTCTTTGGTTTCATGCTCAGATATTTAATCTGTTACCTCACGTAGCAGCTCCTGAAATAATTGGAAAAGATTAGGAGAAAAGAGTGTTCCTATTTAGTTTCATCTGAAAGGAATCTAGGTCAACTGTTCTCAGGCTGCTGTGATGTGAACTGAAACCATTCATACCACGGCCTGGGACAATACCAAGATCTGCTTCAGCACTACCTCTGCCTGGAAGTGAGATGCCAGTGTGGATACACCCTTTTTCTGCCTATTCAGATCAAATGAAATCCTCATTAATGACTGAAGAATCACCAGCTCCATACCCTTTTAAGACACCTTGGATTAGTTCTTCTACCAGTAGCAGAACTATTTGCAAAACACAGAGTCAGGGAGGTTGAAAGGAACCTTTGGAGGTTACCTGGGTCCAGCCCTGCTGCTCAGAGGGGTCAGCTCGAGCTGGTCGCCCAGGATCTTGTCCAGATGGCTTTTTTACATCTCCAAGGATGGAGATTCCACAACCTCTCAGAGCAACTTGTGCCAGTGCTCAGTCACTCTCAGAGTAAAGCAGTGTTCCCTGATCTTCAGAGGGAACCTTTTGTGTTTCAGTTTGTGCCCACTGCCTCTGGTCCTGTCACTGGGCATCACCACTCCCTCTATGCCCATTCCCTTAAGATATATACATTAATAGGATCCCCTGAGCCTTCTCTTCTCCAGGCTGAACAGTCCCAGATCTTTCAGCCTGCCTTCATAAAACAGATACTCCAGTCCCTTCATCATCTTTGTCACCCTTTGTTGCACTTGCTTCAGTCTTGTACTGGGGAGCCCAGAACCAGATGCAGTACTCCAAGTAAGGCTCTCCCAGTGATGAGTCAAGAGGAAGGAAATCAATGCCTCAGGTTGGTCTTCTGTGTTAAGAATAAGACAAGCTATCACTCTTCTGTTCTGACGGGAGTATATCTGAAAGTTCCTGTAATGCAGAATTTTCTTTTTTCCTTTGAGTCTTAGGGCAAAGTAGAGACAAATTGAAAACTCGATCTTCAATCAGCAGAATGAAACAAATTTCCATCTTGAACACTCAAGTTTGGCAGCCTGTGCTAAGTGCAACGACAATTTCCAAGGTATCTCAAACATCTAGACTGCCCAGGTCCATTTTCTAAAGGTTATCGTAGCAACTTCAATTACAGGGTGATAACTTTGAAGCACAACAAGGAATTTCCAGGTATGTTTGTTCTGCACCCTGCAGCTAGACCTGGAGATCAGCAAACTAATTACTGTGCACTGCATACGCTAAGCTTGAGTATTTGAACTGCATTCTTTTTGCATTTTCAGAAAAAAGCCTCTAGTCATCATGTTTCCATAGTGGGACAATGTATTACTATTATTCATATGATAGCTAGAGGTTTTCTCTGTTATACTTGAAAAGTATTGATTTTTCCAAATTTGCTACAAATTCAGACTAGTAATGGAGATCTGAATTTGACCCAATGGGGGTAGAATCTATGATTTTCTATATGTGTAATCAACCATGAATCATTTTTCTCTTTTGGATATAATATTAGCTCTATACTTTATGCAAATTGATGCAAAATAAGGTAATAAAATCCTTCTATGCTGTCCTACAGATGTCTTTCAATATATTACATTTCCTAACTCTGAAACTATGTCAGTTTTAGACATTGCCTTTTCTGAACAGTTTTTGCAACCTCCAATAAATTGTATCATGTTTTTTTAAATTTAAGTCAGATTTTAACTCCTGTATTTAGAGGTCAAATGTTAATATAATAACTTAATCCATTACAATGCCTGAATATATTGAGCTGAAATATTTCCCAGGTAGTTTGTTTAGATTAGACAGAGTTTCAATGTTCACATTTAGAACTAATACTCACAAGAGGGATCAGTGATGAAATGAGACAAATATAGCAAATTGCACTGTTCAAATGAATGCAGCATGGGAAGGTGAAATTATTTTTTATTAAATGATTGTGCTATAATGAAAGATATTTCTTGTATTGTTTAACTTAAAATATTTGTGCCATTATGCTAATTGGTTTAGCCAAACATACTGTTGAGCTTCAAACTAGACCAAAGTTTGTGCATAAACACTTGGTGCCTACAGGAATAAATCTACCACTTACCGGAGAAGAGACCCAACATCTGCTACGTGCCCTCTCTTGCTTGCTAAATTTGTACCAGATGCTGAGACAAACTCTGGCTTAGGGAATAATGACTGGAAGTAAGCCAGATGAGAAGACAGAAACATAACCTTAACCTTGAGAGTGCCATCGTAAAAGTTTCTTAATATAAAAAAGCAGTAAACCAACTTAGAAATTACAGTACGGTATAATCTTACACAAAGAATTGAATACTTCTTTATGTAATAGCCTCTTATCTAAAGTACTTCAAACTGGTTTATTTTCTTCTAAAACCTTGGAGGAAATACTATTTACTTTTATAGGATTCACACAGTGGATGATGAAATCTTGATAAAAAAACTAAATACAAATAACCATGGTAATGAATTCCAAATGAGTATATCACATTTTATCTACATAAGAGCCAGTAGTGGAAAACATTCAGAAAAATCTGCTCAGTATACATTTTCTTAATTGTGAGAATCAATGTGCTTCTTCTCACTACATTAGTTCTTTATTCTCTGAGAAATCACAGGATATGGAGAGTAAAAATGGGTGGGAGGAAAAGAGTAAGAGAGATTGCATTTACCTGAGAATTCCTGTATTTGAGAATCTTCTACTTCAAACAACAATTCATCATGGATCTGGGCAATTAACCTGAAAAATTTCAAAGACATCAGATAACATATGCAAAAATAATTTAACAGTGCTTTCCATACAGGGGTAAGTTAAAGCGAAAAAAAACATCCAAAGAAAATTTAAAAATCATTAATGGACTTAAGAATTGCCCCTCCCTATATTCTGGAAACATAAAGACTATGGCTGTAAACCCAAATTGTGCTTGCCAGCTTATAAATGTGATTTATAAATGACAAGGTATTGCTTAAAGTCAACATAATTTGCAGAAAAATGCAAGAAATTATTGAGACAGACTATGTTTTGTTAATACAGCTTGTTTTTTTGAATTGGATATAAAGAAGAAAGTCTTCCTCATGAGGGTAGTGAAGCACTAGAACTGGTTGCTCAGAGAATTTGTGGATGCCCCATCCTTGGCAGTGCTCAAGGCCATGTTAGATGGGGCTGAGAGCAACCTGGGATAGTGCAAGGTGTCCCTGCCCAGGGCAGGGGGTTGAACAAGGTGGTCTTTATGGTCCCTTCCAACCCAAACCATTCTTTGATTCCATGATTTAAATTAAATGTCACTTGTAGACTTTTCTCAATACTTTTTCTTAATAATAACAGTTATTCAAGTAAATAATTCTTTACAAATGGCTGAAACATCAGTATGTTTGACTTATAACTTTTCACAGCTTCTTAAGATAGTTTCACACTGCCTTAAATTACAATGTGACATTGACTAAGTGTGGTAAGCTCTAATAATAGATCTTAAATTATTAGTCACTTACAACACAGTCAGAAGCAGAGTGAAACAGATTAACATATTTTTAATAGGAAATTAGGACACAGGACACAAAAAAGAAATAGAAGAAGAGACCAGGATCATCTATAGCAAGAGAATACATGAAAAGTTGTCATTTCTAATTCAAGTAAATTAATTAAAGCACGAGTGTCCTCATAACCATTGAAATGATATGCAAAAGGTATAAATCAGAACAGTAAATATTAAAGATGAATAAACAGTCAATCAATGGAGTAAGTGAAAATAATTCCATTTATTAAACCAGTGTAATAAAAACACAACAGATTGGTAATTGTTCCAGAGTAGTGTCTCATGTCTTCAGTCAGGATTAAAGCAACATATATTCTGAATATTTTGTAAGGAAAGAAGAACTTAAAATATACATAAAAACTTAATCATAAATTTATCAAGATTTAGGAATGAAAGAATTGGATTTTCAAAACCTCTCAGCATTGTAACAACTGATCACCTCACCTCCATCCTAAAAGTAAAACAGGAGGAGCAGGGTTGGACCAGAATTAAGTGCTACCTTATGTGTGTCTGAAAAACCGTGGAAGCAATGTAAATTAACTGAAATTTTCTCTCTGGACAGCAAAATAGACTTGATACAACTCTACATGCTCCAGCTCACCTACTGAATACAGCCCAGCTCCTTTATCTTAGCTCTCCATCTAAAGGATCCTGTTTCTCATTCACATCATCCTGAACAGCATAGCCCATCAGCTCAGTTGCATTGCATTGATTAATCTGAAGTTCAGGACCGTGTTCTGTCTGCTAAATACAGAACTAGAAGCTGGCATTGCTGGTTCTCTGTCTAGCACTGCTGCTCTCCTAACCAATGCCTTCAGTTAGAAAATGGGAATAATACTTCTGAGATCTAAGAAATAAGTATTTCTAATACACTTCTATTTTCAAATGAAAGATACAATGGAAGATTTAATTAACACTAAACATGATTTCCCAGACTGATGCCCATAGGTGAAATAGTACGCACTATCTCCTCCTTAATGTTCATCAAACAAGATAGATATTTTTTGATGATGTTTTATCTCTTTTTCTTACACATTTCACAGCAAATAATGAGTTTTGGTCTTACAGTACAAGGTCACCTGTATTTTTTCAGGCTTGCTTAACTAATAACACTTGCATGCAATATGCTGTTCCACAGAAGGATGCATTCAATTTGACATCAATAAAGATGAAAGAAAAAAATCAAAGCAATTTGTACATTCAAAATTTACAGTTTTCACCATTCCCCTGCATGCTCCCACCCAGCCATTGCATAGTCTGAGCGAAAGAAGTTTGAAAAAGCCCCTGTACTTTTGCTTAATAGCTTAATTGAATCCTCTTCACTTTGAAGGAATATTGCAATAGCAAGCTCCTCTCATTATCTTGTCCTAAAACGTATGGTCAACTGGATTAGAAACTGAAAACCAGGCAGAGACCAGTATGTTTTTAATTCTACATATTATAAGAATGCCTTTGATTTAGAAACTAGTATTTTATTAATGTTCTTGCCTAACTGAAAATTAGGCATCATTTTTGATGAGTACACATATGATGTCCTTTACTGAGAAACATGATTTGCATCTGAAGGTGCAAGTGGAGTGGAACTAGAAATATTGCTACAGCCTGACTCTTCAAATGCAGGAATATTTCTGTGACTGCCAGTCTGAACATGTTTTTTGGGACCACTTTAGTGTGCCCAGCATACAATAGCCATCTTAAACTATTATGCTGCACTATGGAATTTAAAAAAGAAAATATTTTTTATTTTTTAACATAACATTGATCATTCTTCCAGTTTCCTATAAAGCAACACAGGGACTAAATTCTCGGGCCTCCAATGGATTCATCCAGCTATTACTACTATATCATAATCATTGATGAATTATATATGACAAAACTAATTGAACTGTTCTCAATTTTTTTTCATAGTATTCTATTTATGAAGCCATATTGTTAGAGCATACTTTTCCCTAGTACCAGGCCAGTTGTCTAAGAACAGAACTAATGAGAATTTTGTTTGTTACTGGAAATCAATATATTCTAGATCTGGACTTACCTGTTCTAAAGTACAGAATTGCAAGATTTTCCATGACTACTTCAAACACCTAGAAATAACTACACTCTTGCACAGACCTCAACAAAACAGCTGTTACCTTATTAGTGAGCAACTGTATTTTTCTTTATCATTAAAGGAAACAACGTTCTGTCTAAACTCGAAAAAAGAGCACTGTGGCATGACATGCTGCAGGCTCCCGTGTAGGTATATTCACTAGAAGAGGCCAGTGTAGGAGAGGGGGAAAAAACGACAGGATTATCATAGTAGTATTCATCGGAAGGAGGTTTTTAACAGTGATGCAGTGCTTCAGGACGTTAGAATGTGACAAGAGATGCTCAAACTAATTAAATTCATGATTCTTCTGCAGACAAGGGACTAAGGCTGGTTCTGACCTAGATGTTCTGAATTCACACTTGGAAAGCCCCAGCTTTGTGTGTTGACTTTGTGGGGGTGCTACCTCCCAAATCAGCTACCTGAAGTTAGACAGAGATTAACCTTCTGTACATTTTTATGATATATTTTTTTCAATCACCAGGGAAATTTTTACTGCTGTTAACAACTCATACAAAGCATAACATGGTTTAAGTTTCCAGATTGGTCTGTAGAAGATAATATAAAATATAAAACACCAACAGTTTAATGGTGGACTTGGCAGTGCCAGATTAACAGTTGGACTCAATGACCTTGGAGGTATTTTCCAACCTAACTGATTCTATGATTCTCTATTACATTGAGCTGTCTGTTTTAAGAATTTGAATAGAAAATAAAATAAGGTTTAAAACTGGGCAACTAGAAAAGTTTTAAAAAAGAAGGTTTGATCATCATGCATAACATAGCAGGTCTCAGTGATCTTAAAAGCCTTTTCCAACCTAACTGATACTATAATTCTGTAAGGAATCGAGGGCACCTTATTCTGACCAAGAGCCAGGCTGAGAGCCCAGACTAAAGTTTCAGTTTAAGATGGTTCCTGTTGCAAACTCCTACATCTTCAGAAAAAAATGGTGCAGGACAAGGTCACAGGTCTGATTCTGAACTAGAGCACTCCAGTGTAAAATTTCCACAACAAATGACATATTTTACCTCTGACTTGAAGAAGTACTGAGAATTAAGTCACATCTGAACAAGAGATTTCCTAAAGCAAAAGGATCTTCTTTGGAGAAGGGGCAAAGAAGATTAATTATTTGAAATCCATCATAACTCAATGGTTTGAGCAAAAATTCTAGTGAAAAAAAATCCTATAATACACCTTAGGAATTTAAAACAATGTTAGTAGCTAAGTATTTCTATAAGAACATTAAAAATATAAACATTAAAGAGTTACTAAAAGTACACCGCTTTAAATAGGGCATTAGCGATCACTTGGTAGCATAATAAACTTTGAAATACTTTTTAAAAATATTCTCTAAAATATTTCCTAAAATATTTTTTAATATTACTCATGTTCTATTCCCACAAGGTTATCATCTTATTTAAAAAAGGACTATGTCTTTGCACTGAAATGAAGGTCATACAACAGGTATCAGATTTTATATCCCAAATATTAATATCCTTGTCTCTCATCCTATGTTATTCCCCTTTTTTGATATAATCAAACCAATCAATAAAATAATAATGCAACTAGTAATACCACATTTTTTGTTTTGAATTTGAAACCAATAAATGCCTAATGCAAGACCTCAAAATTGCAGATATGGGAGTACACAGTTAAAAGCTTTGTATATAAAGTTTAAAAATAAACCCATAAATCATAAAAACTGTTAAGTGGTTAGGAAAAAAAATACAAAAACAATAAGGTATTTTGAAATCAGACAAATGGGGGAACGTGGAAAAAAGAACAAAACCCAAGCCATCAAAACCATGTTTTTATGTTTTTTAAATGAAAGAAAAGAATTTAATCACTTGAAAAAGTGACACATTCACACTTAATAAATTACTATTTAATAAAATAAAATATTGACTTAAAAGGCACGTAATGAAACATTTTGCCAGAAAAAAGCCAGAATGGCTGCTCATATAACAAACACTTGCACGGATTTCAAGAACATTTAGAAATTATGACATACAATAATTTTGTGGGACAACTTTTAAATCTTACGTTTCAGAACTTAGACTCATCCCCACAAGCAGAGGAAGATGAAAAGACAGACAGGCTACTCTACTACAAATCTTACACCTCCCTCCTGAAGCATCTGCTACTGGCCACACTCAGTGATAATGGACCAGATGGAAGCTGGATCCAATTCCTCCTAGAAATAACTGCATTCCCTATACTGAAACACTATTCATTTATTTTCTGATACTACTAATACTACCTGTTGTTTGTGCCACAGTTTCTCCACAGAAGCCAACAGATTCCAGTGGACAGAATGCCTATTACCATTTAAGTAAGGAACAATATTATTAGCATATTGTAATATTTTGTAGAATTTTTCCTTTTAAATTTTTTTTTGAAGCTGCACCTATGTGGATTCCTAATGTTGTAATATAAAAGTTATAGGTCAGGATATATATCATGCCTGAATAGATGTTATTTGCATTAAGTTTAAGCTACCTCTTTCAGTGTTTTCATTATAAAGATCAAATTATATTAACATTTTAACCATAAAAAATCAGCTAGCCAGTGAAATGGGTTTTCTCAGCAGCATCATGAAGAGTGGGAAACTGAACAGATGGCTAATTAAAGATAATAGAATTTTTGCATGTATCCAAAATGTTTGAAAACATACCAATCTAAAAGGTGACCTACAAAAGGGTTTTACAAATGAAATATATTTATTTGTGTTGAATGTCTTACATAAAGGAATAATGAAAAACCTGCTACATCATGCATGTCCTTTTTGGCTGTGATATTTCAGCACATTAAATATACTTGGCTCTTTCTATAAAGAATAACTTAATCTGACTTACACTGGCTCTCTGAGCATGAAGTGTTCAGGTAACAGCTCACCATCTTGTGGATACATGCAAAATACTGCTTTGAGGAAAGGCTGAGGTTGCTTGAGGAAAGTGGTGATTTTTCTTACAGCTTGTATAGAAATTCAATGTTATTTGGCTACTTTGGGAGGCAAAGAGCTACATATACAACAGCTATGGAGAGTGCAATATGACCTTGGAAGTTTCCTTCTGCTACAGAAACTAAAGCATTTGTCTGTGAAACAACAATCCTATTCTCTCAAGCAGAATCCAAAACTTCTCTTTTCCTTGTGGTTCAATTTCTCCAGTATTAGGCTAAGCATAAAAGTTAACCATCTTGCTAGTTAATACATTAAGGAGTTTGGGCATATCAGAGTGGGAATATCAGAGCAAAAAGCATTTATTTGAAAATCCTGGTAAACTGCTAGAGAAGAAACATGAGTAAAAACAGTTCTTTAACTCCTGAAGAAAAAGATATAGGGACATAAGATTTATGCACAGAATTAAAGAAGACCAACACTCATGGCAGCAGCACTAAGAATTTTACTTAATGTATTTGTTTCAAACTATGATGTAATCAGGAAGTTGGGTTTATTAATATGCCCTCTTGTATGAATCTGAGAGATTATAAGCAGTTTATAAAGTAATAAAGTAAATAATAAAGTAATAATAAAGTAAATAATAAATAAAAAAGAAAAGTAATTTAATCCCTACACAACTTATAAAATTGCCTCAAGATTCTTGTGTTGATCTAAAACTGAAGCCACTTTCAAGAAATTAATCATTTGTGATTTATCATGACTTGTATCTGAAAAAAATGCAGGTCACATAAGACAATACTTGTTGCTGGGACAGTAAGAGCTGTTTCTAACTAATTTAGCTGTAAAAGTGAGTTGCATTTACAGCTTACCAGCACAGAAAATCATTAGGTTGATTAAGGTGTTCATTCCTTGAGGAAGATATATGGAACTCCAACATCCACTGCTATTGAAAAGCATCTGGGACCAACCAAGGAAATAAACCTGTTGCTTTTATTTGCTGGTGGTTTCTCCTTTTCAGATTACTCCTTTATATTTGGCCTGTGGTTGAACCTGTCTCTTTAACTAGGCTCCAGACATGCTGAGAAGTAAAGCTGTGTGGTTGTGGCACGTGTCCAGTGCTGAAGGAACAATAATTTTGTGCAAAAGCAGAATTGGTGGATTCACACCAAATTACTCAATAATTCTGTAGACTTGTTAAAATTCATGTGCATGTTGTTGAGATACTGAGAAGTCCATGTAATACCAGGTAGACTCTGGGTAACATCAGTGCCTCTTCAGCTTAAAAAAATGAAACATGTACAAGCAATGCTACAGGCAGCAATTCCTTCACAGTTCTCCAGCACCCTTCTTTCTCACCAAGTTTCCATGTGACTGTCACAACAGTAATGTTTTAAACACTGAAAAGAACTACAACTGTCCATCTGAGTTCACCAAGTTTATGTTTGCACTCTTATCAGTTCCATAAATCTTTCTTTCAGCTGCTACTGTATGCCTTGATCTCATTTCAGAAGTTTCTCTGCTATCATTTGTCTGCAGGAAACATGTGGATTGCATCAGTCAGGTAAAAGCTGGCACTTCAATAATTTATGCTAGCAGCACATTTTCAGTGAGCAACTTGGCCAGCAGCAGCAGAACAATGTCTTAAGAAAGATCCAGGTAATATGGGAGAAGTCTGAAAAATTTTGATTACCTGTCAGCATCACACAAAATGCAGAGATATTAACACTGATGCCAGTAGTCAACCCATGCTAATATTAGATCTGTATCATATATTTTACATTTAATACTACTTCTCCTGATTTCTGTAAAATCGTGTCCAAGTAACTGATTGACTTGTTATTGTCAACTGCATAAGCTGCTAGGCTGGTATTTGAGTTAAAAGATAAAGAAACGTAAAGGGAAAAATGAGCCTGCTAATTGACAGAATAGATCAGTCACAGTGGAATATACTGTTGCATCAAGAACACCTCTCTGATGAAGCATTATGAAAATGTAACTTCATCATCACCTTTCCTGACTTCCAAATACATTATCATATGTGCAAACAATAACTGAAAATCTACTGACTGCTAGTAACACAGAAATGAAGCTTCACACTATTGGATCAGAGCTTGCTCACTGCTAAACAGCCTCCAGCACAGGAACAATGAATGTAGTGTTGTGAGTGAAGACTGCAAACATACCTGCAAACTAACACTAAAACTGTAAGAATTTATTTAGAATTATTTTTTCTTTATTTCTAAGATAAAGATAACAAAATGTTGAGCGTTAGCCAAAACCTAGCTATGCTTAATAGGATACTGTCTCCCAGTGTAAATGTTCATAATCACTTCTAAAGCATGTAAAAATGATATTTCTCTTTGATATGCTGTTCAAAGTGAAAGCCCCATTTCCAAAATTAGAAATTCTAACCGGGAAATACAGATACTTACAAGGGGATGAAGATAGAAGAAAAGATCGTAGTGTGCTATCTTTGGAATTAATATGATCTGATGGGATGATAATAGGAGATTGATTCTATTTCTCATTTTGGAAGAGCTACTGTACATTCCCACTGTTACAATAGCACCAATTATGTCCATGCTTCCTTTCAACAATATTTTTCAAAAGGCTTTATAAAGGATGTTAGAATCATTATCCTGACCTGACTGATAAGAAAATCAAGAAACAGACCACTGAAAAAATAACTAACTGAATGTCACCTGACAGACAAGCAGAAACACAGTATTTCAAGTTTCAGTCCCATACTCTTTTGGCAAGATCCTTCAGATGTTTTCAAATGCCACTGTCAAAGCAGGGAAGTGTTCACAGAATTTACAAAGGCATTGATTGTGCTTTTCTAACAAGCCTGGCCTGTAAGTACCTACTAAATATTACAGCAAGGAGCCATTATTGATTACTAAAACACTCTCCTCTAGCAAAGCCATCCAGTTGTTAACAGCTGGCAGAAGTTCAAAACCCCTGTTTAAAACAGTCTA
Source organism: Toxostoma redivivum (assembly GCA_013397375.1). Classification (NCBI taxonomy): domain Eukaryota; kingdom Metazoa; phylum Chordata; class Aves; order Passeriformes; family Mimidae; genus Toxostoma; species Toxostoma redivivum. The sequence goes on from VXBI01012068.1 coordinate 1,182,413, forward strand.
TCCTTTATAAATGCCCTTGCAGTGTTGGTCTTTTCCAGCTGTGATATTTATGATAGGAACAAGCAGGATAGGCAGTGATACTTTTCTGTTATCTGGTGTAACCATTCCCCTATGCTTTCACAACACCAACAATTTCAACACGTACAGCTCCAATACTTCTCCATGTCTGTTACCTCCTTAGCTGTTTGGTGACATTACTTCTTTAAAAGAAATAGTTTTGAGAAAGAAAAAAACCAATTAAAATTTTCTGTTGAGAGAACAAAACATTGACAAGCTTAATCAGACATGACATTAGTAGCAAAAAGCTTTGGTTTTCTCAGAATTACAACAAACAGCCAGTAGCTGAACCTAAAGATCTGTGTGCCAGGCAGGAACTACAGAATGTAGTATGTTCTCTGCCCTTGCAACACCTCCGCTTGCCTCCTCCACTAAAGGCTGTTGGCAGCTCCTCTATCACTCATCTAACTCAGTTATGCCTGCTATTGCTGCAGAAATGTTCATCCATGCTACACCTGACAGATTCTGGGCTCTCCATTCAACTCAGGTAGCAAAATAAATTATAATCAGTGCAGACAATCTGCCTGAAAGTGTACAATGCAATATGTGATAGTGCATCGTCCAACATTTAATGCATAAAAGTATCAATGTCTGAGTGCAGGCAGGATCTCCACCAAAGAACAATTTCCCTTTTCAGATTTGTAGTAGTGGACTACTTACCTTTTTTTTTTTTTTTTTTAAATAGTGTAGTATTTTTCTTAAAAAGTTGCAAGAACATTTAAGAGTCACTCAGAAGTTGTTTTATTTTTAACATAGGAATGAGTCCAACTACTTTGAATTTAACAAATTGAACTTTTAGTTGTAATTAGAAATTTTATTTTCAAATATTGATCAAATAAGACAACACTGCTGTGTGCAAATGATACACACACTAACTCACACAAATTACTTATAGGGTTAGATAATACCCATAATTGCCAAGTATATTTGGAAGGACAAACTCTATTTCTATGTACTGAGCTAAACACCCACAGAAGTTCTCAATGCATGATTTCTACAGCTAATTATCATCCATCTTCTGTTGTAGATGACAACAGAAGCATAGATGTTCTGCACTACTTGCACTACTCTGCTTTTGTCTGAACTTCTGCTGCACCAATTCATGGTCTACTGGATTGTTTGCTACAAAATCTTTGCATTACCAAAGATGAGAAACCAGTTATTTGGGTTTTTTTCTACATGTTTTGACTTCAAAGTCTCTTTCTACTGCAGCAAATAATAATGCTCACTGGCTGTCTGGACCAACTTCTCCACAGGAAAAGCAGACTTCATTATTTCTGCTACTGGCATAAAACTCTTTGAGGACATTCTGCGATCTCCCACCCAACTCTGAGCAGTCATAACAGAAGAGAATCATGGTGACCAAGCTTTTCTTTATAGAAAAGCCATCTATGCAAGAATAAAAAAATGTTCATTTATTTTGCTTGAGCACTGGTTTCCTGATTCCTGTTTTTTTTTCCCAGCCCATTGAATGTTCAATTCCCACTGTACAATACACTCAAATACAGGAAGGATATGATCAGTGGGCTTGATTTCAAAGGTGCAGAACTACCACTGAATTAGATCTGACCGAGTTTAAATGACCCCGGGGCACTTCAACACCTTGGGATGCGTTTACAGATCCAACCATTTAAGCACAAAGATGTAACTTTAAATGTATAAAACCATTCCACATTTCCTTGCTTATTAAAAGATTCAGAGGTACACATGGTAGTTCTAGAGCTGCTTAAAACACCAGAAACATATTTGTTTCAACTAATTTTGTTTTAAAACCAAACAGTTTTGCAGTCATTCATTACTAACCTGGCTGTTAAAGTTGGAGAAGTGACAACAGAGGCAAAAATCTTCACCATAGCCATTTTACAAAGATCAGCTGCAGAGCCTATGAAAGAAAGTGATCTGTTTTAATTTAAAGCATGCAAAAGGAAAATGTTCTTCTTGGGACTATGGCATAGGAACAAAAAACATCAGAAGATTCTGAATTATAAGAATTTTCAAAACTAGCAGATCCAATTAATGTAATATGTGAAACAGATTATAAGATAAATAAATAACAGAGGAAGTAATTATATGTTCATTAAAACCAGAAAATAACAATATGAAATTATGTGCTGATTAAAGATGAATTTGTCATTCATGACTATACGTTGAAAAATTGTTTTCTATAAAAAAGGTATGAAATTATCTATCTCTAAGCTTTAATTAAAATTTAATGTCACAAAAGGTCAGAACATTGTTTCAGAGCTGCATTTCAATTTGGAGCCTTAATTTTGCACTTTTTGATATTTCCATGTGTATGTAATGTATATTCATTACATTACAGTGTTAAGAGCAGTGGTGCATAAAACAGTGTCATGGCCCAGAATAGATGACACATGTCTGGTCATCAAGAGGCAGAATAATTCTCCAGACCTGCAGTTTGGTGAAGGCCTTTGTTCTGATCCGAACATTTTACACAACAGATTTATCTGGTAAAATATAGAAATAATCCTTTGAGTACAGGGTGGAAGCCATAATCCTCCTTGTCCCATTAAACATCCTAATTGTACTAGATCATGGTCCTTTTTTCAACCCTGTAACTCAATGAATTCTGAATTTTTTCTTCCAAATTATTCAACTTTCAGAATAGGGGCAGAGAACAGGTAGCCAGGTAGCCAAATGACAAGGATACTCTGCTGAGAGGTAATCAGAGAATCACAGAATATCTCCAATCAGAAGGGACACATAGAGATCATCAAGTCCAACTCCCAGCTCCCTGCTCCTTGCAGGACTCTACATCTGAACCATATGACTGAGAGCATTGTCCAGACACTCCTGGAGCTCTGTCAGGCTTGGGGCTGTGACCACTACCCTAGGGAGCCTGTTCCAATGCCCAACCACTCTCTGGGTGAAGAATCTTTTCCTAATATCCAACCTAAACCTCCCCTGACACAGCTTCATGTCATTCCCTCAGGACCTACAGCTGTAACTAGAGAAGGAGCTCAGCATCTCCCCTTCCACTCTCCTCTTGAGGAACCTGTAGACTGTGATGAGGTCACCCCACAACCTTCCCCAGGCTGAACAACACAAGGGACCTCAGCTGCTCCTTGTGAGTCTTGTCCTCGTGACCTTTCACTATCTTGGTGACTCACCTCTGGACACAGTCTGACAGTTTATGTCTTTCTGATATTGAGGCACCCAAAACTGCACACAGGATGTGAGGTGGGGCCACAGCAGGGCAGAGTGGGACAATGACTGGTCAGTGAGGCTGTGCCTCACATCCCCCAGGATACAGTGGAGCCTTTTGGCTAGGGAAGAATATTTTAGAGAACAAGGACAAAGGCTTAACATCTCTTCTTTCTCCACAGTCATCTATCACAAACCGCCTCCTCTGAACCCCATGCTGAGACTGTTTTGCTCATTAACTCTACCAAGTGCAGACCCTCAACATCGAGATGGCAACGTCTGACTGCAGCTTTAGCCTCAAATACCCATCTTGTTTTCCTGTTCAAATGATGTGTCAAATTATTCAACACATCCCAAAAAGGGACAACCGACATAAAAAGTAAGAAAGGATGTTTCAGCAAAGGTCAGGTAAATATCTTCTTGATGATTGTGAGAAGAAAACTATACTGAGCATTTAGTGCATCACAAAAGAGATGTTCTGTATATATTCTTGATGAAACATTGTAGAGTAATAAAATTTGAAACAATACTCAAAATAATTTTTACTAAAATACGATTTTTAGAGGCATTCTATTTTAAACTTTTAAAAAATAAAATAATTATAAATAAATAATTAAAGATAAAATGAACTATTTGCTCTATGAGGATAGGTACAATTGAATAATAACTGAAGAATAATATGCTGTACATTGGTGAAAACTATTGAGCTGGGAAATATTCAAAAAGAGAAAAAACACTAAGAAAGAAGTGTGAGAAACCCAATTGTACTAATTCAAAGCTGCAATTCTACATTTCTCTCAATATTGTCATGCATCTGAAGTGTTCTACTTTCAGCCACTGCTACCATAATCACGATGTAAATTACTTAAATTAATCAGACTATTAGGTATAAGTATAAAACACATATTAAATGCAGTCTGGTACACTAAATGTGATAAAAGGCTTTATAATAATTTAAAAAGTGTTTATAGTCTTCAAATATTATCTTCTAGCTGAAATCTTCAAATTAAAACATCATGATAGTCTAAAATGATTTTTTTAATAAAATTTGGGAATCCTGAATATTTTAGAGTTTTTAATCCGTGATTCACCACACCTTTAATATTCTATTTTGAGTAACAACGACATTATTTTTCATCGGATTTGTCCTCTATTATCACTTGAACTGACAGTGAAATCTGACAATTTTATTATTATAGGTAAGTGAGTATTCCATAGACAGTCCTGGGACAGTCTTGCTTCAGCTCTTGGGACAGATGGACATACCAAATGCTGCTCAGAGGGTTGAGTCTCTTTATCAATGCTACACTGTGTGCTCTGCAGGACTCAGAATGAGAATTAGAATTCTAGATCTGTAGGTTTCTTTGCAGAGACAGTACTTAAGGACTGTCAAACATGACATAAATACTTAAGTCATTTTAAAAATGAAACATTAAAATGAGTAATATTTGGAGAGGAAAGTGATACTTTCAAAAGGGAAATTCAAATACCTTTAAAAGGAGCATGCCATCACCATGTCTAGAAAGCACTTTTTCCTTGCCTGTAAATTGTACACTTCCAGAATAACTCAAGGAAAACCCTGTCAGCATCATCCAGTTAAAATAATAGCTCTTCTAAGGGACAGCTTGGTAGGAGGGATCTCAGTCTTGGCCTGACAGCTCAGGTTTTCTTTCCTTTGGGTGGCTGCATTCTGTACACGCCTGAGCCCCAAGTGACTTAGAGCGTGTTATTGCATGTGAGCACAGAATGCTGACTTTTACATTTCCAATCTATATGCTAAATGTTTTTCTGCGGGAAAAACACCCTTTTTCTTGCCCTCCACAGAATTAAGTTTGAAAATTTCTGCAAATAATGAGCTGGATTTCAAAACAAATAATAACAATGGACAATTAATGCAACATTCTCTATTTCTGAAACTAAAGCTATTTGGCAAAATAAAAGCTGGAACATGTAAGAAACATAATCACAGAAACCCTTCTGGAGTAACATACTATAAAAACCAGAAAGGAAAGGGTTTAAAGAAACAATGCATCTGAAGCGTGGAATTCTAGATATTCTCTCTATAGTTTGTATCAATACCTACATTTAACTGTCACAGAGTACTCCAGTGTATTAGAACATTTCTACTGTTGCTGTTATTAATATTATCCTTATTATTATATTATTCTGTTTACTGGCAATTTCCAAGGTAGATGGAATATATAATTTTAACTTCTTTTTCACAGTAAAATTCACATCTACTCCAATAGACTACTGAAATTTTCATTATTCTGAGTTGTTGCTCACTAAAGCCAAGCAGGGATAGAGACAGGGGGTAGACAGGAAGGTAGGGAGACAGGTCTTTACCTTGAACAACAAAATTGACAGCCTGCCTCTCTGCTTGAGTGCGTAGCTTGTAATCCTGAGCGTTGATATTGGCCAGTGGCCTTTTGCGTCCCATGATGGAAACCACGTAACCTGGCAGGGTTTAAATAAAAACTACAATCATGTGATATAGAGTGATCAAAATTAAATTTCAAAAATTCTTTTTGAAGATAATACAGATATTTGCAATTATGTGCTGCCTGAGTCAATTTAATATTTCGTTCTCTGAAAATAGTGCTTATTTAAACCTTCAATGCTTATTGCATTTTTGATTTAAGAATTATTTCATTCAGAAAATTCGTACATGTTATACAAGAAAAACTTTTGTTCTTTAAGGCTGTTAAATTTTTATTAGGAATGTCTACTGATAAACCAGAAAACTCTCTCTGTGGGAGATGAAACTATAAATACCTGGCAGAATTAGCTATCTATTAGCAGCCATAATTAGAGCTTTCCACACCATGAATAGTTTACTTGGGAATAGTAAAGAAAAATCAATTTGTAGAGTAATTAAATCACTAATGAATATTTCCCAGAAATATAAAATAGGATTCTTTTTGGGAAAGGAAAGTTATATTTTTTCCCCTTTTCTTTATGCAGTATTTCTGTGTTCCTTTCACAGCCAAAGTTCCTTAACTATAGTGTGGTGGGATTTTTTAGTTTAAAAGAAACATAAAAAAACAGTTAAAGCTTTATGTTACGCCTAATGACGTATTTTGCTAAAAAAAATTCTATGTGGAGGGCAAATGAGAGGAGTTGAGAGAGGAAAAGAGATATGAGGAACGTCTTGTCAAAATAACACACACAAAACTTAGCTTATCTTCAAAAATAAACTCCTTATTTTAAGAAAAATGAAAAATCATCCATGTTAAAAATACATCTTGAAAAAAAATTCTTTATATTTCTAATCACCTTGACTACCCACAAATTGTCGTTAGATACCATGGAAGTTCAGACTGACAGTTTCATCTCCTCTGCTGTGCAAGCACAAGTGGTCTCCACCTCTTCAAACAGAAACCTTATTATGGACAACATATACCCAGGCTTGTGTGCAGAGGATGAATTAATTCAGCTTTCTGTGAATTAGTGCATTTCGTAGAGAGCTGACACCAAAAGCACAAGAAACAAGAAACAGAACTATCTGGAAGTTACAGTATTCTTTGGCAAATCAGTCTTCCCAATTTAACTAACATTCTCCATGAAGAACAGTATTTAAAGATGGAATTCTTGAAATACTGTATTCTTAGGTAAAATAAGATTTGCTGTAATATCCTTATTCCTGTGAGGTGTGACTCCTTATAACTGAGCAGCATCCCCAAACAAACACCATAATTCGTGTAACAGTGGCAGAGAAGGTGTCAATGACTAATCTGCAAATGTATGCCTGAATGAGGTCTTAATGCAGTCTTTTCAATATGTCAATAATTTAATAAAAAACAACAGCAGTATAATAATATATACATTAACAAGTATCTTCCTCATAAAAGAATTATTTATATGCTTATCATGTCTACATGGAGTATCATACATTCATAACACTTAAATAATATTAGTCAGGGAGGTGCTCCTCACCTTTGAACTGTAGATAAGAAAAATTACCTTCTAATGAGCTCAATAGGTTGGAATGTTTTCATTGGAAAGTTAGAATCCAGGGTGGATTAACAAGAAAAATCTTAAATACTATTGATCTGGTGCAGATTTCTAAAGCTTGTACAACCTAAACAGATTGCTCTTCTATCATTAATGGTTAAAAATGGTTGATAGGCAGAAGTGTAAGAAGGACTAAGAAGTAATTAGACAAGTGTGCTTTGATGACTTTAGAACATTTGTCATGACATTCCTGTCTACTGAACTCATAAACCAGATTGTCTTGAACAGAAATCTGTTTATTGGAATTCATTCACTTTCAAGAAAAGAATGCCAAGTTATTTTAAATATATCATAAATATATAATAAATGTGTAATATTTTACTAGGTATGTTATGTTGGGCTTAATTACAGCTAAAAATGGATATTCAGTAACTTCACTTTCTTGAGAAATATTAGTAAACAAAGGAATGCAAATGTGTGACACAATGGCAGTTCATACTTCCAGTAGATTTTGAGACCCTACAAAGTACAAAAAATGAATACTACCAATTTTCATAACTGTAAGTGAATTATATGTTTCTGTCATGACACTCACCCATACAGTGATGGGTAATATTATATTGCAAATTTACTATTTATTTCTAAAAAATGTCTTAGTACTGCATGCTCTATTAAGAAACAAAAGAACTCAATTTTGACAGTTCTGCTAATTAGCTTTTAAAAGACAATATTTCAAGCAGCTATGTTTTCTCAAATTACTGCACTCCTAGGATTCACTAAGTATAAATGAATATGTACACTAAAAACAAATTTGATGCAAGAAGAGTTTGCAGCTGCTGGCTCCAGAAGCATTTTGCACACATCTGTCATTGCAGCTACCACCTGAACTTCAAGAACATAAATTCTGATTGATGCAAAGAAAAAATAAGTTTAAAAAAATTTTCTGTGTAAATTGACTGGACTTCCACAGTCGAGCAGTCATGTACCCAATTTATTAGGTAGAAGATTCCTTGGGCTTTTTTTCTGTTAGAATACATTAAATGTCAAAATGATGCAGTGTAACTTGACATAAAGTGGGGTTCATTCTGAGAACAGATGTCTGTTAGTATCTTTCTGAGAAAAGGCAAACTTAACCAGCTCTTTTTAGGGCTAAAAAAGAAAAAAAAAATCAAACCTGATTCACCTAGAAAGGATATTCCATCTTTTGTTGTCCTGTAACTATAAGAATTTGGGTCAAGTTGAATCTTGTCTTCACCACTGTCACACAGTGCAGATCAGTAAACAAAATATGGTCACAGGCTTTGGATTACCTTTACTTCGGCACTGTTCAATGGTTTTCTTTGTAAATTCATGTACTTTCTTGTATTTTTCCATAAAACTCTCTATAAATTGACTGGCTTGAACAGGAGTAATTCCCAAGCAGTCAGCAAGACGTTCTTTACCTGGTGGTACAGAAATTATCTCTATTATGCAATAAAGCAGAACAGAAAACCACTACATACAATAGCACAGTTTCATGCAATTAGTGGAATTAGTTAACTTTACTTACCTCTGTGAAAGAGGATGGATCCGATACACTAAAATCATATTGCAGCAAAACAAATGTTTAACCCTGAGCTTGAATGTTTTACTGAAGTTCCTGGATTAAGTATATAATTAATAAGAAGTATAAAGAAGCATGAAATTAAGAAATTCCTAGTTATAATTTATACCTCTAATATGGTGGAAATCTCTTTTGTTCACAGAGCAATGCTGTTGCTTTAAGTATCATTTTACTAGTGCAGTGTCACAATCTCCAAACTTTGAAGATCAGATAAAGATTTGAAATTAATTTTAAACAAACACAAATATAATGACAATCTAAAAAAGGATGGAGATATTTGAGGCTGAGTTTAGCAAGAAACTTTGGAATTTAGCCTGAATTTAGATAGGATGTTTGGAGTCTGAGTCCCACAGATTTCAGTCTTAGACTCAATATCAGTACAAATTCGAATACAAGTTTTGAGATAAAAGGGTTGGAAAAAGAAAAAACAGAAAAAGTGTTTCCACAGAGAGAGAAAGGTATAATAGCTTTTGGACAGGATATAGGTGCACAATATTTGTTATGCTGGATCTAAGAGCATTTATAAGAAAAGGTGGAAAAAACCTGAAGATATCCCAGAGTGTGAAAATATAAACTAAGAACTACAATTTAAACTCACTTATAAATCAAACAGTCCCAGCAAAAATAAAACATACATCAACATTAGTCATGTGAAGTTTGAAAGACAGATATATTTATGTCAGCTGCACAGCAACACAGAACCAGCACTGTGACTGCAAAGAACATAAGCTGAGAGGAGACATCTGAAGGTACCAAAGGCACAGAATAGTCATTGTCATGATAAGACTGTCAAGAAAAATTGTCTAGCACTTTTAAAAGAGAGAGGATTTCAGCCACCTAAATGCCATCACTGTCAGGCTGATGTGCATTTCAGAACAATTCCTGTAGCATTTTGTTCTCAGTCACGCCAGGATCTGCACTGAGCTGCAAGAACACCAGTCTGGACAAGGTGCTAGAGGAAGAAATTCACACAGACATCCAGGATGACATTTGCTGAGCTATTATAGATCTGTACTCTTTTTGGTTTTTTTTTAACATCTAATTAATTTGGGTTTTCTTCCTGGGTCAGCAAATGACAAATCTATCTGATAAAGCACACGTTGCTAATAGCTAGGAGACTACTGTAGCTTCCTTAGATGTTATCCATTTAAAGAACTATTAATACACAGAACAATTGCATAAAATACTAGGAAAATTAAAGCACAATATTAGCAAGGATGTTTGAAATGTCCCAGGAAGCAAAAAGAGGGGAATGAACAGCCACATAATTGTGTCAGATCACGCTTCACAATGCAGGAGCACAGGCCATGCAAGACAAAGCCCAGGAGTAGACTGAACCTTCTCTGAGCACTCTTCTTGAATTATCTGTGCCAGGGGAATTATTAGCAGCAGCCTATGAGTTTCAGTGTTCTCCATTCTGCAATATCATCTTTCAAAAATTAAAATAGCATTAGTTTCCATTTAAACATTGTGATAGCCCTCTGTGTCAGTTCAGGGCTTGAATATACTGCCATTGAACAGAAGGAATTCCATATTTTACAGATGTTTAAGTTGCCTTGTTTTTATTCTACAAAATGACTAAGGCAGAAGCAGGTGAATTGAACTGCGCCAAATCAACCAAAAATACTTACAGAATGTCCTGAGCTGGAAGGGACCCACAAGAATCAATTCCTGGCCCTGCACAGGATGCCCCAAGAATCACACCATGTGCCTGAGAGTGCTGTCCAAATGCTTCTTGAACTCTTATCAGGCTTGGAGCTATGACCACTGTCCTAGGGAACCTGTTCCAGTGCCCAATCACCCTCTCTGGGTGAAAACATTTTCCTAATAACCAACCTTCTTTTTCCTTTATTATCCTTCAGAATTAAAGAAAAGACCATGAATACATGAACCAAGTGTAACCCAAAGCTAAGAAAACAAAAAGAAAAACAAAAGATTACTATTTACTACATGACAGGTTTTTATTAAAGCATAATATAGGCAAGCTCCTCATGAAGTGTTTTTGTAGTTTTCAATCCTAAAAGAAGTACTATTCATGTCTCCTTAATGAGAAATGAGCTGTCTTTTGAAGGGAGACAAAACGTGGGTGGAATTCAGTCCATCAATTTCAGGTATTTAACAATTACTTTTCGTCAGCCCAGTTTCCATCTAAGTGGTTTAATGATATCATTTTATGTCTTAATTACGATCTGATCACACTTCTAATGAGCTGGAAACTTCTTATTATCTTTGAGGTGCTTCAATTGCCCTTGTTTGAGAGGGACACAAAGCAAACAAGTAAATGGAGACACTTATATCAAGCACTGCTGCACTGAAATCTTTAGAGCAAGTGAGGGAGTGCCAGTACTGTGCTTAAATGTAAACATGAAAGTTCTCTGCAGATGAGAAGACAGACATAGGCTCCACCGAGCCCCAGGAACTGAGGCATTTCTGACTATATACAGAACTACAGGGCATTCAACTGGTGGTGATTCATCTGATTACATCTGGTATCTGCCTGTTCCACCCACAGCGAAGGGAAGAGATAGGAAATACGAAGCATTTGCATGGACCAAGGGGAAGGAGTGATAGTGCTGGCATTTTGTAAAATAACCCAGTGATGAAACCATTCAGGTGGGAAATCAAAGATTTGACTCCAGTCTAAGCACAGCCAGATCTAAATTTACAGTGTAGGGTACTAGTGCTGGGCATTTTTAATACAGATTTTAAACACAGAGATTTTAAATGCAATACAGCTTAATATAAAAATGCAGGTATGTATGCATATATATATATATATATATATATATACTCTTACAGGTGTGTTATAAACTACACACATGCCTAAACATACAATAGATATTCTGGAGAGCTGAATTTGATGCATTTCTTCCCAACTGAATGCCATAAATAATAAATGGAATACCCTGGCTGATTCTGCCTTTGGTTCAAGGACTCAGTGTAAAAGATGGCTTAGAAAGTATTCACAACCAGGAACCCAAGATGTAACATTAAGTGTTTCCAAGTTACATAAAGCCTGCAGCCCAGGGCTATCATTTCCTAAATTACTTTTTAAAAAACTCATCCTCTGTAGAGAAAGTTAGTCAACTGCTCACTGAAACCAATTCACAAGAATTTCTAGGCTGATGACATACATGCATCTATCTCCCCAGAAAAGATAACTCTAAGCATGAAGCATAAGGAGAGTTGGGCATAATTTAAGAAATAGTAGGCAGTTTTGGAAAGTATGAAGAACATCTTGACTTATCTAGGACCTGGTCAGGACTTAGGCAGAATGGGAAAGAGAAGATTTTTGCAAGTTTTCTGCAGTTGTGAAGAAATGGCAGCAAAAAGACTCAAAGTAAGGGAACGCTTTTAGACTGCGAAGGTGAGCGAGCACTGGCACAGGTTGCCCAGGGAGGTGGTGGAGCCTTGAAGAGCCCTTTCTCCAGCCTTGAAGACATTGAAAATCTGGACACAGTCCTGGGCAAACAGCTCAAGGTGTCCCTCTTTGAACAGGGGACTGGATGACCTTCAGAGGTCCCCTCCAATCCCTGCCATTCTCTGATTCTATAAAGGTGTTTTAAAACAATATTGGAGATTTTAAGATTTCATTGCAGTTATTCTCATCTCTATCTATATACTGAGAGAATAAAAAGTCCACTCAAAATTAGATAAATGCTTCAGTTATATCAGTGGTAAATAAATACAAATCAGATAATCTTTGTATATGGCAATGTAACTACATTAATTTAATAAGTTTTATTAAGTAAATTAGTAGATGATTTAATAATTCTAGATAAAAGTATAAATGTAATATTCTGAAAAACTTTTACTCACCTTTAAAAATTCAGTCAACTTATACAACTTGTGAATAAAGCATAAATTTACAGTAGTTGGGTTTTTTTCCAAAAATGCCTACCTGCTCCATAAACCACTGAGTAAACTATACGCTTTGCTTGCTCTCTATCAGCATGTTTCACTTGTTCACTTGGAATCCCTTTCCTGAACAAACAAACAAAAATCACATGTCTTCAGTTAAAACAAAGTTGTTATCTCCAGAGAAAATTTATTTAAATTCAATAATCATTTAATAACTACAAAATTGTAAGATATGAATAGACACACTTAAGGGCTTTTGCTGTCAGTCAGGAATGCACAACTACTTTACAAATTTTCATAGTGATAGTCCACAGTAACTGAAATTATTTATTTTAATTTTAATCTTCTTCTTTCCCTTTCAATTAAATTCTTGGTTAGGAAAAATCCTACTACTATACTACTAGTTTTTCAGACTGAGGAGGATTTAATAGTCGCTTATGAGAAAAATTAATTATTTCCAGCAACAGCACCTCTTTAAGATGCAAGGGTCTAGAGGTTTTAAGCATAAGTCTGACCTAAAGCTTGTTTAAATAAGATTATTATTAGGGCTTCACTAACAGAAATATCCAACCTTTTTTCAAGAAGTGACTGATAGAAGCAAGCACTGCTTGCTCCATATGCCTTACAGAGTCCACAATAGCAAGGTTTCATAAAACAGCAGCAGTGGCCGATTCTGAACTCAAGAGTGCATCCAGATTACTCCCAGCCAAATGTCCTCCTTCCCAGTTTCCATTCTCTCACCTGACACTAAAGATTCCTACAAAAATGCTAATGGATTTAGCAATGTGAAAAATTAAAAGCTACGACTTAACAATCATCAAGTACATGCCACCTATAGCTTTCCTTATCAAAATGCAGCTTCAGGAAGAATACTGATATTATTAACAACTGAAAGCACTGAAAGATATTGATCATTTGGTTTAAATGGAAGGATGTTGGGGGAAATCATATACTCACTCTCTGAAATCAAATACCTACAAAAACTGTATTTGAAACATGGAGATTAATTGCTATCAGAGATACTTGATGATACCTGCACCATTTGGGGAAAAGTCTCCCCCTGAGACTTCTTTTCTTTTTTCCCATGAGTCAGGTTGCATTTTTAAAAGCAAAGTTTTCTATGGTTTGCTATGAAAGCTTTTTTGTCATGAAAGATGCTTTATTGTGAAGGTTTTAGCTGAGGAGCTTTGAGAAAACGGTGTATTTCTCTGTATCTTCTTCAAAGAAATTCTTTCACCACTATTAAGATACTCCAACTCCTAGAAAATCAGCAGAGCCATCAGTTTTTGCTTGCTTACCTCATACACTGATTTTAGTCAAGTCTATGCTCAGTGCTGGTATAATTAGGCATTTTGAATGATAAACAGGCAGACCCTGGATGAAATCAGATTTAAGCAAGTCTTTATGGCAGTACAGATATTTTGAAGGGGAAAAATAAAACTGAATATAATTTCAAGCCTTCATTGGGCAAAAAGTCTTTGGTTTTGCAGAAGCTCACATTGTTCCTTTGAATGCTACTAACTGCTCAAAGATGAAACAAAACTTTTCACTGCTCAGTTTAGTTGAGAAACAAGAATAATTTAATAGTGTTTCCACCTGTAATGAAGGCTGTTCCCACTTAATCATAATGCCAGTTTGAGATTACTTTCTCAGCTATGGCAGGTCAAAAGTTCTGGATCTTTTGAATACAGTGGGTTGAGACTCCCAGTTGTACCTGAATACAAGGACAAAGTAGCTATAGGAACTAACAAGTGCAGAATTAGGAAACTAGACATCATTAAGGATTTCCTGAAACAATCTCCAATAGAAAGACTGAAGGAATTTCCTGAAGAACCTGGCAGAGAGCTACACAGACACTTGAGAAAGCATTGATCCCAAGGGAAAATAGAACCTGGTAAGAGAGCAAATATCACCTGAAGACCCTTCTGACACACAAAACTAAGACTGGGGAATGCTGAAACTGGGGAAACCTTAAAGAATGTAATACTGCTTTCCTAATACTGCACAATTTGAACTAGAGGATTGGGCAAGGCAAGAAATGGGAGAACAGCAGCAGAATTTACTTGCAGATTTACTGAAGTCAGAGGCTAGAGACAACTGAGAGGCAGTGCGTACATCAGTTGCTCACTTCTCTGGAAAAGAAAGGCTACAACAGAAAGGACACAGTGGGTAAAAATCGTGGAACCTGCAGAAGAACATAGATATTTATCAGACCATGGTACTGAGGGAGACACAAGGTGAGACTTTCTGGGAGGGACTGGTGGTTCTAGAGAAGCTTTAGCAATGAAAGAAGATAACAGAACTGGATTGTGTGCACAGTTAGAAACACTGTTAGAATTTTGATTATGATTTTGCATTATCCAAGCATCAGCTTGGAGGGCTGACTGGAAAAAACATTAATAGTTTATTGCTGTAATCATGACTGGCAGTGTCAGCAATCACACTAAAACTTTGCCCAACACAGTTATTGGTGCAGATGTATATGCATCATGTAATCATGGCACTCCAACAGTCACTTAGCATTTCCTGGTCTGTGGTTAGTCAAGAAATACACAGAAAAAATTAAAATTTCAGAGGTTTATCTCAAATATTTCCTTCAATATAATGTTACAACTGAAATAGTCAGTCAGCTCCTCTGAGTGTGTCAGTGGGAAATATGAGCACTGGACAGAGAGGATTACATCTACTATATCTACCACTCTGAGTATTTGCAAATTTATGTACCACATGAAAGAATACATAATTATAAGGTATGAAATTGCCATATAAATCAAAACTGCTTGAGCAAACAGAAATCATTAATCATAACTATTCACTTTTTTCTAATAAATGCTTTTTTTCTGTTTGCATTGACAATGATTGGCTTCTACCAGTGTTTGATTCCTTCTGTAATACAGAGAGGCATTCCTGCAGTTTGAGGCAAAGGCTGTTTATTCCTCTGAATAATAAAATTAAAGGGGAGGTGTGCAGTTTCTCAGAACTGCAGCAGCCATGTTAGAAATCCCCAGTGGGCTTTCTGCTTTATCCTGTTTCCTTTGCAAACTAATTTACATTTATGGTAATTGATTTGTTTTAATGGGAACTGTGAGAGCCTATTTAAAGATAAAACCTTTATTTTGCCTCTGGACTCATCATGGAACACCATGATATTGATAAAAAGACATTGTTATCTGCATACTTGCATAAGAAATTTTTAGCAAGCCATTCAGCACATGAAAATAGTGCTGAAGTGTGGTAGGATGTAACATGGATTTTTAGTGGAAATGCTTTTTTTTTAAAATAAATTTGAATCTGAAAAAGGCAGGTGAATGGGCGTAAAGTAGTCTTAGTTGCTGGGCAGTGACACTGAGGCAGCAACTACAGCTCACCCAGAACTGTCTGTACAGCTGGAGTAAGAAGAAGATCACTAATGCAATGTTATAGAAATTGATGCAGGAAAAAAGCTCAGGAGGAAAAAGAATATGCTGTGGATTTTGTTGTGGAAACATTAATATTCCTCAAGTTCTGCAGGAAATAAATATGCAGTTACTAGTTCTAACATGAAATGTATTTTTCCATTTTATTACATCCTTCTCATTACTCTCTCTCAAATATGCTGGGAGAAGTTCAACTTCATAATCAGTATTTTCACCATCTTCCAATCTCCAAATGTGCAGTATTTCACCTCCTACATTCCTGTCCTTGCCTGCATACTGGTCTCAGGCTATTTCTACATCTCTGATTTGTTTGTCCTTTACTTTGTTTAGCACCAATTTGCAAGTACTTTGCCTTGTAGTACTTTATTTGATAGACGTGTCCTAGGTAAAATAAAGAACGGCCCTCGGTGTTGGAAGACATATTCAGGTCGGAAAATATCAGTATCCTGGGAAGGATTAGCAGAGCTAAACAATCTGGAAAGGTCTGTGAGGGCAACAAACAACTTGCAGCCAAAAATTGTAGAATTTAACAAACACAGTGAGAACAGAGATACACGAAGTCTTTAAAAAGGTGGCTCTACTAAGAACTGGGCTGTGTGTGTAAAAGGAAATAGCTGCCTAATCCTGAGAGTAAAAAATATGGAGAAAAAATTTTCTAGCAAAGAGTGAAGAAGGATAACATGAAATTATGATTACAAAACAAAGTGCAAATATGAAACAAAAGGAGAAATATATAACTTACTACTTTTTCAGAGAAAATACTTTGAATATTATCATGATTTCTCCAGATTTCATTATACATTTTCATTTATTAATGGGGGTCTAATGGACATATCGAAGGGTTTCTACTGAATTAAATCTTAAGTCTTTGATACATAGGAACACTGAGTTTCTTTATACCCAAGAAAAATACAGTAATCATATCTGTAATTTTAACAAAGTTTCACTGTATACTGGAATAACACATTTAATAGAGCAGACATCTCAGTGGATTAATTTTTACCTGTACAGAATACTAAAAGAAAACTAGCATGAATTTTAGTATACAGAAATGAGCTCAATATAAACACACACACACAAAAAAAAAATTAAAGAGGGCACAGGGCATAATGTATGAGCAATGGTAAAATAAAACCTTGAGAACAGGTAGAAATGGGAGGAAATCAGTCTTAAAAGAATGCGATAAGACATTCCAGAATTTCTGGGAAATTCTGTGTGGTGACGGAAGTCAACTGTTTACGGACAGGAAAAGGAAGAACAAACTCCTCAAACACAATATCTGGCAGGCATGCCTTGCCTTGATCTGCATTACACTCCAGCCAAGCTAAGCTCAGTCATAATAGCCACAAACTCTTGGCTGCTCTCTTGCATCTGCAATTAATCCAAGTCTAAGCTGTGAATTGTTGATGTGGGAAATGAGATGGAATGGCATTAAATTCATTTTATATGTGGTCATTAATGTCCAATAAATGAGTGGATGTATGAGTGAGTAGACGTTTGTTCATCTGACGGCTCTTACAGCTTTTTTTATTTTCATCAGTGAACTACATAAATCTCACTTTCCATCACCTGTTCCTGTTTAATAGCAGATGAGGGGTTTATATTCTGTAAGTTTTTGCCTGGAACTTTGTGTTGGGATATGAAACAGGGACAGACAATTTATGTAATCAGTAAAATCAGAAAAGTCTAGTTTTACAGCAGCATCACCATTGGGTAGATCGTGTAAGGAAGTAAATTTCGAAAGTTCACTTTTTCAGTTTAGCAGATCTTATATCTGTGGCAATCACAATATCTAGAACAATGCATGTATCCAAGACACATGAAAAAAAATTGACTACCTGTAACTCAGTACAGTCACTGCTAATGCAATGAGCAAGCATAAACAATTTTTTTGAAAGCTGCTATTCCATGACTCATGGAAAATGCTGACAAGGCTCAGGCATACTTTGTCTCAGACATTTGTAAGGTAAAATGCAGAAGCGAACTTGGAATTACTTTTGCCTGGCTAATCTCTGTTATAAAATACTAAAAAGTAAGAAGCTGGGAAACAGTTTCCCTGAAGACACTGTCATATCAAGATGTATCACTAATTTTGTCTTGCATCAATCAAGAGCCAGATGTAAGATAATTACAATTAGTCCATCTTTTTTCATACAGAAATTTTAAATGTATGTTTTCTATGCTTTCTATAACCATGAGGCATTTACACAACTATGTTCAAAACAAAAAGTAATGAGATTATCTTTCACATAAGAGCATGGAGACAGCAGGATGAAAAATGAAATTTTTCTAGACTGCCCAAAAGAGTGGAAATACAGTTAAGATACTTTTCTAAAAATAGGAAAGAAACTTCTCCGCAGAGAAGCTGTGCAGTCCCCATTCCTGCAGGTGTTCACAGCGAGACTGGAAGGGCTCTGAGAAACCTGGCTTAGTGAAGGTGTCCCCTGCCCATGGTAGGGGGTTGGAACTAGATAGTCTTTAAGGTTCCTTCCAACACAAACCATTTGGTAGGATTCTAGGATTCTACGAAAAAAAAGCATCTACAAAGACTAAAATGCAAACCAGCATCTTGCAGGGATGAGCAAGAAGCTTTGTTGTGAAGGGAGACAGCAGGTCAACAGTAGCAGAAAGATAAACCTTTCTAATGTAACCCAAGTATATATAAGTTTTGTTTTGTATTTTTTTTTATCTATGCTACTTCTAAACACTTACCGTGTCTGATTCAGAGGTTATGTCAAACGCTTGTATTTGCAATTTTAACATGACCTGGTTTGCGTAAGCGAGATAAAAGGTTACAGAATAACACAGAGAAGCTCCTCGTACCATAGGAAAACAGATCGCTCACATCTCTTCCTCCTTACCAGAAGGGAAATACATAGTATTACATATATATAGATGTATATTTATCCCCACCCTGGCATCAGGAGAGGCAGAGCTGTCTTCCAGCAGTCACTGCACATGCTGGAGCATCTCTGGTATGGATCTCCCACGTAAATACAGGGGTCATGTACTTAAACACAGAGGGGAGAGAGTCACAACACACAATTGAGGAGTTTAACATTGGGGTTTATTCAGTTAAGAGGTTTTTTTTAAAAGTTTTTATTTGTATTCAACTTCTTTGAATGAAAGATTACAGCTGTCAGCTTGATGTCATCCTTCCCAGACTACAGCCAACTCTAAAACATTTTTGTTATTGCGTCTCTTTTCCCTTTGGGTATGCCACTCTATCAAACTGTGGTTTAATTTATTTTATATCTATTTACCACCAGGAAAATCTTTACAACCCCTATAAAACACTTTTGCAAGAATCCAGAAGCACTTTAGTATCTTAAAACTTCTTCTAGTAGTTAATCATAAAATAATTTATTTTGTCTAAGTAGCCTCTATAATCCACTGCATGAAGATTTATTTCTTAAGTCCTCAACCTCCTTTTAAAGAGCATGGTATCTAACTTTCCTGTATTTTAAAGAAGATAAAGACATGCCTTTGCAGTTTGCTAGGGGGGTCAAAAGTGTTCTGTTGCTACATTTTGAAGTAGCAGGGAACCAGACAAAGCAATCGCCACAAGGTTATGTCATAAATTACAGCTATCATCAGTAACAATTTGCTGAGAGATTAATTTAGGACTGAAGTGATCCATTATCTTTTTTAAGATATTTACTGGCATGTTGCTGTTTCAGGTATTAGGTACTGAAGAGATAAATTAGATAGTACTAATTTTCAGTGCTCTTCATTAGAAACAGGCCGCTCAGAAGATTTTTCTAAAACAATGCACAATTCTGGACATATGTCAGTTGGAACAGAAAGTCCCTGACATTGACATAGGTTCTTGAAAGAGCACACCCTTCCCTGTAACCTTCACCTTGCCTCTCCTTCACCCCTGTAGAAAAAAAAAAAAAGGAGGGGGGGCTTTCACCTCATATATCCATAGTCTTTATTTCTCAGTCACAAGGCAATCTTATTTTAGGGTGTCTGAGTCTCTGAGTACAGAAGAGAAGGAAATCAGGGTAACTAACTCCCTGCACCAGGTGTGGGTGTGAGCATTGACAGTGATGGGCACTATCACTGAAAGAACAAATAAATGTTAATGCATTAAGGGGTCTATGCAAACTGGGATGTCATAACATTTCTCAGAGGCCATTTGTATAACACAAGAGGGATCAAATGCATATTAATGCCCTTGGAGTTCTTTCTTTACTTATCACAAATACTTTTCAAGCTTTTCATCAAGCAGCTTCAAATAGTTAAGACAGAACAGCAGCCATTTTGGGAGATGACACAGGCAGCTGCAGCAGAGCATCAATTAATTACACATCTTGGACCTGTCAAAAGTCTCATAAAGAAATAGAGGGACCTACAGAGCAGCCTTTAAATAAATACCAGAAAAGTGAAACAGAAAGAACAGAGCTCTTAACATGATCAACAGATGATGTAATGCCATCTCAGATATTACACAGAACAAAACATGGAGCTATCATATTGTTCCAACAATGTATAGTTTGCTCAGCAAAAATAGGCAGGGGAAGAGAGGAGATGTCACACTACATCAAACTGCATCCACACGATACAGAAAAAAAATAAGAGACAGACTTTGAAATATCTTGGATGAGGAATCAAAAAAGGAAGAATTCAGTCATGCTATATTTAAGGGTCTTGAATAAATTCTGCAGAGAGGGATGAGAAACTTCCTATCCCATCTTTTTCAACCTTCTCTATAAAAACCTCTTTCAGCTTAAACTTATACTATGCCTTGCTTGGGTCAACACTGAACTAAAGGCAAAAGTAAAAGTGAAGAATGAATTGCCGTGACTTGATTCTTGATTTCATCAAAATTTAGCTTGACACTAGAGTTGAAGTTGAGTTAAATGAAATAAACGAAAATATTTTACTGAGCTCTGGAGTGTGCTCATAAACCAGAGCACTTCATCAAAGTCACCCTAGAAGGACATGATTGTTTGGAGGTACAAGTTTCATATACAACAAAACCTTTCTATGAAATTAGCAAAGCCAAAAGTTATCAGACACCACAAAATAACTGAGGACTATCCAGCCTCCTCAGGGCTTGCTTTCTCTCTAGTTTCTGTGTTAGTTGTGGTGGTGGCAATTGTAAAACTTTATTTTTCATTTGCTCTATAAGGCTAAGAAAGCATTTAATATGCAATAATAATAAGCTTCCAATGTGACATAAAATTAAGCTGTTGCTTACACTTCTAGTTAGCTGCCTGGTTTATTTAAAGCCTCTAAAAACAAAAGCCATTATGCTTCCTGAAGACTTTATTCCCTTTGCTTTATCTGCCAGTCTAAACTAAAACCACAGCTGCACTTCTACGAGGCAGTGTAAACTGCAAGGTGAAATTTCCACAGGTTGCCATATAGACTATCAGAGTGTGAAGCAAGACAAGCATTAAATTTCATTAATGTCAACTATTGCAAATGAGCTTTCAAAACATGTGGAAATCTCCTTGCTGCAAAAGTAACACTGTTAAAATATTCCACACCAACACCCATGAGGTGTTGAACTTGTAGCTTAAAATGTTTTAGAACTCTGATTCTGAGTAGGCAAACTGAACATCTTCTCCTTTTACTCCATACAGCAGTTGCAAGAGCTGCAGGTGGCATAGCCTCACTCACAACTTTTTTTAAACCAATCAAGTTATTAAATACCAGACTCATAATGAGTAGTACCAGTACGTAGTACCTGTCCCTAAATAAGTGACTTGATTTGAAAGAGCATGCCTTCAAACTGAAATTGTGTCTCTATTGCATATAAGAAACAAATTACTGATTCCACACTTTTTACCAGTATCACTCTAAATAAAGGTACAAGATGAGAGATATTTTAGATATTGATCAGAATAGAAATGATATATATACTGCAAAAAAAGCTTCTTCAGAATCTATTTCACCAGAGGAAAGTAAGTAGAAGTCTTGAAACTAACTAAAATTTCTAACAGGAGTCAAGTAAATGATAATGAAAAAAATGCTATATTAACCTTTACTGAATGTCCTAGCAGGCAGCATTGAGCTTAGGACTTCCTGATTTACAGTGAATCAATACAGGCTGAGTTACAGAACCAGTTCAGAGCTGAAGGATCTCAACAGTCACACATTCTAAACAGAGACTTCAGCAGAGATGCTCAGTTACAGTTACTTAAGGGGGCTCCCATGTAACACACAGGAAAACTGTTCTCCACTCTCTTCAAAGGATTGTAGAAGCAACCTTAAATATGCCCCGGTGAAGAGTAGACATGATTGTAACTTGTCTTAATACAGCAAAAGTTTCTTTCACCATTTTATATGTGCTCAGTGGCATAGAATGTCTCTTCTTCATTGCAATGCCAAAAACAAAGATTTTGCCATTCAAAGTGAAATTAATTAACTCAAATTCATTTCAGACTTGACATTAAGTTCATAAAAACGGGAGAAATAAATAAACCCAAGAGACCACATGTCCTAGACGATTAGAAGTGTATGAAATAGCCTGGATTATCTAAAAAATCTTTCAACAAATAAAAACCCTAAACAAGTATAGCTCATTAGTTAGACAAAGAACAAAACTGAGAGAGAGAGCTCTGCTTGGGGGAAAGGGAACTGTGTAACCCTGTGGCTGCATCTTGCAACTGGATATCTGCTAATGGGGACAGGAGGAGAGCTAAAGCTCTTCCTGTTTCCTTAGTAAAAATCCACCTGGATAAGCATGATGATTTAATTATTCCTTAATCACATAACAAATAGACAGGTGACATCTCTTGATTAATAATAAGTCTGTTCAAGCCTGTTGATAATATTTTCATAAAATTTTCATAAAATGTGGCATTCACTTCTCAGAAAGCTATTTATCTTATTCCTGATTAACTGGCCTTTGTTCTTGCTATTTGAGTAGGCAGCCCAACTGAATTCCATATCTACTATACCATACAGTAATATGAATTAACCTGAAAGAATATTATTTTGTGGAGGATTAATCTTTAATCTATTTAATACAAAGAATGTATTTGAAACAAAGTTGTATGAAATGGATATGGGCAGGTGTATATATATTTAGTCAGCTTACCACCAAGCATTTTGCATACTTGACCTTATCTTTTTCAAACAGACCCAGTTATCTTTTTGCATAATTCAGCCCATGAGGACTTATTTTGATTAATTTCAGGAATATCCAAAATACCTCTGCTTATTTCCTGTGTTCTTCAGAACTCAGCAGGGTATCAGCAGATAGAGCTATTGTCAGGAAGTATCCTGAATTGCCAAGAGGCTGGAAAAACAAGAGTCCCTATTTTGACACAGTTCCTATCAGACCAACTGCCAGTATGCAACAGTTTGGCTCACCTGGCCACCACTGGATATAATAAGCTCTGTGAGTCCCCTGCTTGGCAGGTGGTAAAGAAATAAAATTCACACTTCCTACAGGAAGACATTCTGTGAAGAACAAACCAAACCTTTCTGCACTGTTGTCTTTTTATTCAAGAATGGCTAAACTTATTTTTTCAAAAGAAAGACAACCAAAAACAACACAAATCCTTTTCTCCATTCAACATGCTTATTCCAAGTAGTTCTGTGCTTTGCTTCTCTCAATGCTTTTTCTTAAGTAATTTCCAAAATCAGCATGTCAGTTTCTAATAAAACAGTTCAGAACAGATATTACCATGATCCCACAGAAATACCAGCTCAGGAGAGATGGACTTTTGTGTTCAGAACATTTTATAAACACTCTGCAGTTCCCAAGGTTATTGGAAATGAGATGTTCCTCTGATCGTGGCAAGGACAATATAAACTAAAGACCTTTCCATGTCTTAAAAGCACCAACCAACCAAGCCTATGCTATAAAAATGGAAAGAAGTATTTTTCAAAATGATTGGTGGTAAAGAATTTATAAATTCCTTGGAATTCCAGGATAATTACACACTTCTTTATTTTAGATATAAACTGCCATGGTTACAAAGACATAGTGAGATCTGTCCTCTTATATGCAACCATTTTTTTAACTCTATGAAAGCCACACAGATTCAGGTGAACAATTATTATGCCCAGTACTTACTAGAAGGTAAATTCAATACTTGGAAGAAGCACAGGTATTCATGCTGTTCTCCATCACCACACAAAAGAAAGCACTAATAGCATGAATATGAGGAAACAGATGACAGACAAGAGAGAAGGGAGTATTTTGTGGTTTGGATTTTACAAAACTCAGATCTCAATGTGAAACAGAAGCAACTAGACCATTATCAGATTCTCCAGCCTTCTTTCAAACACTGCCATGAGTGTAAGCACTGCACACAACTGCCACAAATCGTCCTTTCACTGGTATAACCAGAGTAAATACCACCCTTAAAGAGTATCCACTAATTACCTTGTTACTTTAATTCACCATCAGTAAATGTGTACAGGTTAAATTACAGTTCAGAACTAGAAACTGATACTTTAAAGAGAATGCCCGTGTTCATACTGGAATGGCAGCAGTTATCAGATTATTATACCTTTTAATATACAACACATCTGTATATTCAACAGTATTGGAGCTATTCCTCTATGACACAGTAATACATATAATAAAGATTATTTGAATTTGTCTACTCCTCTATTCTTTTACCTTTTAGAATTTAGAAAACTCATTGTTTACAGGCAAACTTTTTGTGCATTCTCTGATTCAGAGTCTCTGATTTTCTGTACTGAAAAAGAATTAGAGTACAACTGTCTAACCTGCTATCTATTAAAGGCATTTTTCTGAGACATAGACCAACTTGGATATCATTATGCTGGATCTACAGACAATCTATAACACAGAATATACGACAGAAAATACCCAGGTAATTTATCACTGCATGGGAAAGTTTGTGCACAGGGACAATTATCTTTCTGCTCTCACACAATTGAAAATACACAGTTTAGAGTAGTAATAAATTCATGCTTGCAAGTAGATCATACTGCAATCAATTCACTAAATATCGTTCTTAATTTTTCCCCTTCTGAAATAACAAATATCCTCTAAAACAAGGTATATTTACCATGAGAAGATAACAGCAAATCAATACAAACAATCTATAAATATTATTAGATCTCAAAAAGTAATGTGATCAAGAGAATGTTCTTTGTTTCATATGCTAGTATTATCCCTAGAGACTACAAATCATCTGGTATTCCCCTTCTAAATTTTTTCCTAAATTTCTGGATATAGGAGTATTGGACTTTCACTTCAATCCATTTGCAACAAATCTACTTATAGGGTCTTTTCCTCTGAACCTCTAGGTTTATGAGGATATAGAGTCTACATGTTTTACCATTTTAGTTCATAGTTATTATTCAGAAAAGGAAAAATGGTCTCATAAATCTGCTAGGCCGTTTATGACAGACACATCAGTGTTCTCTTTCAGGCTCAAGAACATAAAACATAGAATATAAATATAATTTGCATGTATTAGGAATATCTGTAGCAAATACTGGATCACAGTGACAACATCTTCAAGCTTAAATTGAGCCTAAAACTAAGTTTGTTCAGAGCCATAAATAACAGGGTTGCATTTGCATGGCCAGGCTGCTCTCAGGTCCCTTGATGGAGGGCAGCACTGTGCTCTGAACTCATCACCACCAGGGAACTCCAGTTGTCTGAGACACATTCTAAAGAAATTAAGGAAAGGGCTTACCCAAATATTTTAAGTATGGATTAATGTTCCAATTCTAGGAGCCCTGAAGCAGTACTACCCCAATTCAAATAAGCACTCAGGTAGGAAAGCAGGCAGAAGTCAGATAGGATGAAGCCCCATACTATAGTGTGTCTAAGTGCTTAGCTAAATCAAGATAGTTTTCTTGGTTTTTTACTCAATGTGGTCAATATGGGTATATACTATGATGGAGGAACAACAACCTACTGAGAAGGGTGACAAAAGAACAGTTTGAAAGAGATTGGTAATCATTACACCTCAAATTACGAAATTCTGCAAAGAAAATGCAGACTACCTAAAAGACTAAACTTATTTTTCAGCATCTATTTTTGAAAGTGATTTTAAGACATGCACATCCAGAGCATTTTAAATACAATTACTTATTTTTCATTTATTTTGTAAAAGCTAAAGGAGTGAGAGAAAGTTCATGCTGAAGTTTGTTGTCATTTGGATGTCTAATGATGGCAGTTCAGTCTCTTGGCTGGTCAGACAGCTGCCAGGACAGCTCTCATCACCTTCAGCACTGGGATGATGATTTGGATTTAAAAGGATTATGACTGTCATAGGGCATCAAGGCAACATAACACAAGGTGAACTTGCAGGTATCTAGAATCCATTATATCATGAATTTCTAAAAGTTTAGGCAAGCCTTGAAACTTTGCCATGTGTTCAGTGTGTCATTAAGGTAATGAGCTCTTGGTGTTGTAATAGCAGGTGCTGACCTGTCCTTAAGGCTTTTTCTTTGTAGGACATAACAGAGGACTCACTGTAAGATAATTTTGGTAATACCTTACAATCATCATCACAGGAAAACAGTAGGAAGAGCACTAAGCATATACAAGTGAACATCAAAATCTCTATCATCTTAGTTTTCGCTGGGGTAACTATGTTAGATAATCAGAAAATATATTGGTTATACAAGGCAGAGATGAGCAAGCTGGAAGTGAAAGATGCCCCTGCCCATAGCAAGGGCATGGACTAGATAATCTTTAAAGGCCTCATCCAACACAAACCATTCTGTGCTTCTGTTTTAGTCAACTGCAGCTTCTGATAGTTTTAGCTGCATAGCTGCTTCAAGACAGCTCTTCCAAAGGGAATACACAATACTTCAAAAACTCTCAACATCAAGCAGTGTCTCCAGCAAACAGCTGAGCACAGAGCAGGGAAGCACAGAGTGGTGGAGCTGAGTTACTCCTGAAACAGGGTGTCTCTGCAAGCTCACCAGAGCAGCACAAGATCCCAGCCCAGCCTGGCCAGGAGCATTGCTTCTCACTGGGCTGGTGGTTTGGGTAGTGTGTTGCACATGACTGAGTTTTAGAACGGAAGTTAATACCTCCCCTCAGCCCTTTACTACCATGTACAGACACAGTCTGGGCTGACACACACTTAAGCATCTCTACCTGCTCTGCTGACCAGGGTAAAGATTCCATACAAACAAAATTAAACAGCAACATGGATCCAACAGTGTACCAAGAGAGACACATCTCTAAGGCACCAGAGATAGGCTGAGTCACAGCACAGAACAACTAACCAAATTATGAAAGGAAAGCTTTTATACATAGATCTTAATTTAATCAGAAACTCATGGAGTTCACCTCTTTGCAGAAATTGCCCATCCATGTGTGTTTCCTGCCAAAAGCTATAAAAAGCCTGTGGAAGTTTTTAAAAAGGTTGGATTTCAGATAGAAGGCTTTAGTCTGAAGGGCAGCTGAGGAATGGAGTTATGTTTCAGTGAAGAAGCCATGAAGTTTAGAAAAAATAAGTGAATAAACTGATATAAAACTTGGCTGGACTCTAGATTGTAGCTCAGATTTCTATTCAATAATGTTCTTTTCTATTTATGATTTTATATTCATCAGTCTAAGGACTTTTTAGATCCAGAAAACCTGCTAAAAGATACCACCTGACATGCATTCAGAAGCTGATATGCTACCAGATACTAACATTAACTTAATTTTTTGTCTTTGGAGAAGGAGCTTCAGAAACTAATCTATTCTTTATAGATCTCTTAGAGAAAAAAACCTTTTTTTGTAAAGGTTTTTCCAATTGTACAAAATATATCAGGAAATACTTACTAATAGTAACAACATGCAATTCCTTCAAACAGAACATTTGCTATGCACACTGGTGTATCAGTTGCACAGATTTTAAAGGATTAAGTCCCAGAGAAAACCAGATGACCAAGAAGAGATAAAAGGCTTGTTGTTTATTTTGTTCTTCTCATAACTCATTCTAATACCAGTGAGTAGAATCAACTACAATAAAGTCAATTGATTAATTTTTGGCCCAAAAGATTTTATTTATCAATAGCAGACTATGACAGATGAAGAAATATTCAGAATGAGAAAGCATCAGTGAAACCTGCAATTTTATATCTTCTCTTTGGTGCCAAAGAAATTAAGGACAACATTCAAAATTCCAAGATCAGTTCAGTAGGAACTGACCCAACAGAAGGAATTCAATTTGTCAGAAAAATTACAGATGTCTACATTTAAGCTGGCCACCCCAGACCAAATTTATTCTCAATGGTAAGAAGTCAACACTTTTATTGTGTGATTGATCTTATTACAAGGCATATCAGCAGTCAGCTAAATTAATCTCTCCAAGTATGTGACAGATGTCCAAGGATAGATGAGATTAAAAACGCTCTTTGTGTTTCTGTGATTCATAAGTCATCTAACAGATTCAATAGAAAGTCTCTTCAAGCATTAACTTTACTGAAGCTTAAGAGAAGAGTCAGCAGAATCATTATGTAATGATTTTGTAGACACACCATGACAATTTTGTCTGATAAAAATATTTGCCTGTAATATTTCGTTAAATTTAAAGTTACCGTGTAGCAACTACAAGAGGTTGACGGCTGCCAAGAGCCATGAGATTGCTGAATAGAATGGTATTTCTGGAGCTGTGCCCAGAGCTGAGACAAAATTTGACTCATCTTCATGCATACATTTCCAATAACTCCATCATGAGGTTCTAGTGGTATCATGTCAGAGCTAAGAATTTATTACAGTATCAAGAGAAGCTTCTAAGAAACTCTAAATGAAAGGTGATCTTTCCACAGATATATTTGATGGAATGTTTGTGGTGTTGAGTTTTCTTCTCTCAGAATGCACATGCCTGGAGCACTAATTCAGTTGTTGGTGGCAGGACAATTATAACGTGAACAACATTTTGTTTCTTTGCATGATTTCAGAGCGTATAAACAAACACACCTCAGTCCTGGATGTGCTCAAGGCCAGGTTGGATGGGGCTTGGAGCAACCTGGGAGACAGGAAGGTGTCACTGCCCGTGGAAGGGGGACTGGAACCTGACGGTCTTTAGGTCCCTTCCAACCCAAACCATTCTAGGATTCTAAGATTCTGTGAACTACGGAAGTGTGTAGGAAATACCATGTTTGGGAAGACTATGCCTGCAAAAATTTAGAAACTGTAGGATGAGAATTGAGCTCAATCAATCATAGATATTTTTGCTTTAATTTTCAGCTAACAATCTTCCAACTAAAATAGAGATAAAAAGATAGAGAAGGAAAGACAGAGAAAATAAGCAATTTGCATAATATTTACATGGACTTCAGTCTGTTCAAACAGCTTTATGTTACAGCATTTTATTCAATCTTTTTTTGACCTATCTGTTGAAACTGCAAGTTTCTTGACATCTATCTTGTCACTAATTGAATGCTCATGCACTTTCAAGTACAAGGGAGTCCCAGTCTCAAGTGAGATTTTTAGGCATCACCAAGATACAAACAACAATATAAAATACATTCAACAGCTAAGTGACTAATATTCCATCTTTTTTTGATAATTAATCTTTTAAAGAGATCAGTAAATAATTATATAGATATGGAGATTAAAAAAAAATCTACCTTTTTTTAAAATTATTGGGGTAGCACTTTTTCCAAGTCATTCCACGATTTGGAAGCACTAAACCCTATTATTTCAGAAGAAGTCCCATAAGCTCTAGACTCCGTTTCTTAAATATATGTAATTTGATTCCAATACTTGTATTGGATTTCTAAGTAAATTTCAAAAATGCTTGCACTTTTACTGAGAAAAGCTGTTCTGCATTTTTTCAGATGGATAACCTCTGTAGCTGCTGCTCTGGATTTTTAAAAATAATTGGTTAAAAATAATACAAGGAGAAAGTTATCGGCAACTACTGTTCACAATATATCATTGCATCAGCTTTAGCCACAAGGCTCATACCACCCAGTTGGATTGCAGCATTTTGATATGTGGTAATTAACCACAGTGGAGAAGAAAAGGCTCAGAAAGATAGAAGGGAATTCATGGTATTAAAATAGCATGAACAATAGATACTGTAACAAAATACAGCCTTTTGTTATCATTATGCAGTAATACAATATCTTAGGTTATTCTTACTATTTTGTCTAATTACTATTAAAATATGCAACATTTAATCTTACCACTGAGAAGCCAGTGTAGCAAAGATATCAGTGATTTCAGGTTCTTGGAACAGTTTCAGAAGTTCTGGTTCAGATGATAAGTCAGCAAGGATCCTTAACTCAATATGGGAAAAGTCTAGAAAACAGTGTTAAAATTCATCTATTGCTCTAAAATAAAAACATATCTGCATTTTAACCAGATTACCACAAATTAAAATGTAAGCCTGGAGTACTCAATCACTTCTTCATGCTTAAAAAAGACAGATGCCTGTAAGAAGCTCATCCTGAAGATGTTATATTCCAGCTATGGATCACAAAGTGTCTCAATCCTTCATTATCTTCAAGTGTCAATTAATCTTATTAACTCTGTTTCTACTCACAAGGCTTAAATATCATCCACTTCCCAAAGTATAATAAGGAATACACATCATATAACAATATTAATTGTTACTAAGGGATTTGACAGCCTTGTAAAAGATGTCATCCAAAGGAGACGGGGAAAAGACATGACAGAACTGTGAATATTAATATGTATGAATATAATAATTTACTCTCTCTCTCACCTGCTGCTAAAAATGTACATCCATTTTTTGAAACAAACAATGTTCTTGGGGAAATAGTTATTATGTCCTCTTCTTTTCCTAGAGAGGAGATACACATTTAAATCCCAAACACCAGTTCAAAAATACTGTGCTGCAAACCACAGGAGGTTTTATACCAAATACACAGCTAACATCACAGAAATGGCAATGTAAGCAAATTAGCAGAGCATCAAGAGCCAGCATCACAATTATTTCACTACATCAATCACATACAACTTTACCTCCACCATTTTTGCAGTACTGCTCACTTCCTTTCTCAAATCCAAACCCTTCCCTAAACACAAGCTAACAAATATATACAATAACTAATAGTATTCACTTAATAAAGGATACATTCAAAAAGAAGGGTTCTA
This sequence comes from Toxostoma redivivum, assembly GCA_013397375.1. Classification (NCBI taxonomy): domain Eukaryota; kingdom Metazoa; phylum Chordata; class Aves; order Passeriformes; family Mimidae; genus Toxostoma; species Toxostoma redivivum. The sequence continues at coordinate 1,213,491 of VXBI01012068.1, forward strand.
TAAAAGTAAGTAAAAATAAGTATTTTTGTATCTTTGAACATGCTGCAGCAATATGTTAATAATCAAATTCTGAGTTACAGATGGTAGGGGAATATAATATTGAGAACATACAGCCGTCATAGGCGTCCAAATTGTAATGACAGAAATCCCCAATAATATAATTAAACACCAACACAAGGTACTAGAAGCTAAGTGCATCCAGGGAATATCACTTGACATAGTGCAGGGAGGGATGGTGGCTTGAAATGCAACAGTATCTGGTCAGCATAAAAGTGAAGAAAATAGAAAAAAAAATGTGTCTTGATACAGGAAAAACTTAGAAATACATTTTTGAGAAGCATAAGATCACTAACAAAATCTCCAGAGTTTCATGTGCTAGAGTTATGCCCAGCACCTCAGGTTTATGCTGCCCCTGCTGGCACAGTCTTTTATAGCAACTTTTTTAAAATAGTTTTAAAAATTACTCATGTAGATAATGTAAAATTTTGACAGTAATTTTATTTTATCTTCCACAGCCTTCTGTTTAATGGCCTGTATTATTTCCAACACAAGGGGTGAATAGCTGTGAAAAGGCAAAGCTTGCCCTTTGCAGAGAACCAAGCACCACATTGAGCAGCGCTGCCCAGCTGTGGCTGTAAGGATTCGAGGAGGAAACTGCATGTTTCAAAATCTCTCTCTTATATTTGAGATTGGTACTGTGAGTTTCTCTCTTTATCATTTGGCTCATGCTTTTCTAGTCTTAGCTTTGATTCTCTCTGAACCATCTGTCCTCTTTGATAACCACTTCTGTTATCAAAAACAACACATCTGACTAACTACTGGTGTTAGTTGTGAATATGATTAAAATGACCCAGCCTAAACATTGACTCAGGCAGAGCCTTATGAGCTGAACACACACAAAATCATTCCCAGGATATTTAAGATGCATAATTTCATTTGGAAAAAGTGAGGGGAAACAAAAAAACCTTAAAAGCTTGTAACTACTTAAATCAGTGCTGAAACACCAAATATTTTTTCAGAAACAACTAGAAGAAGTAATTGGCTTCGATGCTAATGTGGAACAAAGCATCAGCATCTGATATTTAATGCTGGACCTATCAGTCTGTTTCAAAATATAATACCACTCAGTAAAATAATTAGATAAAACTGCCTTTTCATCTTAATAAAAACACAGTTTACCTTTTATGTACTGTTTCTTTCTAATTGTAACTGGATGTTTAGAGATACCTTGAATGTTCTAGAAACAGGAAGAATAAAAACACTTAGTAAGTCAAGTTCATGAAAATAAGTTGAGGAACAGCTTATTACCAGCATTAGTGATACTAGTGCCAACAAGTTTTTCCCATATAATAAGAATGTTTAACCGCTTTGCCTTCCAAAGGAATCTTCACATTCTGCATCTGCAGACACTTTTGAATATTTGCTATTCCATGAAAATTAGAAGCTTCTAAGAACAATTACTCACTTGCAGCCATTCCAAAGCCTAATCTCTGGATGCACCATAGAAGATAATTAGTAATCCAATAAAAATAATTTTCTTCCCATTTTAATCTGTGTCCTTTAGATATAGTTTACTTCTGAGATATACTTTAGATATAGCATTACTTCTGAGGAAAGAGCACATGTGAATCCTGCCTGCAGGCTAAAGGAACTGAGTATTCTTCAGCATCTTGGACTTTACTAGTATCTATTCCTACTTTTTTGAAATGCGCAACAAAATAAATAAGGAACCTTTTATTGTCTTCAGCACATCAGTCCAGGTTAAAAACTAGAGCTAATTTTATCAACCAACATGCAGAACTAGGATCAGAAACATATTTTTTTTTTCCAGATCTGGGTTCATACACCTCCAGTAAAGCATCAAAGATGCACATGACAAATCCTTTCTGTTATTGTGTCATTATGCCTCTTTATCTAGAAAAGCAACATATGACAAGAGAATGTATCAAGCTCTGATTTTGTCATTCCATGTAATTAATTTGCAAGTGGTTCAGGAATTAGATGTACATACTAATATTATGTAATACTGAAAGTTCAGAGAGTGGGAATAGTGCTATATAATTTCCAAATCAGAATGATAATTTTCTGTGCAATTTTCAACTCAAAAATTGTTATTTTAAACTTAAGAAGGATGTAATCAGACAGCAAAAGCTATTGAAATTTAAAGCAGAAGCAAAAGAACAAAACTCCCAAACCACAACAGTACCATTCCTAGTCTTAGTACCACCCTTAAAGATGTACAATTAAATGCATTAAAGTTGAACACCTGCCACAATACCCTACACAAAGAGAGAGAGAGATAGGAAACTACCATGTAACATATACAGAATATTTTCACAGCATGCATAAAAACTAGCAACACTGCTCTCAGTCCATCAATACCCAGAATAAACACTTGTCAGATGGAATATTTTATTCCTTAGCTTCTAGAAACATTTTAAAACACAGTTGTGGCAATGTTTATGGTAATGCATATTTTAAAATCATTTTTTGAAGCAACTGGTTATTCAGTCCGTACACAAAACTAACACTCTTATTGGCAACTATTGATTTCCACCAATAACAAGCTGGGGAGAACCAGTGCTCATTCATATGAAAAATATGCAATCTAAGTGGCCATGGAATCTAGTAGATCCTCAGAAAATCAGAAAATTTAGTCCTTTATCATGTACCTGGACATGAATGAATGTAGGAGCCTAATTTTGCGCACATTAAAAAAACCATTTTAATTCTGACTTATAGAACCATTCTAACAGAGGATATAGAGGGGCTTCTCATTCAGCTCTACACTGGTATCGTGACGTGTACTTAATGAGGTAATTTCCAGCACAGGTTAAAATTGTTCATAGTTACTCTCAATGAAATTTTAACTTCTCATTAGCTTCAAAATTCTGAACAAAGTGAATTTTTAAAAAAAAGTATTTCAGAATCTATCAACAATGTAAAAATCAACCACTACATCTCATTTTCATTGAGAGCATATATACAAGTTTACTTTCAATGCAATTTTAAAAGTGTTACTAATAATTCTGGAAAACACTAAGTAATTACAAGTGCAAAATGTCTTTTCACTGATAAACTAGTTAACAACTCATAATTTGACTAGATTTTCAGAAAAAAGGTTAAGAAACTTGAGAGTTGTAATGCTCATCTTTAAACTATTGGAATAGTTTAGCACATCTCTCTCATTTAACTTTAGATTAATTAATTTTAGGCAAGTTGCTGGTTTAAACGAGCTGTGTAGAATCCCTCTACAGCCAGCAAAGACAGGAATCTTCAGTGGATAGTTCAGCCTATCTGTATAAGACACATACTGACAAGTTGTCCTAAAGTTCCCCTGGATGTATTCTAATATGATGTATTCTAATATTTAGATCATCAAATTCGATGAGATAAATTGACTCTAGATATTTAAAGAAATAGAAAAATAAGGAGACAATCTCACAAGAGTCTTCAAAATATTAGGTTCTCTGCTTGAGTCAGGTGACTGTTTTACTGGATCAGAAGTGGAAAATTAATGTGGCTTGGACCCATGATTATCACCACTTTGGGCTACATAATACAGCCTGCATTTTTGCTTTTACGTGAACATTTCACGTATTTGTGCAAAACCTTCACAGATCCAATCTGAGATGTGAATGTTATCCCTTACTGTTAGAAAAGAGTATCCACATCTTGTTAGATATTACAAAGAAACAAAATTGACTCTTTGAAAAATCATGTTCCAACAGACAAGAAGGAATGCTTGAAACAGTGGGGTGGAAAAGCTGGTTGTGGAAGTTAAACATTACAATACTTCTCTTCATTGTTTCTAAGTGAGGGTAAAAAAATGGTTAAGCTATTCTAGTAGATGATTAACAAGAAAATCCTAGCACTATTAAAAAAAAATAAAACATATAAAAACAACACCATAGTCTAAAATTAACTCCCAGAGGTTCCAACTGATAGGATAAATGAAGCCAAAATCCCATCTCCAATATGTCTGAAAGACTGTGATGATCAGGGAAGCTTTCTGAAGAAAGCCACTGTCCCCCCTATCTTCCACGAGGACAAGAAGGAAGAAGTAGAAAACTACAGGCCAATGAGCTTCTCCTCAGTTCCCAGGAAGATGATGGCATAAACAATCCTAGAAAACATCTGCAAACATATTAAAGTCAAGTAGATGACCTGGGGTAGTCACCATGGATTTAGAATGGGGAAATCATGTTTAACGAGTGACAGCCTTGTGCAATGCAGTAACCAGCTCTGTGGATGCAGAAAGAGCAGCAGATGTTGTTTACCTTTACTCCAGCAAGGCTTTCAAAACACTCGCTCATAAAAGCCTCAGAGAAGCTGATGAAGTACAAGGTAGATAAGTGGACAGTGAGGTGGACTGAAACACAGCTGAACTGTGGATCCAAAGGGCTTTGGTGTGTAGCACAAAGACCAGCTGGAGGTCAGTCACTACTGGAGAAGTCCAGGGGCAAATAAGGCCCAACAGCTCCATCTATGACCTGGATTACAGGGCTGATGCAACCTCAGCAAGATGGTAGGCAATCCAAAACACTGAGGAGTGCTTGACATGTCAGATGAGTGATTCAGAGGGGCCTCAGGCATCCAGAGAAACGGGCTGTCAGGGTCCCACAGAGTTCACAGTCTGGAAAGCAGAAAACAACCTGTGGATAGTGGTGAAGAAGCCTAACATGAGCCAGCAGTGAGCCTTCGTACTCAGGAAGGCCAACAGCCTCCTGGGCTGCATCAGGAAGAGCATCACCAGCAGTCCAAGAAACTGATCTTCGTCCTCAGGATGCCAGACAGGAGCACATAAAGAAGATGGAGCCAGGTTCTTCTCACTGATGCCCAATGACAGGACAAGAGGTGACAATCAGAAACCATTATAGGAAATTCAATTTGAATGTAAGAAAAACTTTTCTGCTGTGTCAGTGGTCAAACACTGGAACAGGCTGCCCAGAGAAGTTCAACCCTTGGAGGTACTCAAACCTTCAACAGAATCTCCAGCAATCCTGGCAACGAGGCTCAGAACTGATGGACTCTGGATGTCTCTCTTAAAGCCTCACAAACATAGCTTCAAGCCTCAAAAAAACGATGCTCTAATCCATAAGGAGAGTCACTATATGCAAGGAGAGTATAATTATCAATGAAATAATACCTAATCAAAATCAAACAAATAGACACTTTTCCCAGTTTTATGAGTTTGTTCTCTGTCAGTTAAATTCTATTGAGCTTTCTATTTTTGGTATCCAAAATTCTACATCTTCATTTGCCACTGATTTTTTTATTCCTTCCTAGTATGTTATTTCAGTTTTTTCCAAGGACTACAGTATACAGACATATATTGGATAAGTTACCTTTGAAGACAGTGTAGTTAGATTTCACCTAATCACAGAGTCTGGTGGTGCATTTCAATTATTTCTTACTCTACATCAGGTAGGGTTGTTCATATTTCCTATATTCTGATTCCTCATTAAGTTTTTTATATGGATTCAGCTAATCCCTATATCTCTCTCCCTCCCCATTTACATTTTCAGCGACATGAATTGTTATTTTGAACAAGTAACCTCAGTCAACCCCAGTGACTCTTAGAATAGACATCCATGTTTGTATACAAAGGCATCAAGAGTTATAAGCATTTTTTGTTTTTTACTGGAAAATGGCTCATTAATCTATAACTACCCACATCCACATTTCCAAACCTCTATGGAAAATGTCATTCTGAATACCTACAAACTGCAGGGAGGGGAACAAAGCAATGGAACAGGTATTTACTGAAATAAGTGGGAATGCACAGAGGTGGCTGCTGACTATTCTGTGGGCATTTGATTCTGACTAATTTCCCCACTGTTCTAAGACCTTACTTAAAAATAAGAACTGAGACAAAACTTACTACTACGATAAGAGTATCCATTCATAAATGTAAACAGGATGGGTATGCCACAAGAGAAGTTAAAAAATAGCCAAGGAGTTAGACCAAACAGATAGACGGAAGGAGTTAGACCAAGTAAAGTTATCAAGTACTTATCCTTTGATGTGGTGACCAATCCACCTGCTGTTAGTGAGGCACAGTGCCAAACACTAGAGCAAAATAAAGGAATTAATTATTGTTTTACAGTGGCTACCAGTGCCAACAAATAGCAAAAGCTAGTTGCATTTCTTGTAAGTAATAAAATTTACTGGGACAGTGATCTTGTTAGATTTAATTGCTCTAATAGATGTTGCTTCAGGAAATCATTTCCTCATAATTAAGAAATACACAGATTTTTTTTTCCATTTGAAAGAAGTTCAGAGCATCAGTATTCTGGTTTCTCTCATGAAATGTAGCACTCCAGCAAAAACTGAAGCATTGTAAGTCGAAAGTTTCTGCAATTTCTCTTAGCAACTTCTTCTCCAGAAAATTTATTAGAATAATTAGGCCACAACTATTCTCTTTGAACATGCACACAGATCTACACAATGAAACCCAAAGTAAGCTTTTAAATCCATGGCATTTGTTTGATGACTAGCATTGTAATACTTTTAGAGCAGAAGTAAGACTTCGGCATGTAAGACCAGACTTCATTACAATGGTAATAGATAGGTGGATGACAACTCCTTTGAGCATTATATTCCAAATTTCTAATTGCATTTTTTAAATTTCTAATTGCTATTTTTTTTAATTCTTGTTATTCTTTACTGTTCCCTCTGGTTTATTTACTTCTTCAAAATTTTCTCACTCCTTTTCTTTCATTTTCAGTTGTTTTTTCTTGCTCTACAGACCACACCTAGTGATAAATTGTGCTCTCACATCTCATTTAATCAGTTTGAGAAGACATGTAAGCACAGGTTCAGTGAGCTGCTTCCTTAACCATCACCACTTCACTTGCTCTATTGTTATAGGCCAAAGCTATTGGAGAATTAGCAAGGAAAACTGCACCCTGCCCAGAAGAGCATCTTTGCAATGCAGAATGAAAAGACTGAGTCCTGAGGGCACTCACAACATCAAACTCACTCAGTTTATCTGGCACCTCCAAAGTTGGAGGCAACTCACTCATGAGAAATTACAGAGCAAAAACAATTTTAAAAAACCTTTTGGAAAATTGCCACATTTAATTATTGCCCACAGCAGCATTAATTTATAGTTCTAAATGAATAAACAGCTATTTTCTGTGACTTCTAGATGAAACACAATACCAAGACAGTCTGAAGATCTAATTTTTAAAATATGGCATGCATCTCAATAAATATAGAAAATAGAAAAAATGGACAAGGTCACCATAGCAATGCCAGCCTGGTATGGATGTGTACATGCATTCCTTAGCAAATCTTGACTTGTCTGCAATTGCCACCTAGTGGCCTGTGCAAAATAAAGGACATATATTTTCCTTGTCAAAAACCACAGAATCATACAGACTTCTATAGAAGGATTTCTTCATTTTTGCTACTAGTTTCCAATTTTCAGCAGAGAACAACCAATCAAAGGTAAGGCACTCCCCTCTTGTCTTACCCAGAAGCAAAGAATTATCAAGGTTTTTAGACATCAGACAAGTAGGAAACTTAGAAACTATTCATCCCATTCCCACAAGCTTAATTAGCTTGGAAAGATGTGAATACAAGGAAGGAAAAGAAGGCAACCAAAATTCGTGACTTACTTCAGAGAATAGGCTCTAAGAATAGTGTGATTTCCTACAACTAATTCTTTCTGTCATATTCCCTGAAATTTAGACCTGGCAGTGATCTCAGGTAAGAAAGATTTAGCAGCACATGAAAAAGGTCTTGATGAGTGATTTTTAAAATGGAAAAAAAAATTACTCACTGATTTGATTAAAATCTGTGTTCTGTGACAAATTATTTTGTCAAATCATGGGTTCAGCCCAGATTCTTGGCTTTATACTGACAGATTACTCACCTTCGCACAGCAAGAAGTTTGGATAGACACAGCTCTTTGCATCTTTTCAAGAGAAAAAGACTGCTTTTGTTTCCCACATATAAACTGACTACATTTTATTACTTATTTAATTTCATTTTCCTAAAAGAAAATTATACATAGAATACTAGCTCTGTTACACTGGGAAGTTCACACTCTGGGATGAACTCCAGGGAGATACAACTTCGTTTCAGTGAAAAAAAAGCCAATGTTAAGGCATAGAGAAAACAACCCTTTGAGTGGCAGCTGGAGATAGTAAATATTGTATAGTTGTAGACTAGCTGCATATTATAGCTTTAAAGTAAACAGTGTCAAGGGAATATTGTCCAAAGATACAAATACCAGACCTCTAACCACACAAAAATTTAAAAGCCTTCCAGGCTGGAGGCATTTACTTTTAAAAGAAAAGATGTAACGGTTGTTTTATGAAAAGGGTAAAATTTAGCATCTCAAACAAAATTGCTCCACATACTGTGGAATTTACTGAGCATATGTTAGCAGGGAATTCCTCTTAAAAGGCTTTGAACAGGAGGCTGGTTGAAGGAGTTAAAGGAAACCTAAGTAAGCAATGTCCCTTTGCTCCCATTGAGGAAAGGACAGTTCTGGACTTTACAGAAGTGGTCCTTAACTCTAAGTTCCCAAGAGTCAGAGCCAGTGGATGATCATGCTGGGAGAGAACTATGGACAACAGGGCCACATGGGTGTCAGCAAGATGACTTGTGTCCTATTCTCCCACCTTGAGCAACACTTACACAAACGACTATTTTTTTTCCAGTGTTGTTCCCAATCTGAGAGAGCACATCCATCTCTAAAACCCCGCACAAAGTTTCCTAAGGCTTTATGAAACGTTGCTGAAGGAAATGAAGGATGAACTGAAGAATTGCCAAATTTTTCATTTATTGACACAGAAATAAAAATATTTGTCAGCAGAGAAAGATGAATATAATTGGAATGTAGAGCTACTGAGATTTTCCTGAATTTCTTTGGAATGCCAATGACAAAGTTTTGGAAGATCATTACTGTGTGAAAACTGGTCCATCCAAGACAAGAAGTCTCTTTCAATCTATTTAACTTTTGATCGTCCCCTATAAACCGTTTTCTAAATCATTCTTCATTTCTGGTCTTCTCAGACCTCTCAGATCTTTTAATTTTTTCTTAGATACAAACTGGAAGAAGGTTGTACAGTAGAACACTACATAGCAAAATAAACTATTTAAATACTTTTGCAATGTTAAAACATAATGAAATCTATGCTGAGATTGAGTTGACTATTTTGTCCTTGCAAACAGGAATTCAGCCATAAGAGAACTATAGTTACACTTTCCTCTTTTGAGATCTTGTAAGACAAGACATAATTTGTGTGTCTGAGACTTTCATTTTAAATGTCCAGTCAGAACACAAGTCTCCAAGCTCTGAGTAGTTCCTAAAGTGTACATCTAAAACTCCCTCTAATGAAGTGCTTCAAATGAAAAAATAATAAAAAAAAATAATAATCAGGCAGAATTTCTAAAATCTTAATCAATTCACAACAGGTTCCAACAGAAAATAACAAATAGACACAGAGATATTTAATATAAGGATCATATATGTATTTGTGCACATTCTGAAGATTCAGTCTGAGCAACTGTCTTATGGATGAAGACAGTAAAAATTACCTCAGCAGGACATGGGCTCCTCATGAAACTCCTCAGAGCTTACAGAGGTACAGTGACTGTGACCAGTGGAGACATCAGGGGATGCTGCATATGCCAACCTCATGCATAAGAAAAGTTTTACTATAATTACTTCACTTTCAAACACCTTTGAATTTGTAAGGTAGTGAAAGCTACATTAATCAAAACAAGTTTTTTTAGCAAGGTTGATTCTAATTTTGATTCTTCTTAGCTCTGTGCTCCAATCACATTCATATTATAGAGAAAAATAACCTGACAGTATCAGTAGTCATATTCCAAGATGAATTTCTAAAACACCATCATAGCTCTGACTTTTACCAGGAGCATTCCCAAAAGATTGCTGGCAAAGGCCATTTAAAGGATAAAATGAATCAGCATATAATTAACAACCTTAACAATGCCCACTCAATAGCAGTAAATGCTCAAGTGCTGACAATTTAATTTATACATACTGGATTGAAATACGTTATCTTATATATTTTAAAGAAACAAGTGGAAGTATGCAGTGCTGTCATCTCTCTAGCATGGGAAGATTTTAGAGGAACTTTCCCCCCCCCCCCATTTCTATAAATCTAAGCTTCTCTGAGAATTTCTTTTTCCAGAAACTAAGGAACAGCAAAGGAGGATTTCAGCCTCCATAGTCAATATTTCATAATGTACTCTGGCTAATATTTTTCCAAGTTGTATAGAATCTTTCATTTTTGAGCTGTCAATTTTAATTGCTCTGCTTATCTCCGTGCTTATGTTTAGCTTGTAGAAGAAATAATGACAGACCACCTTATCCTGCATAAATAAAATGCAAGTATCTTTTACGCTACTACTGCAAGAAAGCAGATTTATACCAGTTGCACATTACCTTCCTTTAAATAACACACAGAACAACTATACAGATAATCCCAAACAGAAGAGAGGAGGACAGGATTGAACTGCTTGTTTTACAGAATTACATCCCAGATGATGCTTTCATATGACAAGTTTTACTAAGCCAAATTATGCTATAAAGCGTCCATGTATTGGATACACCCACTCATCATGAGATAAATCAATTTATACAAATCAGAAGCATTACAACAGAGAATGTCAGAGATGTGCATATATCATAGAAAAGGACATTGTAGTCCAGATGCTGAGAGAACAAAGGTCTATAATGAAGAAATCTTGTTTCTGCATTTGGGTAATAAATCAACACATGATGTTCTGAAGCATCAGATATGAGTGTTATGATATGAACAACAGTGACTTTCCACACTACAGTTGTCACAGTATCACCTAAGAACTTTCTATTGCAATGTTAAGGTAGTGTAAAATTTCATTCTGAAAATGTAATGGGACCAAAGTCTTGTCAACATGCCCATTCACTCACTTTTAAGTACAATTTTCCTGTCATAAAACTTCAACTGTGATAAGTGAGGAAGAGGAAATAGAGAACTTCTGTCTCCAACATTGTAAATATAGTTTCCTAAAGCCTTCATTAAGATTGCTTTTTAAAAAAACTAAGCAACAAAAGAGACTATAAAAACATCATAACTCTACTCATAAAATGAGATACTATTTTAGCGCTATTAGTGCAGTCATAATCACCGAATGACTCAAGAGTATTGGAATAAACATGCTGAAAAGAAATATGGCCTGACAATATGTTGTGAATGCAAAAGATGCTCAGAGAACACCAATCAACCACAACAATCAGCAAGCACACTCTGGCTTTTTCTAACAGCACATCAGCTCATCTGAGTGATGACGTTTTGTACTGACAAGAAAATACAACATTAAATTGCTTTAATTCAAAGGCCCAAGAAAGCATAGACATATTCTCATATCCATTAAGACAACCACCATTGTTATAAGCAAAGCCCACATTAGGGAATACTTACCTAAAAATTATTTTGTTACCCTAGATGATATTTTAGAAGACTTCAGACAAGATGTTTTATATGAACCTGTAATGTGTCTGACATGTCTCTATCCCCAGTGCTTACCAATAAAGATACTTTAAAAAAAAAAAACAAAACAGAAAACACACTCCAAGATCAATGAAAATGTAAGGCCCATACCATTTGTCCATTTTATGTAAATAATCTCAGCTGGATAGTGTATGAAAACAAGTTTACAAAAATCTTATTCCTATCAGTGCAGTTTCAAAAGCAGCTAAGGCTTTGGCTCATTTCTGGGAGAGGGTTAAAAAAAAGCAAAATGTAAACATATCCCTGCTCCCAGACTTGGTGTCTGACTCCTCACATTGCATCAGCCTTTGCCAAACCTTCTAAAAGCTGTGAAAGAAATCAGCAGGGATAAAACAAGACAGTGCAGAATCTCATCACTATTGGAACACCTTGCAGAACATCCTGTTTCTGCTGGAATCCAATTGTGACCACAGACTTCAAACTTTCAGAAAGAATATTCATAGTATCACAAATCAGCCTGCAGCCTTAATGAGACCTTGGACAAAATGCCTGAAATTTGGAGCTGTCACAACAACTTTGGTAGCACAGTTCTGTCAGACCACTCTGCTAGGAGTACACATGTGGGACACCAAGATGTAAAACCTACTGGGAGACAAACAAGCAGCATTCCATCCACACTGTCCAGAAACAATCCCAAAACTATGCCAAAATCACATTTCCAATTTATCTCAGAGAAAAGTAGAAATTTTTTCACTCCAAAAAAACAGCCCAGAGGGGAAATAACACGGATACAGTATGGATAATCAGAAATACTGGTTTGCTAAGTTAATTGAAAGAATAGACTCATTTTGGATGGCAATTGCTCAGAGGGGCCTCTACTTCAAGAGGTTGTCTCTCCCCTTAGAATGAAAACCAGATGGGTAAATTCATTATTCATATTCCAAACACTAATTGCAACACTCATTTTCTAATAAACTAGCATGGAATTCTCCATTGTGCATTTGCCACCAGAAAATCTTGTATCTGTTGAAGAGATTGAGATATATGCAATATTTCAGGCTCTTTATGATCCTTCCTTAAGCATGTTAACATTCAATACGCCCTAATTAGTCTCCTTTCAAATTACATTCCTGATTTCCAAATTATAGGCTAACATGTTTCTTTGACTGAGAGATTAAATTATTTCTTTGCCTTTTTGGACAAGCTGTAAAAGCATTTTTCCTGAAGACACCAAGGAGTGCTTTTTTATTTTTTTCCACTTGCTCCAAGAAGGTGAAAATTTTTTATTTATCTTCAGCATAACTTCTTGTTACTAAAAGCAAAGAAATGCTCCCTGAAACCCACCACTTTATGCTTTTCAGTTTAATGATGCAAACATCTTCTGAAGTAGAGAAGCATAAACTCATTAGCAGCATTTCAGTTCTCTCTGCTGCAGAAGCCTGGAGGAAAGAAACCTTAATACAGAATATCTGATTCTACCACTGAAATTTACATCTTAAACTAAATTATAACATCTAATTTTATGCAATCTTTATATCTCAAGTAAGGATTTCTCTCTTTTCATTCTGTAAGGGGCTTGATCTTAATTTGGTTTAAGCTTTTCCACTTGTGTCTTGACTTATTCCTGCTTTAAAACATGAGAGGTTGAAAAGAGATATTTTGAGGTGGGTCTGGAGAATATAAACAAGCTTTTACAAATGTCATAAATATATCTAATAGAAAAGTTATCTATGAGCAATATAATCAAAGAGCATCCTAATGTAGACAAAACTAATACATTTATACAAAAACTATTTGAAAATAACACATTCAAATAATAAACCTAATTAAATTCCCCAAGAGTCATAAGCAATCCATCACAGAGGGGAAAAAAACAACTAGCATATGGAAACATTATAAAATAATTTTCAGGGTTTATATTTACTTTTAGGTTTCATGTACTCAGGTTCTCCAAAAGTAGCAAATAGACATCTACAATGCAATAACAGGAGGCTGCAAGATCAAATGTGTCCCTGTTCAGCAATAATACATTAACAGTTACTTGTGAAAAACACATGATTTATACAGCACACTTATTGTAGAGGAAGAAACCAAATGAAAAGAAAGAAAGTGCACAGTTAAACTAAAATGGAGAGACACTAAAGTGCGGCTAAGAAACTCCCTCCAAGTTGCTACAACACTAAAGTTATAAAAATTCATGTGAATAAACTCATCTATTGAGAAAAACCCACATAAAGCCAAAAATATACATCATCCATATACCAAATTTGGAACTGTCTGAAAGAAGATGACAGAGTTTATCTGAAAAAGAAATGTTGCTCTATATCCAATGCCTAGTCATTTCCCCTCAAACCTATAAGCAAATCCCTTCTGTACTCCATTAAGTGCCTTGAAGGACAGAGGACAGAGAGATCCATTACCTTGACAAAACAAAAGAAAGATAAAGAAACCTTTGTTTGGAATCCCATCTCTCAGAAGCACTGCAGAATATAGGATGCTTTTCCATTTGAATTCTCACAGTATCTGATTCACACTTATCTTTTGCTTCCATAACTTGTTAAAGCATTTTAAAACAGTTAAAAATAAACTACCTCAGCAAAAATTCAGCTAAAATTTGACATAATATCATAGTAACCACAAAAATATCTCCAATATTTATGACTTCTGGCAAGAATCTTCCCAATCCTTTAACACTTAGCAAAGTGACTGCAGTATATCTTCTATATCAATAAATGATTCAGAAACAGATGGTATAAGTTCCATAAACATTTCAAACAAAAAAAGCCATGCCAATGTTTTTCCTTAGAAGGAAAAGTCAGCCTTAGGCAACCCTGGATGCTAACTCTGGTAGCATTATTTTGAAGAAAAACAACTTTTAAGAAAAATAGATTTCATGTCCTTTTTACTGTGATGGGCCAAAGGTCACTTTATGCTGTATGTGGTTTCTCAAGACAGCTGTATATGCAGCTCTGACTTGGAAATGCCTGTGCATCACATCAGAGAATTCAGCAAACTGTGACCTTCATGATCATCTTTTCCTCTCACTTTCTCCCATCTAGGTGCATGAGAAACAAGAGTGGCAGCAACACTTCCCCATTCTGTTGTTAATTCAGAATCCTAAACATTGATTTTCACTCCGCAAAAAGCATAAGCACTGCCTATAAATTGTTTGATGACAAATTGTATGGAAATATGTACCATGAGGGTGGGAAGATGCAAATGAAACATGAACTGTGAAGACAGGTGAAAGAAGAGCTACAGAAGTCACCAGTATAGTGAGGGTGAGAACCCCCTAGGATAGCTTTCTGTCAGAACTCCAAAGTCAACATTGCAGGCAGGACCTGCCAGGAAGCACACAAGCCCATTCATACAAAGTGGACACAACTGCTAAGGTTTACATCTCTGTTCCCACACAGAGCTGTGGAAGACCATGGCCTTTCTCCCAGACTCCTAAATGCCATTTTTACCCATGACACTTAAGGTTGGGTCCTGCCAGAGATAAGCAGTACCCAAAGCTGTGTGGATAGGAACTGACAACACTTTGGGGCACAAGTTAAAAGGACAACAGCCTCACAGACTCCCTCTAGCCTTTATGAGACAAGTCCCATCTCTGCATCTGTTCCCAGTCATCCACAGGGCTAGAGGCCAGGTCTTTGCTACAAAAGGCCATGGTTAAACCAAACAGAAACTTTCCCCAGATAGAGAGTCACTACTTTTCTCCTGCTGTTCTCTCACCTATGCCTTGAGCCCCTGGAGCTCTGCAGCCCCATCTCATCCCACATCAGGTGCTGCACTCTCATCTATACAGCCATGGGCTGTGACAGAGAAGAACAAAAAGGCCTCACCAGCCTATACAGCCAAAGTTCCGTGGGCATCAGAAACACCAAGAGAAATGGGATCATAGAACACATTCAAGTAAGCCTTTGAAAGGCTACTTTGTGGAAAAAAAATAAAATAAAAAAAAATATATATATAAAAGAGATAACCCAAGCCTGTAGCAGTCCAGAAAGTCAAACAAAACACATTTCAGGCACAACCTAGTATATGGACATCATTATAGACAAGAAAGACAACACAAAGAGCCCAAGTGTCACAGCCATATAACCAAGACTTGCAGAGCACCAGCACTGCCAGCTGAGCCCTTTACTGCTATGAGGCCTGAAGCCAAATTCCAGAAGAAGAGAGCTTCCTTTTCTGTAATACCCACTTTCCAGGGCTCATTGATCCTTTACAAGGAGTGCTTCATGAACACCAGGAATTCATGACAAGGAAGTATTCAAGGTACATGCATGGCTCACAATTGTACTCCTCTACTTCAGGTAACAATGTTAATTCTGAACACAAAATATGCCTAAGAACAGATACCCTACATTAAAATACCCAATTAATAAGCTTTTTCTGTCTACCATTTAGATACAATACAGCAACTGCTAGATTTGCATGAAAACAACATTTCTTGTGTTAAAAATATTACATATTTTATACAAGTAATATTAATTTTCCATTTCAATTAAAATGCAAATCTTCCAATATGCTCACTTACAGGATGTTTGGCTGAAAGTCTGCCAGTCACAGTTCCTGTTTGATTCCAAGTAGAGGAAATAAATCCCTGTAATCAAGTAAAGTAAAAAACAAAAAAGAAAAAAAGAATGAAGATACACAGCTATATTTTATTTAAATATCAGTAATAAAATTTCTCTGCAATCAAAACAAGAAAACATAAAATAAATACTAAGTTTTCCATGTATAAAAGTTCTTAAACTATAAACACTGCAATAATTTCGCATCTTTTTAGGATTTTACAAGCCACTTTATATATTTCTACCTTTTTCATGCACGCTCGTAGTCCATCCACATAAGTTGATTTCATCTTATGAACCTAAAATACATAAAATTTAAGATAAATGTTTACTTATAAGTAAGTAAGTTTACTTATAAATAAATAAGTATTTTGCAAATTAAAGATCCTAATTTCCAAATGCATCCTGTTTGTAGACTTTTCTTTTGTAAAGACAGTTTTAGCTAAGTAAATAATGGATATATACTCACTGATAGCCTAACCTACTCGTGTAACTTAGGTAAGTGCTTGGTTCTACCCTAAAGACAGGGCTTTGCAGATACTATTAAATGAACTATTGGAATTTATTATTTTACATCTTAGATCCCCAGGTCAGTGAATTACATGAAAACCACACACAACAAAAAACCCACAAACAAATTAAAAAAAAAATCAAAACTGAACACAAATCCACACTTTTAAACTTTTTATTTTTTTTTTTAATTCTGGGAAGCTCATTCA
The DNA here is from genome assembly GCA_013397375.1 of Toxostoma redivivum. Lineage (NCBI taxonomy): Eukaryota > Metazoa > Chordata > Aves > Passeriformes > Mimidae > Toxostoma > Toxostoma redivivum. Next base: position 1,230,267 of record VXBI01012068.1, read on the forward strand.
CTGAAGACCTAATTATTATGTGTGGGAGCAGACTAACTAGATAGTTTTGGATTTTCAGGAGGCTTGTCACCCCAAAATTCCCCACAAACAGTGATCTCCTTCAGTTTATGCAAAGCATTTCTTCAGAACTCAAAAAATAGATGTTTTGCCCTAAGTATGCCTTATAGCACTACACAAATTTAACAGTGAACTTTCCCAATTGTCTTTGCACCGTTGTACAAATTGTTTGCTAGCTATAACCTAAAACAGAATAAAACAATTATAAGCATTAAAATTTAAAAAGTCTTAAGAATACTGACTTCAAATTAGTATTTGAATGAACTTTCACTAGAGCCAACTTATTTATTTATTTAACTATAAGAATATGTTATCTATCTTGCTAAATTTTGCTTCTACATTCTGTGAAAAAATATCAGCTCACCTGGCGGTATTCTAAAATTATCTTAGGCAAAGGATGAAGATCTTGCAATTTATTTAGCTGCAAAAATCAAGAATGTGAATTACTGAAATACTTTTCTTGAAGTTATATTATTAAACTAACCTTAACACATTTTGGAGGAAGAAATTTTCTTGACAAGCCGAATGAACAAAATAATGGCTGAAGGATGATGTCCTTCAAGCAATCCCACCCCAGCCCCCAGGAAGCTGGAGATTACTCCTTCCCATTCCATTTTCATTCTGTCCCAGACAGGGACAAAAAGACACATAGACATAAAAACTTTTCCACAGCAACTTTGAAAACATCAGGGTGTGGTGTGTGTGTGTGTGTCATTTATGGCCCTTTGTTTTCTGTGCTATACAGCATCGCTGTAAGAGAAAACACAATAGAAGTAGACAAAATAATACATATATACCCACATACATATTTATACACACACAATCCAAGAAGAGAATTTCTCCTGTTCATGCCTCAATACATGTTTCAGGAAAACCTGAAGACAAATTCAAACTGTCAAATTAAAAAACAATAAAATAAAGCATATTTCTGATTATTGCCAAAAAATCTGTTGAGAAAAAGAATTACTAAAATAGAGATTGGATATTTATAAGTACAACAAAAAATACTTGGAACTACAATATTCCAAGATGAAAAACAGATGCAACTGTAATAGAATGTATCTTTAAACTCATAAGTTTTTGTTTTGTTTTTTTTTTTTTGCTACCAGGGAGAAACAACATCTTAAGACTAATTGTCTACTATTTATCACCTGAAAGGTTTCATCCTACCTTTCTCTAAATAACCAAGTCTCAGCAGTTGTTGGAAAGAAAATACTGGACTACATAAAAGTATTGCTTTGATTATAGCAACAAAACTTACGTTCCCACAAAAAGGTGACATGAATTCTATTTCACCGATCCCTCCCATTTCCCAAGGCTCTCTGTCACTCTCCAAGATTACATATGTTCTATGAAATCTCCTTCTGCTTGAGTAGTGTGTGGGTTTTATGGTTATAATGTTGAGTTTACTGGAGATCATAGCTGGTACTTCAGACACTGGATAAAAAGTGGAATTTCCTCCTTAAATGTTTCCTTTTTACCTTCCCCAAAGATGTTCATGTTCAGCAATGAGTTGTGCACTTTAACTCCTAAGAACACTAGAGCAATTCAATTGTGGCACCAAATCAGAAACAGGGGCAGCTGCACAGAGGCTCTTTCTTTTCTAAAAAGAATCTCCATTGCTATTATTATCTTCACAAAATGATTTTTTAATGATCTGGCAAGGGGATCAAGAGCACCCTCAGTTTGCAGATGACACCAAGTTGGATGGAAGAGTTGGTCTGCTGGAGAGCAGGAAGGCTCCACAGAGGCATCTGGACAGGCTGGATCAAGGGGCCAAGGTCAGTGATCTGAGGTTCAACAAGGCCAAGTGCTGGGTCCTGCCCCTGGGTCACAACAACCCCTGCAGTGCTACAGGCTGGGGCAGAGGGGCTGGAATGGGCCCACTGGAAAAGGACCTGGGGGTGCTGATTGAGAGTGGCTGAACATGAGCCAGGTGTGCCCAGGTGGCCAAGAAGGCCCATGGCACCTGGCCTGGATCAGCAGTAGTGTGGCCAGCAGGACCAGGGCAGTGACTGTCACCCTGTACTCAGCAGTGAGTATTGTGTTCTGATTTGGATCCTTCGTTTCAAAAAGGACATTGAGGTGCTGGAGCAAGTCCAGAGAAGGACAACAGTGCTGGAAAAGGATCTGGAGCACAAGTCTGATGAGTAACAACTGAAGGAGCTGGGGATGTTTAGCCTGGAGAAAAGGAGGATCAGGGGAAACCTTCAGTAGCTGGTTTGTTTTTCCTTACCATGGAGTGCAACTTTCTTTTCTGGCACAAGTAGTACAATACAAAAATAAACCAAGATCATTAGAAAACATTAGACAAATCGCAGTTTCACTGGAATATAACTTAGAAGTTTTGCTAAATCATGCAGCTGGTTTTAAACCCTTCCCTGTCTCACCACAACTTCTGAGGTGGATACGAGCTGTTGTATTTCAGTTCTGTGAAGTTTCTCACACAACGTATGCAGCTTTAACTTATCAAATAGGACCTAAAATAAGACAGTAAGTCTTTCAGTGTTTCAAGTGTTAAAATAGAAAGGAAAATTATTGGTGCTCAGACTTAAACAGAAAACAGGTTACAAGGTAAATAGAGAATATTGTAGCACAGAGAACTAACACAGATCTGAAAATCTTTATTTCTGAGCTATTGAAGCAGTGACATATTTACTTAAAAAATGCATAACTTATGTACATACATTAAAATACGGATTATTCAACATTGTCATATTTATGAAAAAACTGATATTTCCTTCATTAATATCAGAAAATAAATTAATATAGAAGAAAAATAAATCAGAAGTGGTAAGGATGTATACGCTTTACAGTTCTTCTGCATCAATAAACCTATAGAATGTACACCTTAACTAGAAATAGTAGTACAAATAATACCTCTCGGAGTTGACAACTGCTGGTCAAAAGGAATTGTTCTCCAGCAACCTCATGAGCCTCCTTCTCAAGCTCTTTGAGCCGCAACTATAAATCAGGACATTAAAATTATTCTGTTCACATTATTATTTTCTTCAATATCTGCTACATCCAAGGTTAATGATAATATTGGACCTTTATTTATAAATGGAGTACTTGATATTGTGTAATCATTGCTGTCTATCAACATTTGATTGAGTAGATTGCTTATATACTCATTAATTTATATTGCTTCATGATCTGGGAAGGGGATTTACTGTAGTAAGAAATAGCAACATTTGTTGTTAAAGAATTTAGGTTACTGAAGCCTGCAGAGATCTGTGAGAAACACAGCTATACAAACTGTTCTGATAAATTAGTAATCTGTCAGACCAGTATGATTATCTAGTCAAGTTTTATGTTACAAAATGGGATTCTCTTGTAGCTATTTTTATCAAAGAACACTCATTTAAAGAGTGTATTGTTCGCAAAAAGAGGGAGAGAAGTCTACCACTTCTCAGGAAGATAGTTACTGAAAACTGGAATTTTCATAAAAGAGTCGTTACCATTTTTACTCTACAACACATAATCCCAAAGGACCCGCGCATTTTGCAATGCAATTTCAGTTGTGGGGCAAGGCTGATGAAGAAGATATCTTTTTTACTTGTGTAAATATGTAGGGAAGTATTCTAAAATGGAAATATAATTAGTTATATTTATAACAATATACTAAAACCACCACACTATTACATAAAATGTGACAAAAGTTTCTTCTCTTTTTAATCCATTATCCCCAGTAAAAATGATCCCCATGATCATCATGATCATCAAAAGATGATGCTATACAATTTTCAAGGAAAAAAAATTAATACAAAATTTACCCCTAGAATCTCTGATGTTTTTTTCAGTTCTTGTTTGTTCACATATATTTTGTGTGTTTCCATCACTGTAAATACAATTTTAGGTTAAGAACATTTATAATTAATTATTTCAATCTTACATTCTTCTTAGACTGTAAAATGGAAACTCAAACTCACACAGCTGTTACGAGGCTAAGATAACATTTCATATTCTGAGAAATTACATTCCACTTCAGCATAGTCAGCAGCTGTCTGAAAATAGTGAAGATTCATATTTTGAACTGAACTTTCATACCTGCCAGAATTTTGATAAGTGGAAGCTCTAATGTGCAAAATAAGTTCCACAAACCTTGAGCCTGTAAAGATATAAATCCATTCTTCAGTACCAGCTAACTTTGATCTCAAAACATACAGTAGTGTCATTAGGTGAACGTATTTTCCAGTGAGAAGTATTTCACTTTCTGTATATTCCCTTTTTACATGACAACACTGTTTGTGGCATGAAATACCATTTAGTGTAAATTATAGTATCTAAATGCTGTCACTTCTTGGTGTGGGGAATAGGAATTTTGCAATAGTAACCATTTTGTACAAGAATGCTAATAAATATATATACACCTCTTTTTTTTCTAAACAGTTTATTTTTAAAGCAAGTTTTATTAAAATAGAACACACAGTTATCCCTTTTCCTTTGTTCGTTTGAACAATTAAGCAACCATTCATAATTCATAACTTTATTTTCATTAGGGAGAATTAAGAGTTGAAAGGATCATGTCCCCAAATTACTGACAGAGAACAGAAATTCTGTTTTTTTCTAACCACTGAAGCAATCTGGCTTGTCTAAAAACTCTTGTGGGCTCAATCTCAGTGCTTCTGTGCCTTTAGTATTTCCCTGTTGCCTCCCTTCATGGATTGTTTACCATACTGCTGGGTCACTTGGATATCCATATTAATATGGCTCCATCACCTAATGGTCAAAGCCCTACAACTACTACCAGCAACTTCAAAGACAACCCCTGGGAAACTATGATTCCCCCTTCCACCAGAACCTGGGCATATCCCTAAATTCTGGCACTTTTCCAGGTATGTGATCGTAGGCAGAAAACAAATACACACACCCCAACAGATTTCTTGAGATGCGTTCTGAACTGCAATAAAGGGTAAAATAGAATAAAATACTTCACTTGGAAGGGACCTACAGTGACTATCTAGTCCCACTGCCTGGTCAATTCAGGGCTGACTAAAATTTAAAGTATATGATTAAGGGCACTGTCCAACTGCCTCTTAAACACTGACAAGCCTGGGCCATCAGCCACCTCTCTGGGCAGCCTGTCCCAGCATGTGACCAGTGCCTGGTTAACACAATCTAGAACAAAAGATACGCTGAGAGTTTTCATAAGCAAGGAATACATAGAAAAAAAATCCATACTATGTTCTCTTTTAGCACTTTTTAGACAGTAATATATAGATTTAAAATACTAAAAGAAAAGTCAATATTCTGAACCCTTCCTGTTCTCAGAATCTTCATTTTGTTAAATGTAGCAGAGGAAAAGTTTCTCCTAAAGATTAACCTTGACACCATCTCCTTCTAGAAAAAATAGCAAATTTGATGGGCAATTAATTTAAATGTTGACTGCCAATGTAAACCACTAAGGACTGAAGCATTCTATTATTCTCATTTGAATGAGAAATACATTATTAACTCTCCTTAATTCAATACTTACATAGTTATTCTTGAGCAACTTCTTTTTGTCTTACCTTTAAGCCATGAGCAAGGTCCATCATTACATTATAAAGCTTCTCCAAGTTTACACCTAAGTTTTGATACTGATATAAATAAATAAAAATAAATCAATAACTTTATTACTAACATAAAAATACTTAAGAGTATTATCTTTTTAAAAAGGTATAAATCATAAAAATGTGCTTTTCTCTATACCTTTTGTTAACATTTTAGAAACGTTAGATATCTGTCAAACCCAAATCATCAACACAGCACTAGATTATGAACATTCCAGATTTTGCCTGTTCCTGTATTTACAGAGAAATATAGTATTGATAAACTGCCATTGACACTGAAGTCAGAGTTCCCTTACTACTTGTAAAATGAGGAAAAATTCCTTGCATTCTTTTTTTCATGTAAGTACTGCCACTTCTGTTCATTTTCTTCCCTTCTCTTCCAGATGTGTTCCACACAGCACCAGGTCACCTCCTTCAATTGGCTAAAAAAACATTTTGAAATGTATACAAATACTAAGAATGATTGTTAGCTCCAAGAACATGACCATTAAAAATAAACTTAATAAAAGACTGAGAAATAGCAGGCCCCAGAAGGTAGGATGCAGAGGGCTCTCTTCAAATCTGAAATAGCAGATCCACTGGTGATGATCCTTGCTCTAAAACAGCCTAGTCCATACTGCAGTGAAAAGTCACCAACCTGTCTCCCAGAAACTTTGTCCACACCAACTTGTTCTGGAACAAACGAGCTGCCTGTGAAATACAGACAGTTTGCTTGATCCCTTTCTGGAGGTGGAAGAGAGCCCAGTGACAGGCTTCAACTGACACCAAAATTCCTCATCAGTAAATGCAGCAATGACATGACCAGCATAATGTTTAGCACCTGTTCCAGCAAATGTTTCAGGGAATATGGACCATGACCACTTTGGCACAGCACCAAATATACAGACAAGCAGCACATCTTCGTGCTAGAGGTGTGTGGGTGAGTTGTGGGCTACAGAATAAACCAGCAGTCATTCCAAGTACTGTGGTGGGTGGACAAGACTAGCACAAGACAGGAAACTTCACTGAAGTAGTGAGGCACAAGATGATTTATCACTTACCCACAGATCTCTCTGGCAGTATAGACAACTGTTAGTAATCCACCAGTAAAAACAGAGCAAGAAGATTGAAGAGATAAACCTGGCAAAGAGCCAGGAGACACAGGAAGAACTGAGGCTCACTGAGCATAGAGAAGAGCCAAAAAGGAAGTGCGAGAGTGCAGGTGACAATTTAAGGAATAAGGAATAATCACAGGATGCTACAAGGAGGCATTAACTGGGAATTGAGTGAACAAGTCAGCATAAAGACACTGGAGATAGCTGGGGCAAGGAAACAAGCTAGACCTGGAGTAGGACAGGAAGGAAATAAAATTTCAATATTTAACTCAGAGCTGGGAATCAGAATGACAAAGTTGAAGAATAACTAAGAACAGATGTGATATCTGAAGAACAAAGACTGAGTCAAGCTAAGGGAAGAGACAAGATTAAGAATGCTGACTCACAGCAAGGCCATCACATACAGAAATAACCACAGGTAACTGCTGTCTGTTTGTTTGTCTATTCCCAAAACTAATAACTTAATTCATGAAGTAGCTTCTGAACAACTGCAGCTTACAGCCAATGCCTTCAAGTAAACTGCATCTGGTTTTCTCAGAAATGTCTACACTGATGGGTAGGTGCCAATACAACCAACCCCACTTGACATCTGTGGATTTGTATCCTACATCATGGTGCAATATTTGCTCTGAATGAGCAAGGCCTCTGAAAAGTGAATGGCATAAAAAAAAAAACATTATTTAGGTTGCTCTACATCATCTTATCCTTCACACAACTTCTGAAAGTTAATGTGTCCACAGTAGATCACCATGGCCCAAAACAGATAAGTATTTCATAACATTCAGGAAATACATTTCAATAAAAATACAGAAGACATTTGATATGATACAGGAAGAACTTTCCATAGTGCAGGGGATAACTCAAGAAGTTTATAATGCATTCTCTCACACTGAGAATTAAAATTCACAGATTTTTTTCATACATATGCTGGAAGGTTCACATTTAGCTCCCTGCTGTTTCTCAGCCTATGATGTGGTGTCTTTACCAGCTGTGAAATTTAGCAGAATTGTTAATAACAATCAACTAAATACAAGCTACAGTGCACAGGATCTGGAGAACACAGCATTAGACATTTTGGCAAGGAGAGCTGGAAACCATTTTGCAGGAAGGTGAAGAGAAAAAAATATAAAATTGTATATTAATTAATGTTGTTATTGAACTTCACAGTTTTAAAGGAAAATTTTACAGCTGTTCCTGGAGAAGGATCTCCCATCTTGGTAGATGCAGTAAAACATCTTCTTGCCTTTCTTTAGATTTCCAACATGTAGCATTAACATAATAATTTTCTTCTATTATAAAACTATTATCTATCTTCTTTTGCAGTATTTTCTAAGCAATAGCAATTCTGTTATCATTTCTTTCCCTTTTTAACCCAACCACAAACAATTGAAAACAAACTACTTACAGATACATTTCTCAAAGTGCCTGTATCTGTATTTTCTGCTCCCTTTGAAAAAGGCTTTTCAAAATACTTCTGTATTAAACACTCAAAGGAAGGAACTGTGTCACTGGGGTTTATCAGCCACGCTGCAATCCTTGGATCTAACACGACACTACTGGCAACTACAAAAACAAATTATTCAAAATATTTTAATTACCTCCCAAAATGAAAAATAGCTTTAAGGATTTGCCCATCTTTCCTGCATGCACACATTATAAAAGGATAAGAATTTATTCTACAAAAACATTAAGCACTGAATTTGCAGCTGTAACAAATGGGCAGTATCATGAGTACACAAGAGGAAGTTCATTATATTTTGGAAGAGTGCTGTTTTGTGATGTTGGGTGGAATTTTTTGGTTGGTTGATTTTTTTCAAGTTTTCAAATAAAAGTAAACTCTTGGCTCCTTAGATTCATTATAAAAACCCCCCTTTCTTAGAACTGAAAAACTTCAAGCTGAAGTTTTTTTTTTATGAGAGTCTCCCTCTGTTAAAATTTTCTTATTATTGTTGCTAACTTGACTGATATCCACAAAATTGCTATTGGGGATCAGGGAGAGATTTACTTCCTAGCAATCAGACAAGATTGTTAATTCATATATGAATTCACATATGGGTGCACAATGCACTGTTGCCAAAACTCAGAACCTTTTGTCCTTCAGCATCATATGTGCTTACACTGCAGCCTCATGTTCACATAGAGGGACAGGATGGGCCAAGCCCACTGCTGTTTCACTTTCCTTTGAACTACAACCTCAACATGTGTCCTGCAGTTCTACAAAGAACAGGAGAAAGAAGTAACTAGACTGCTTTGTGATGTATTAAAAGATAAACCTAAGTATCCTCTTCAGTAACCCCTAAGTAAGTTCAAACTATGACCTACAGGTACATTTATAGAGAACTCCATGCTACACAACCTTCCAGACTCAGTTACCTGGAAATAAGTTTTAATGTCCATAATGCAAGTTACAGCTACAGGACTACTCTAAAGAGAATTTTAGGGGTTTTGTTTGTTTGTTGGAGCTTTGTTTTTTCATAGTAGAAATAATGTGTGACAAAGCATCCAGTTTCAAAGTTTAAAAGCCTAGAAAAGAATTATTTTGGTTACAAGAAACTTCAGATTCAAATCCCATGCATCAGTTAAAATATAACCTAACAAGTACTTCCTGTGTGTACAAGTTATAAAACTGTCACTATTGCCAGTCCATTACAGCATTTCTTTTCCCACCTTTCCCATTCCCAGTGGTTTTTGTACAGATCTTCACACTAGATTTTAAATCATCATCAGTTTACTGTGATTTACTGAAACTTTTCAGATGCTGAACACAAGCTGATGATTCTCCATAGAGGGAGCCCTTCCTGAAAGGTCATGTGTACTTTCGTAACTCGGTCAGCAGTGATTTGATATATGGAACCAAAAATAAACCAAAAAAACCCAAAACAAAAAAGACATTATGTTTACATCTTATGCCTGTTGTTTGTAGTTGTTTTTAAATCCATAGAAAGAGTCTTGTTTCTGTCAAAAGAACATGGGCCCATTCAAGTGATTTCCTAATTCTGACAACTATGAGCATCTCAGGGATTTATTTTAGCCCTTCCTTTGAGCAGAGGAAGTTTTTTTCTAGAGAATGTGAAGTATTTTGACCTTTTCAGCTACAGTCAGGACTGTGCTGAGAGCTTTTGTTTCCACTGGAAGCTTCCTTAAGTTACTCAATGATTTGATTCCTACTCTGAGAAGAAATACGTTATCTTGACATGCCAAGCCTCTGATCAGCTCCCCCAAGAAGGGTGTTCTTTTTCAGGGTACTAAACTCTTCTTTTCCAATATATAACTTAACCACTAATTTAGTTATTTCTACACTTAGAGATTTTAACAGAAACACCAGTAATGCAGAGATTACAGGACGAGATCACAGATTCAATACTTGCCTTGTTTCCAGCTGATTTCATTACTATAAACTTGAAGTAGAGTCCTCAGGAAATCTTTTGCATTGAAGCAAATTATTGGAACTTTGCACTGTAGCATTTGAAACAACACTTGCCTGCACAGAAGTAGTTCATTAATACACAATATACCACTCCTAGATTTATTCAATCTGTTTACTTTGTTCTTCTAATTAGCACCTAATACTAAACAGTTAACCCCAAGACATTTCCTTATTCCTATAACAATAGAATACTGCATTTGAATATTAAGTTCTCCATTCAGTAATTATCAAAGCTATGTTTTATAAGAACTTAAAAATCCTAGCAGATATGTTTTATCACATATACATAAAGAAAACAAATCCTTGTTTAACTCTTGAAGTAAACCTTAATCCAAAACACCAACTGGCATCCATGTAATGCTTCAATATACCCAAATAAGATTACAGAGGCTAAACAGATGTAGCATTATAAAACACTGATTTAAAAGTTACTAGACAATCTAAATTGCCATAACTACCCTGTGTTAATATGCTGTTGAAATCCAAAATGCTTTATCTTTGTCATGTATTTTTATACCTCTTGAAAATGTCTATAATTACCTCACTCACGGTATTTTAAATAGATATAACCAACTACATATATATTAGTATATAGATTTACCAACTATGTGTGTCTTGTTTTTAATAAGTTGTATTTTGGGCAATATAGAAAACTAATAGTTTTTATAAAGCATTTTTGATGGTATGAGACCACAACTCCAAGGGTTCAAACATATTAGAAATCACACGGTATTGCTGTATGCATTATAGATCCATTCTTAAACAATTGCACTATTCTTACAATAAGTAATTACCCATAGGTTTCACCTAAATGCTAATACTCTTAATCAATTTATCCAATTTTTACTGTTCATATGTTTATGCTTTACTGATATGTTATTCTCAGTTCACAACCTTTATTCAAGCTGACAACATGTTATTAAACTTGTCATGTAACCCCAGTATGACAGTTGGAAAAGCAAAGTCATGTTTCAAGCCATGATTTCAAGCAGTGGAAGAGATGCAACTAAGAACCAAGTTCCACATCTTGAAATTAATGTTTTGCAATTTAATACTGCAAATTCAACAGTTTACAATAAGACAGCTATTACTGAAAGTCATAAAATATTCTGATGGAGTTTTAACATGCTAAAGTATTACATCTAGGAATCAGATTCAGATCATTTCCCCCTTTTTGGGATATGATTTTCAAGCTAATAGGAATAAAAATGGATTTTGGTTATAATAACTGGAAGTTTAAAACATAGTCCAATTTTTATTAAAATTTAATGCAAGTATTAAGCAGATACATGAAGCCTTTACTTCCCAAATTATATCATATTATTACTGAATATTAGTAAAACTTCATTTGGAATGTCAAAAAAAAACTGTGCTAAAAAGATTTGAAGTATTAACAAAGCTCAGAAAGGGTGTTTATCACAATAATGTCCATTAAAAATGTACTAGCTAAGAAATGCAGTTCAGGAAATGGAAGATAAAACACAAGAAAGATAAACCTGAACAAAATATATTCTTTGGTGCTGTCCAGCTTTAACTGCTCTTAAAGGATTTGCAGGTGAATGTAAACAACTCCTACCAGAATCCCAACCTAATTCTGCAAGGGCTGCAGTCAGTGATAGGCTAAGCCCAAAGGAATAGTCTATTCTTACTGGGTTTCTATTAGCCCAGACTTGATAGAGAACTAACACAGCCAAAATGAAATTCAACAATGACATGTAAGGAGATTAGGCCTGTTCTAAGTAACCAACATCATTATTGCTGAAAGCATATGTAAAGCAAAACAGTACTTTTTCCTACATACTCTCACCAAGAAAATTTCCTGTGAGCCTGTTCTTGTTCCCAGAGAGATGACTGTTCAGTTTTTAAATAAATTAATTTATCATTTTCATTAGCAGCATTCCAAGTATTGACAGCTGAAGTGTGACTGGGAGGACAAGGCTGATCAGTCTGATTCTTCAACAGCACAACTACTCCTTTTACTGATGAGGTAGAGGCCTGTTAAGCATAATTACAATAGTGTTTCCTCTGACAGATTTTGTGCAATCCTATAAAGAAAATATTTCCCAAATATTTTACAATATGAAACCTACAGTTGTTGCATACACCATTGACAGAATAGAGGAGCATGCAAGTGTTTCAGCCTTGAAACAAAAATCCTAGTGGTTTCATTTTCTCTACCTTTACTTAGTAATTTAAAATAAAATGTAATCTAACTATACATCTTGGTATGTCATACACAAAAGTGTTGCCAATGAACGTGGCTTTGTCATTATCAGTCACATGCACATTCAAATGGTTCTACAGAACTGATTCTAAACAAAACCCATCCTTCACTAACCTGCTCTGAGTTGAGCTGAGAAGAACCATCTTGAAATATCATAGTAGTTACAAAAGCTGCTGCCTGTTCTATAGTTGCAAGCAGTTCACTTTTTTCTTCACATCCTAAACTGCTGATATCACAAGGATACTTTCCAGAAGACTTTACTTGTCCAGGAGTACAGCTGTATCTTCTTTCATGTGAGAACATGTAGGTATTTACATGCAATCTTCTTGTTTTTTCTGAACAAGATATAGACACATTTTGCTTTCTTTTAAGAGGAATAACTATTTTCTTTTCCCCATCCTTCAGTTTTTTTTCTTCTACTGAAAGACTCTTTTCTCGATATCCCCATTTTTGGAAACCTGAATCCTGGTAACAGCTCAATATTTTAGTATCTTGACAGCCAAGTATTTCATCCATGTGCACTGTCTTGACTATCTGACCAGCAGTTCGTTTTTCAGGGCTGACAGTTGCTTTTAATATGGCAATTCTAGAATCACAATCCACCTGGGAAAATCAGAAATTTTTAGCAAACCAATTTAACTTATTAGGAGAAACTAAAAATTGCACAAAGTTAATTTAGATAAGCTTTCAAAAAAGCAAAATTCTATGAAAAACTGTTGATACTAACAAAACAGAGCCAGTTGAGGGGAACTACATTATTACATAAACCAAAATTCAAGTATGTAGCACTAGAGATTTTGTTGGCATATACTGTTTATATCCACAACTACTTTTTTAAACCTAATATTAGTCCAACACTAAAAATGGCAAATTAACAACTGTAAGATGCATCTAGTCCAGCAGCTTGGCTTCCATAGTGACAAGGTTATTGTTGTCTGAGGCTATTCAGCTTCTGCCACTACCAAAATGAATAGTGGCTGTTCTGAATGAAGACAAATTAATTGGACGTAGCAATGCTAATAAAAAGGCGGGCACTATAGTTATCAGAAGGTGAAAAAAATCATATCACAGAAGGGTCAAATATTTAAGAACCACAGAAAGACAACTAATCCTCTCAAATGTATTCTCCAGTCAAACTGCAAATAGTTTTATCATTTAATACAGCAGAATTTTAATTAGGACACTCTAGTAATTATAGAACCAGGAATAAGCAATTCTCTTTTAAAGATTAAAAAAGTACTAACAGTACTAACAAAGCAATTTAATTATTAAGTCAGAATAATACAGCTGGAACTACAAATAACAGAGAGAAACAGCAGCTTCCATGAAGAACTGATCTTCTATTAGAAATAACGACATGGCTGGAAGTAGAGAAAATTACTCCCAGGATGGAGTTTCATAATTTATGTCAATGTAGGAAGATCTCATTAGATGCAGTGAGTCAAAATTAGAGTGTCATCATTACAAAAAGGGGTTCCACTCCTATCCTTGTGCACCCGCAGCTGCATGAGCACCTGTGAGCTAATGTAATTTGTAGGAAACTATCTCATTCCACACAAGGCATCAGTTTCCTGCATCTTGAGCAGCCTGAAAGGAATTGAAGTGTGCAACATGCACCAGAGTCAGAGTAAGGAAGGCTGTGAAATTTGCAGCTGGGATTAGTTGCAGCATCTGCAACTCATCTATCAACTCGATGGATTTTATAAGCAAAGCCTGAGCTGGGGCTGCCACAGTTACCTGTTCCCACTCATGCACTGGCACATACTCAAACACACATCAAACCAAATTCAGAGAGATTATTAAACCCAAAATTAAGCTTCCTAATACAAAGTAATTTTTCATATGAATCAGCTCATTTTATGATTGTTCAGTGACAGGAATCTGAGAATATTTCTAAACTCTGGTGACTGCCTGAATGTGGCAATCTCATTTCTGATCAATCTGTCATAAAAGACCAACTTCCTGGGAAAAGGGAACAGAAGTTGAGCCCAGACTCTCATAGGTAAATATAGGCCAAGTAGAAAATAAGACAGAGGAAGTTACCTGAACTATGACTGTATAAAATATATCATGATAAAGCTTGTTATAAAAGAACCAGACTATAACTTCAAACCTGCTACAAAAAGACTGCTTTTAGTGGTTATCAATCTTACAAAATTCTTGCCTTTTCATTTCTCAGATGTGCATCCTTATCACCTAGTTTATTTTCCTTTGTCTTCTCTAGACCTTTGAAAAAGAAGAAACAATATACAATACAAATGAATCTGCAAACAGCCCATATAACTTAGGTTTCATACAGGGTTATATTACTGACACTTTTACCAAACCTGAAAGAATTGTAAAATATTTTCCCTCAACAACCACTTATCAAGTTTGTATCAAATTAGTATTCATGTTTAAAAGGGCCTGCAGGTTTCAAAATATGCATATGCAAAAGATTGCTCTGTCATCATTAAGAAAAAATTACTTAAAATTACTACCAAGCAGAAAAACATTTTCCATGGTATTCAGAGGAAGCATTACTATAATTCCCTTATTATTTGAATTTCCCTCTTTAAAGAAAACACAACTTATTTTGGTCATAATAAAGCTGGGGGTATGAGCATGAAGGAAAAAAAAAATCCAAACTCTAGAAACTTTACACAGCTTAACCGTTTTCTTGGAATTCGGCAGCAGTATTCCACAAAGCCTTTGTTCTATAAAGCATTATTTGTATTTGAGTTTAGCATATCATGTTCTAGAAATTGACCATGTTTCACCTGCAGGGGATAATTTTTTCACATTTTTCATCTTGCAACAGAACAGGCATTTTAAGACCAGGTAAGAAAAAGCAAGGAGCATTCAGACCTGACAAACTGACAGGAAGATAAGGAGACAGCAGCCTCACGAGGAGCAGGCAGCCACCAGTGCTGGGTCTGACACAGCGCACAGCATAGCTGGGAGTCTGAACTGCCAAAGACCTTTAGCCCATGGCTCTGAAAGTACAGAGGCTGAAGTTCCAAGAAGTCTTTGCAAATGCACCTCAGACTCACAACCATGGCAACTGAAACCATTAGGACATGTGCTTCTTTTCTGCCTTAACACTGTCCACAAGTCTCAAGAACAGAAGCAAGTGAAGCCTGGAGTGAAGGAGCCAGGGGTAACAGGCTAGCAGTAATTCTCTCAGTGGGTACAGAAAGAGGAAGGGAAAAAGAAAACTCCCCTGAAGTGCAGGTCTCTCCTGAGTTTGCAATTAGTTACGACTCCTGTATGTCTCGATTATCTTATTGCTCAGCCAAAAGACAGTTCACAGGTAAAACAAGTATTTTGTCCCCCCACACTGAAGTACAACACTAAACTGCTGCTGTCAGCTATGAATATGCATTACCAGCAGCAAGATACTTTCTGAAACAACAGAGGTGTTCACCAATGTCAAATAAAGCAAAATGATCAATTTCAATTTACTAGAACTGTTTTTAAAAACTTGTCTGGGCAGATCAAGACCTTTGTCTACAGATGAAAATAAGCTTATTTCTACATGTTGGTTTAAGTGTATAATCAGACATTTAGCTCCAGCTCAAACTTCTAACCTAAGCTGTTAGAACAGCCAATATGGCACAGCTGTGTTTGTAGCCTCAAACATTTTACCTTCGGTTTTCTCGACACTTTCTACAGTGAGATAATAAATTAAGAATGACAGCATCTGAGTTTACATTCAGTGCTTTTGTTTCACAGCTAGATACTTTTCCCTGACAAATCCAACCCCCAGAAAAGACAATGAGGATTACACTTCTCTCCTCTAGCACACAATAATCAGTATGAGAGGTATTAAAGAGATCTGCAACTTCCAGTTTCTGAATTATGACAAAGTATCACCAGATGGCAGCAGAAACCCATTCTTGTCTTCCAGCTCCTCAAGGCTTGATGGAAAGATTAGAGCTCCACTGCCAGGATAACCACAGAATTTCACTAACTAGGTCAACATTGCAGATATTTGCTCTAATTGAGCCCAATATTTTCCTTCTAAAGACAAACATTTTTTTTCCATTAAGTAGAATTAAAAATTTAAAAATCTATCTATAAAATACCGTTCAATGCAGTCTGAAACAGACCAACTAACATCAGAGGTTTGCAGTTGGTTTTGGTTTTTTAAGAGAGGCAAACTTCTTTTATACAGACTCACACTAAAGCTATATATATGTATGTATAGGCAAAGACAAGGTAGCAAGAGAAGTAGAATATCAAACTGAGGCAAAAAAGAGATCAAAGTTTCTTCAAAATCATCTGGGTTTTGGTCTCAGCTGTACCACATACAATGTAACAGTTTAAAATAAACTCATCCCAAATTTCGTTAAACGTATATCACTGATTTACCAGGCTCCACCGACCCAATACTTTTTAAAGAGGAGCCTGAACCTTAATACAGAACAGTAGCTGCAAAAACCACAATGTACAGAGGAATAAATGGTAGATTTAAAGCCCATTAACAATATTCCAAGATCTAGTTCTCAGGAGAAAACAGACAACTGAAATTAGGCAAAACTCTCCCAACTTCTTTCCAGAGCTACAATTCGACTGACTGTGACTTGCACAGAACTGAGAATAAAACCTGCACCTTGCAAAACCTCCCTAGTATCCACAATGTTCTAGACAATGTTCTGCTGAGGCACTTTTAACATTACCTAATTTGTTCTTTCACTGGGACCTTTGTTCACTCTTCCCCCTAGAATTTCACAAGGGGCACACTGCTAATGAATGTGTTTTAAGGACAGACATGAGTCTGGAGAGCTCAGAGGTTTCCTGTTAAGTTCCTAGTATCCCCAGTAATCTTTAAATATCTAGTCCAGAGTCAAGTTAATGTATGCATCTAATTTTTGACATTGTGGTATTTAAGTAACAGTTTGAAATTCCCATATAATTCTGTACCACATAGCAGGAACAAAAAGAGAAAAAATTAAACTGGTGGTACCATTCCTTGCACTCACACAGTATTATTGAATAGGAAAAGTCCCAGCAAATGTCACAGTTACAGCTTAATTCCTTTTCTAAATCTGAAAACCTGAAGTCTCACCTTTTCTTTTCCTCTATTTAAAAAAGGGACTAGAGGTTTGATATTGCCGTGTTTCAATTTTTCAACAAAAAACAGGCTAATATTTACTCACTCTGGTTATTTTCTCTGTTAGTCTGAACTTGTACAGGAATAGACTGCAAAGCTGTCATAATCCTCTGAGCAATATCAGATAAAGGCACTTTGGAAATCTCACATCCTATGTACCGCTCCATTTTTAAGATTAAACCTAAACACAGAACACACAAATTATGAATTAATCAGGGCCTGAGTAATCCTCACTTATATGCTGTTGAAATTAAAGACAAAATACAGTGAACACATTTAGTCATTCACTCTCAATGGAAAATAACATTTGCTCCCAGACATACCTATCAGTATTATACTGGAAATAAAAATATAATAATTTATAAAAAAGAACTTTGAAATAGCATTTTAATACACTTATTAAAAAATCAGCAGTCCTAAGTACAGCTAACTTGTACTAAAAACAAAAAAATCTGACAAATAAAAAAGATATATGTCTGAGATACTTTCCCTCTCCCAGCATCTTTAAACTCATCTGTATCTAGCACGTGCATACATTTACTGTTACTAGTGCTTGGATTTTATCAGGAAAAACACAACTTCCAAGTAATTGCCAAAATTAAGCCAACACAAGATTAAAGAAACAAGCATTACTATCACAATATACAGCCATTAGTTATGTGCTCTTTCAGGAAATACTTACCATAGAAGACCTCTACTTTCTTAAATTTTGTATAACTGATGCATTCAAATACTGCTATATATTGGTAACTTTAAAATAGCTACTATAGCTTGTCAATTTAAGAAACTGGTCAGCAACATCTACAGTCTCTACAAGTTTTGACCCCAGCTACTGTTGTAAGTGTAATCCTTTTCTGAAAAGGAGCTGGTTTTCCAGCTGACCTGCCAATATTCTGTAATACCTAAAAAATTCTTGGAGAATCCCCAGGTACAACACACACTGGATAATCACAAGAAACAGTGTCCATACTGATGAATTCTTGTTTTACAGTGAGACCAGAACGTGTAAAACTTGACACAAATACAGAGAAATATAACACTTTAAAAAAATACTTAAAGGATCCAAGCTGCACAAATCAATCACTCTAACCAAAACCTGCTGTTGACTCAATCATTCCTATACAAGTTGGTAACTGGAGTCCTGTTGCTCTGGTCTTCTCGCACTAGATCCAGTCAAACTTAACCGTCAGCAAACAACAGCTCCTCTGCCTACACAGAATACTTTTCTTGGCTCCAGACCACAGGTACATTGCAACTTTTAATACTCACAAGGGCAAATATTTGCATCTAATTCAAAGAGGAACATCCATCGTGCTGCATTAGCACTGGCTATATCTACCTAGTTCTAATTAGTAGCCATGTGAAGCAAAGGGTGAGAGGTGGAACTGGTTTCTTTTCCCTGACATTCCAGGAGTCAGAAGTACAATCCTTCCCCACACTCAACTCCTCCTAACTTCTATGATTAAGAGCAACACTTATTTCCTACATAGGGTTAAAGTGCTCCCTGACTTCTCAGGCTGGGAAGCAGCAGCCACAGGCCCAGGGGAAGATCAAAATGAGAACCCATCAGACTAAATACAAACAATACACCATGCCTGAGAACAGGCCTAGAAAAACCCACACAGATTCACCACAAATATTAACCACACTGAACTGAATTGATGGAGTTTGGCATTTAATAATAAACACAAAGTATAGAGTTAAACAGCAGGAAATTCAGACAAAGACACCCAACCAGTAAGCTAAAAAAATCGCACACTTCAAAATAAGTTATAATCACATAGAAGTTAAAAATCTGTCATCAAAATAGTTTTAAGACTACTGTTACTGAATTTAAACTAATATACTAACCTTCATCAATATGTACAGTGCTTGAAAGCAAGCACAGCTGATTCCATCAAAATATAAAAGAGTGGAAGTTATCATACTATAAAAGCCTATTTAGTTCCATTGGTATATTAGCAAGCTATATAAAATTTTGATAAAACAGGGTAACAACGCACATGAAAGCACAAGTATGAAAACATCAGCCCTCTGAATTGAAATGCCTATCATTATAAATTATAGGGAAAACTCAGAAGTACAAAAGATAAATTTAAAATTCCTGTTCATTGACAAGTCCAGTATAAGTATGGACTTGTTTCAATGGAGAAAATAGGCCATAAGTTAAATTAAGAGATACTGGAATGGTCTTAAAACAGATGGTCTTGGTATTTAAAACAGATTCTGGCACATACTCCAATACATTTCTAACAAAACCAAGTCTTCTCAGAAGTAATGTAAGGGCAACAATCATGGAGTATCTGCTGCCTTTGTGGACTCTCCTCTTCACTATGAGCACATTACATTCTTGTTCCAAAATCTGGAATGTCTTCTCCATATTTATTTTGCAGTTCAATCAAAAGTTCTTAGCATGCAAAAAGACTTAACTCAAGGGTATGATATGTTCCTATTGATGCTATGCTGTGTGCAGCAGAAATGAACACACAAGCCAGCAGAAGAGCAGCCTGAATTTACTTATTTCAAATAACCAACCATTACTTCATATCCAAGAGTTCTGACAAAACTGAGACTGAATTCAGTGGGCAGAAGACATAAAGCAGCACAATCTCAGCTGGTAACAGTGGCAGTTAAGATTCACTGCAGTGACAGGTAAGTGTCAGCCTAGACAACCTAATGCTTATTGTTCCTTAAACTCATAGACAGTTTATATTAACATTTTCCTTTCTTAAAAGTACACTGCTGTTTAGACATGAAGAACTCCACTGGTTGTGAAATTCTTGTCTTCCAGACCACTGGCTTTAGCCTGAGACTGCTGCTCAAGCTTCTCCACCATCTCTTTCAAGTGCTCTTCATCTTTGAAAAAATACACATACAAGTCTCTTTCCATCTGATGCAGCCTATTGGACTCTAAAAAGCTTCTCTTCGACTTCAGATCTGCAACCAGATCCTTAAGGAGATTATTTAGTTCATCTAAATCCACTTCCAGTTGGTGAAACTGCTCAGTAAGTTCCTAACAAAAAATAAAAGACAAAAAATTTATTACTTCTCTATTGCTAATATACTAGCTGAACTAGAAATTGGTTTTTTGCTTTGGGAAGACACTTGTTTGTAATCAAAAAGTAATCACAAAAAAAACAAAAACAAAGATGGTAAGGGATTCCATTCCATTTATGTAATTTTTGAGCTCCATGTAACAGAACTCATATTGTATTATGCAAGTGTAATTTCATTTACTTGTTGACCAGATGAGTAAGACTGTAAGAAGCTGAACCTGACCTAGAGAGATGAGTGAATTACATTTTCTATCAATTACAAGTCTTCACTGCTAGTCAAATCTTAAAAGGAAACAAAGAAAGAAAACGCACAACAAAAAAGCCAAATCAATTTTACAATTAAATCATTAAATGTCAGCTACAACTTTCCCAAGTGGCGTTCTTCTCATAGTTTAATTTACTTGCACATTATTCCCTTATTAAAGGAGTTACTTTTCTTGAGAAACAGTAGCAGTAGAATGAGATGTCATATTTTAAGAAGTAACTTCAATCAATAGGAAGGTACTTGATTTAAAAATGTGCAATCCCTAAATACATACTGTTCCAGTTACAGTCTCATTTTTAAATAAAAGCTGTTCTATACGTTGCAAATTCATTTGACAGATGAATGTTAAATAGATTTTTATGCAATTAACCAGGAAAGTATTATATAACAGAAGATTTCCCTTGATGCATTTTTGAGGTATCTACAATGATTTTAAAACCATAAGGTGGATGTAACAAAACCTGCTCCCATTTAAAACATGTTCTAAACATAACACCTGAGGGCTGTGTAGCAGGACTGTCCTACTACAACTGTCCTTCAAAATTCTGGTATTTTTATTTTGTGCAAATGACCCACCCATGGCCAGGCTTTTAAGGGGTCAAACCATACTATCATGGTCTTAGAGGTAACAGGGGAGAAAGCACATATGAAACGAAGAGCAGCTTAAATGAGTTTTCCAGTGACACCCTATCCAGACAAAGGATCTCCCACACCACAAGCTTACAGGAATACAGGACTGCATATGCTTTTGAAAGAAATTCAGTTAGGTGCAACACTTTTCTCAGAAACAAAAAAATTATTACCTGCCAGCACTTACAAAAATCCAACATTTGCCAAGAACAATGCAAATGTTCAGCATCCAGCATCATCATGTTAATAAATTTGTTGCTGCTAAGTGGGGACAGATTGCATGTCTAGAGCCTTCACACAATACCTTTATCAGTAAAAGAACATGGCACACAATGTAGTAATTTGGAAAAAATCATTAAGGGCTCACCGGACTCCGGAGCTGTATCTGATTTGTTCCACAATAGAGAGCCCCATGAAGGGCATCCACATCCCTTTCCAGGTTGGACAAAAGGAGAGACTGTTCTTGAGCAGATGCTGCCAGCTGATCTTGTACTGTAGCACAGTCCTGCTTTAACTTCTGAGCCATCTGCTCCAGGCTTTTGTATGTTTTAAACAATTGTTGTTTTTTACTTCCTCCTTCCAGGAGCTGATACAGCCTGTAACAAGTGAAATAAGACACACAAATATTTTAACTTTCCTAAGCACTCTATCATCATTAGTTAAGGGAACATGTCTGTGTTGAGAAGTCAGAGGATGAGTAAGGTAAGTACTGCTGAGGGCACTTTTACAACACTGCAATATCTCCCACTGATTTCAGGATTCCATCTGTATATAGAGTGATTAATAGGAATCCAAAATATTTCAGTATCAAATTAGCAGCAATTAAATACTAAAGGAACAGTCAGTAAGTACATAACGAATGCAAATAGAAGTTGATAGTGTAGTTTTGCCAACTATTTCCTAACACTTCAAGGGCTGCAAAATAAGATCGACTTTTTTAAAGTGCTGAATGAAAGCAGACTTCAACAGCCAATGAGAAATAAGAACAATCCTTGTAACATTTTCAAGCTTACTGAAGTATCTCCTGTTTTCTATCTATGAAGAGACTGCTAAGAGTTACAAGTCATACAAAAGACAGCATTACACACTATAGTAAACTGTACCTTACACTGCATCAGGAATGGGCCTAACACAATTTCAGACAACATTACATAGCCCAAATGTTACTGGCACCTCTGCATAACAAAATCTTCAGGAGTTTCCCCCTAATATAAAATCAGATTGGCTTTATTAAGGGCAGGAGCTATATTTCAGAAGTAACTGAATGTCTTTCAAGTGTGTTTTGTTTACAAACCCTGTAAGGTTTTTAATTCTTTCAACCCTCCTTCACTTTAAAAAAAAAAAAAAACATAGCCAGAAACATTCAGTGACTTGGAGACTTCATAATAAACCTGAACAAAAATGTAACAAGCTGACACAAAGACACAACAGGAGTAAAATTAATGCTGCTTAATTCTTCCAGTTATTCACTGTGCCAAACCATACTCAGCTATCACTTATCAATTATTTAAAAAAACCAAAAATTTAAAGCACCATTCTGAAGAAGGAGGAAAAATCTGACAGTAACACACCTATAATTACACAATATATGTCATCAAAAGGTTTAGTCTTGATAGAAGAACAGCACAGCACACATCCTTAACTGTATCACCTGAACTTTAAAGAAACTTAATTATTTAGATGGTGAAAAACCAGACTCCTACATGGGTGCCAGGACACTCAAACCAGATGGCAAATCAAAAAGTAAAAATGAGCTAAACACATTTCATCGTCTGAAGGAGTCATTCCTCTCTCCTACCACACGGGGCTTTTTGCCATCTCAGCCGATGAGGGCGTGCACGCAATCTGGGAAATCACTGCTGTTAACATCTATACCTCTAGAGTATCAGGAGGTGCTAGATAAGACAGGCTTGAGTTTAAACATTCTTCATGCTACAGACATTAATTAGGAATGCTTCAGCAATATTAAAAAGACTGATAATCGAATAGTTTTTCCTCAGGCAAACGTGAAAAGAATTTCAAAGGACAAGGAAGAAACAAGTTTCACATCTTGAAGGCTTCAGTTCTTGAAAATTCAAAATTCTAATTAGCTACAGCAAGTAAGAAAGAACTTGGCAGCAGGCAAGGCTTACGTTGCCTGAGCCTTCATCTCCCCAATACTATTTCAAAGGAAGCTCAACAGTGACTATAATACTTACCTGCAAGCTACACCATCCTCTGAACTAATAGTGCTCCTTGGCTTTGCCTGTTCAGTTCGTTCAGCTATCACCTGTAGTCTCTGCTGCAATTCATCCGTGCTTTGTTTCAGGGATTCTACCAAATTCTCAAGTTGGCAGCTGATCTCTTGGTGTTTCTTCATCTCCATTTCACAGGCCAGCTGAATAAGTTCAAATGATGTTTTCTGTCTTATCAAATGCTTGCCTACTTTTTCCTGAATTGCAGCATAACAGTCCTGCCGAGCAATTTGGTGATCTAAGTATTCTTTCACCACTGGTGCAGTCAAAAGTTGTGCATTCTTCTTAAGAAGGGGAAGGAGCTCTTCATTATTTACCCGAGCTATATCCTCTTTAATTGCTGAAATTTCAGCACTTAAACTAGATATTTTAGCATCAATGTTTTCCTTTGGTCCAAGATCCTGCATAAAACAAAATATTTGTGAATTTCTTCATGGTTCCCACCAAGCCACCTCCCAAATATTTCTTCAGTTCATATAAAATTTATGTATTTATGTTACATTTAGCTACAAAATTAAATGAAAATTCCACAACTAGTTTTTTTTAATTTTACAAAATAATGCAAATACAGATGAACAAAGTAGATAATAAATATATTTTGGTATAAAGTAATTTCATTCTATCACAGGGTCAGGAAACAGTTTATTGTGTTAAACATAAGAGCTGCATTTTACCTAGCACTTAGTTCAAGCATGTCTAACTGAAATCTCACAAGCAAACATAATTTTTTATATTCAGCTGGATGACCAACATTGCTAACAGTATCAATTTTTTTTCAAATTACCCTAATCAATCAAGTCCTATATACTAGTCATCCATAAATGAAAACACACAAACTGACATGATGCCTCAAGTTATTCCACGACTGGCATAAGCAAATACCTTTCCTTTCATTATGATTTCTTCACAAATCCACTAGCCACATCTGCCTGTCACTCACTTGTTGAGAGACTTCTAGGGCTTCAACTATCAGATTCATTTATTTGGTACAAATACTTCATTTTCCAGAGTCAGTGAACTAAAATTTTTTAAGCTTATGCTACGCAACAGAAACAGGAATATATTTATCATATTGGCTTCCTAATACCACAAAATTGCAATCAAAGCTAAGATTCCATCTACTGTACAAAGAGCCAGTTCTAATTTGAAAATTCAAAGTTAAACTAAACTAGAAAAGTACTGTACATTCTAGGATTTTAAAGGTAGTAATGCTGGAAAGTAGAATTAAAGGTATTGTACCACACTGAAGAATTTCTAACTATGAAAACTGAAGATATTTCACAAGAGCAGTTTTGTGAGCGAGACTAAAACGTCATAAAAGTCCAATTTCACCACATAAAAATAACTGAAGTAACAATAACTCAGCAATTCCTTTCACTAGATCCAGTGGAACTTGCCTGTCTGTTTAAAACTGCAGTACCTTCTATCACCTTTCATGCCTTACCTTGTCTGAGGACTGCAGCAGGCTCTCCGCACACCTGAGAACTGAATTCATGCCCTCCTCTTCAGCTTGCAGCTGAATTCTCTGGTTCTGACCACAAATATACGCTGCCTGGAGCCTGGCTATCTCTCGCCTCTCTTCACAAACTTCATGAGCCTCATCAAAAGGGACTTGCTTGATAAAATCTTCAAGTGTAAAGCTGTCTTCACGTGAATTTTCAGCACATTCAGACGTACCTTTATAAAAATACTTTTTTATGTGTGATGCAAGTCCTGCAGTGCTTTGTTCTTCCACAGACAAATATTTGTCCAACGAAAGTCTGGAAAAAAACACTGGATGTGCATTCGACCCTTCTTCTGAATCTGAAGCAGTAAAGAAAGAGGCAAATTTCTTCACTGCAGCTATAAGAGACTGCAGCTCATTGTCAAGCTTCTTATTTGCTGCAGTAAACATTTCCAGTCCTTCTTTCCAATTCTTACGTGCTTCTTCCTCTCTGCTTTGGAATGTTTGTAGCACGTGGCTGTTTGTAGTAACCACCAGCTGAAGCTTATTATGCCGATGAATTTGAAGGTTTTTTAACTCCTGAAGAGTTTGAAGCTCATCCTCTAATTTCTTCACTTCTTCCCCATCCTCCTCTTGGCTCCTAGTCGTTGAACCCGTGGGCTCCAAGGTTTTAAGGACTTCATCCAGTGCATTTCCTTCCAAAACAGGCTTACCACACTGGAGATTATCAAAATCCTGCAGTTCTTCTTCAGATACCACATGCTTCTCATTTAAGTTTCCACAAAACCACTCCAAAAATGATTTGTCTTCTGGAGACTCAAACATCCAGTCAAAATCTTCTCCATTAAGCTCATCAGCCTTTGGATATCCAATTTTTTTAAGAGTTTCCACAAAATCCTTTCCACAGCTCATTATGAAAAATCCAAAATATATGAAAAGATCCAAATACATGAAAAAATCTGGGGTATTATTCCAGCTTTAATTTTTATGCCATTTAAAATGAATATTCAGTATTTTAATAAAAAGAGTCTGTACAGGAAAAAGGAAATGTCAGATCACCAAAAAAAAACCAAACCCTGAATGCTGTTTTGGATTAAAGTGCCCATTCAAAGACCAGAAACCAATTTTAATTTCAGATATCTTAATATATTTTGTTGATGAAATCGGGACATATTTTTGTATCAATTACATTACAGATCATTGCAAGCACTTATGTTTTTCCTCAATTCACATAAACTTATTATGAAAACAGTATAGCATCATTAATTTAAACGCAACAGGTGTTAATATTGAGCAATTCATTGGCCTTCAAAAGTGATTTTACTTACACAGTTTTCAGCACATTCATTTTAAAAACCACCCACGATTATCTTAAATCTTCCAAAATGATCAGGGTTTTCAGTTTCTTCTAAAAACAAAACTACAGTGATGTTACATTGCACTTCAAGATCTTGGCTCTAAGGGGTTTTTTACCTCAACAGCAAGCAGAATCTTGTCTTCTAAACCTTTGTTTTAAAGTTTCCTCTGAAAATGGAACAAGAAATACTTTAACATATAAATATTTAAACATAAAACTGCGTGGTTTTTGATCAATTACAAAAAACTAATATTAAGATCAGTGTAAAAATACTCCTGTGAAAACGGTCACAACTTACAAGGGAGTTTGCTGCTTTTGTGTTTCCCAACAGAAAAATAATCAGCTTTGGGATCCTAAAGCACGTTTAACAGCCAGCAAAGGATATGGGGTAAGTTACCAACAACCAGGAGGCCTTGTCTGCAATACGGGTAATACTAAGGGACATTTTTTAAGTTTGATATTACTTAATACTTTGTTTTTAAAACATACATTTCACCAGAGAACCCCACTCTGCCAACCAGCCTGGAGGGCTGAACGAGTAATGCCAGTCCTCCAAAGTTCCCCATGTGTCTGACTTAGGTCACAGATTGCAGATGATACGAAATGTTGCGTGAATTTCGGATCACAGGGCAGCGCCCCAAGCGTCCTCTGCCTTCCGTGCTTAAATGCGAGGGACATTTTAGTGTCCTAAAAATAGATAAATATCGGTGCCAAGAGGATGCTGCCACACTCTTTTAAGTGGTACGCACTGACAAAGAATAATGGCCATAAACTAAAACACAAGAAGTTTGACTTTAACATGAGGAAGAACTTCACGTTGAGGGTGGCAGGGCACTGGAACAGCTGCCCGGAGAGGTGAAATCTCCCTCTCCGGAGACATTTCAAAGCAACGTGGATGCGTTTCTGGGTAGCCTGCTCCAGGTTACCCTGCACGGGGTTGGACTGGATGGTCTCCTAAGGTCCCTTTCAATCTTACTGATTCTGTGAAATAATGGCCCCCACACAGCCCTGTGCGCGGGCACGCCGGGCCACGACGACACTGTCACTGCCACCAAACACCACAAACAACAACTCTGGAGCCCTGAGGAATCATCCGCGATGCCCGAACCCGTGCGGGCCGCACGAGCGGGGCCCTCAAGGGCCACGTCCCGCCCCCGAGGCAGCCGCTGCCTCCAGCCACACTGGGACCCCGGCGGGCACGAGAGGTCGGAGGGGAGCAGGGACGCGGTGGCGGCGGCTGATCCCGTCCCGCCGGAGCGAGTCCCGAGCCCGCAGCACAGCTCCATACTCACCCCAGCGTTCTGCTCTGCCGCAGCGGCGGCTCCAGGGGAGGGGAGCGAGGCGGGAAATGGCGGGAAAGCTGAAGGGAGCCTCAGGGAGGGCAGAGGGAAAGGGGCGGGAAAGCGGAGGGGAGGCTAAGAGGAGTCTTAGGGAGGCTAAGGGGCGGTGGCGGCAGGAAGGCCGAGGGAGGGGTGAAAGAAGACTCAGGGAAGGCTGAGGGGAGGTTCAGGGAAGGCTCGGGAAGCGCCCACAGCTCGAACCGCCCGCCGCGCTCGCGATGTCCCCGCCCAGTCCCGCCCACCGCTCTGCGCACGCGCCCGCTCCGCCCACGGGGGCCCCCGCGCATGCGCGTAGCGTTCCGCTCGCGTGTGATGTCACGTGGGCGGGGCCGGCACGGCCGGGCCGTGCTTCACCTCAGGGTAGGCGGCGGGGGCGCGGTGGCTTCCGCCGCTTCCCTCAGCCCCCTCAGGCCCGTCCCTTCAGCTCTCATCGGCCCTTGCTCCCCGTTTCCCTTGCCCAGCACACGGTGGGGGGGATGATGGGGCAGACCTACGTGCAAGTGATGTCGCCCGGGTGTGACCGCATGCCCAGACATGGCTGGCGGCAGGCACTTCGCCATTCGTACTCACTGTTGCTGTGTTGGTGGTTTTCACCCCTACTTAGTCTTTTCGGTAATTCATGGGCTTTATGTCCCTGGATTTGCCTGGTGCTGTTTTGAATATGCTGAGAGATAACTTCACAAGGCAACATCCCAGAATGTCATTGAGTGTTGCTTGAAAAGGCTCTTTCCTAATTGTTTTGTAGCTCTCTAAAACCCATCAAATTATTCCTGGCACTACCAATTCAGGATTTGGTCATTGCCACCTCTGCATGTACCTTACCCGTGGTATTCATGGCAATTTACCAACAACCAGAGCATTTTCCTTCAGCTTTGTCCTCTCCAGTTTGGAGAGTCCCAAAATTTGGCCTCTGTAGAGCCAGCACTCCATTCCCCACATTGTTCCCAACATCTTCCGGTGAGCCTTTTATAGCATTGCTGTGCCTTGCTCAGGGTGCAGAGATGACACTGCACAGAGTCCTCAGGGCATGGGTGTCCCAATGTTTTCTATGGAATCCTCATTTCCAGTGCCTTCCTTACAATGCTCCCTGTTTTCTTGGCTTTTTGGCTGCTGCTGCCCGTGAAGTTAGTTACTAGGAAGCTCTCAACATAGATTGTGGGACCTCTGCATTGCAAA